>OY986439.1:96406132-96818632 GCA_963920525.1 Dichetophora obliterata | reverse complement strand
TACTACCAGAGCAATATCATCAGCGTAACCTATTAGTTTTGCACCTTCTTGTAATTCGAAATTCAGTAGACCATCGTACATTACATTCCACAGGAATGGTCCTAATACTGAGCCCTGAGGTACACCTGCTGTTATTTGGTGCTCTTTTATACCATTTTCCGTCTCATAGATTAAAATTCTGTTATCCAGATAGTCTGATACTATGTTAAAGAGATAGTTATCTAAACGTCGGTTTCTGAAAGCTTGTAGTACTACTTTCCACTTTACTGTGTTAAAAGCATTTTTAACATCTAGTGTTATTATTGAGCAGTATTCTCCTGTTGTTTTGGCCTGTATAGCTTTATTGCATACTGCGCTAATGGCATCAACTGTACTCTTCCCTTTGCGGAAGCCATGTTGCATAGGGGATAGTCCGCCAAGGTCATCTATGCGCTCTTCCAAACGTTTTAGCATTACGTACTCTAATAATTTTCCTAGTGAATCCAACATACAGAGTGGTCTATAGGAACTAGGCTCATTTAATGGTTTATTTCCCTTTCGTAACAAAACTAACTTTTGTATTTTCCATTTAGCTGGAAAGATTCCGTTTATTAGACATGAATTGAAGACTTCAAGTAAAAGATCTGGCCATATCTCACATACTACTTTTATGACCTCATTTGGTATACCATCTGGTCCTGGGCTCTTACCTATTTTTAGTTTACTACATGCGTGTGTAATGTCATCTACGTTCAGAGGGATGAAACCTTCGACTTGATAATTTGGTTCTCTTTTTAGCCCATCTTCATCGAATGGAAATAGTGTTTCTACTATTGTTGTTGCCCACACTGGTTCTTTAATGCCGGGTATAGGTTTAATGCTACCAAGCTTTTTCATCACAATTTTGTACGGTTTGCCCCATGGGTCGGAATCTATTTCGTTACATAGCTCTGTCCAGCATCTTTTCTTACTCTCTTTTATGGCTGTTCTTAAGGTTTTACGTGCCGTTTTATACTCAACCGTTAAGAGCTGGTTATCATAGTTTCGTGTTGACGCTCGACGTGCTGCAAGGCATTTCGCCCTCAACTCACGTATTTTAGCATTCCACCAGTATACTGGGCGCTTGTTATTGTATTTTTGAGCTCTTGGCATTGCGACATTACACGCTTTTGTGAGTATCTTCGTCAGCGACTCTGCGGCATTTTCTACATTTATATTTTCGGATTGGTTATCCATATTTCTATCCTTAGCCCGAGTAATATAATCGGACAATTTTTTGTCATCAAGTTTTCTGACGTTCCATCTTGGAAAATTTGCATCTTCTACACTCATATTTGGACGTTCATCTATATTAAATGAGATATACTGGTGGTCACTTAAGGTGAGATCTTCCAGCACTATCCAATTCATGTTTTCATTGTAGAGGTTTGTCGTTCCAAAGGTGATGTCGATAATACTACCACCTGTACCTCTCCGAAAGGTAAGTTTGTCTCCGATATTAAATATCGTAAGACCAAGACTAGCAACCATTTCACACACTGTAGTACCCTTTTTATCCATTTTTTTGGAGTTCCATTCTGTAGATTTACTATTGAAGTCTCCTCCAATGATCACTTTATATTTTGAGGACCTGATAGAAACATCAAGTATGTTAAGGGCTTCTGCAAACAAATTAAAGTCTATATTTGGTGAAAAGTAGCAACTATATACCCTAATTTTGCCCACTGTGACATATACGAAGCCAGCGTTGCTTTCATCAACTTCGCTTATTATTAATCTTCTGTTTCTTACCATGATGGCTGCGCAATGGTTTTTGTCTTCGTACCAAACTTGAGATGGTGGGTTTCTGTACGGTTCGCTTATTAAAAGTATGTCTGCATTAATCTCTGTCGCCTTCTGTATCATCAGGTCTTGCGCTTCTCTACCCCGTCCTAGATTGATCTGTAGAAATTTCGTGATCATTTTCTTGCTTTATTTCTTATGTTGATTGCACACGCTGTACTACCAATATAATGCTGAGAATTTATTGAGCCACTTTCATGGCATAGTATGCATCTCGTTTCCGCTTTGCATTCTTTAGCTTTGTGTCCCGGATTACAGCATTTTCTGCATAGATTGCTTCTATCTGTCCCTTTACACTGGCTCGAAATATGACCCTGTTCTAGGCACCTGAAGCATTTCTGAACTCTAATCTTACTCCTCAGCCTACACATAACCCATCCTACTCTGACCTGCCTCGTACGGAGTAGTGGAGCTGCTAAGTGCTCAGGTAGTTGAACGAGCGCTTGTTTGGTTCCTCCAAACGATGTTCTAAAATTTAATATTTTGAACGTTGTGGGTTCTTCTACTTTTGTTGCCTTCATAAGAGCATTAACAAGTTCATCTTTATCTGTTGACTCATCCATGTCTCTGATATCAAGAATATGATTTTTGGTAACCGCTCTAATCATGACATCTTCACCAAGCGTGTTACCTATAGCGTTTCTGAGCTTTTCGGCTTGGCCTTCGCCTTTTTTTAGCTGAACGAGTAAGTCTCCAGCTTTTGTCCTTCTGATACCCCTTATCTCCACACCGATATCAGTGGGATTTACTTGTTGCTTCATCTTTTTTATAACATCTGCGTATGACTCAGACGTGTTGGATTTAATTGTTATTGCCTCTCCTTGGATTCGCATTTCACGGCGTATATATCTATATCTATATCTATATCTATATCTATATCTATATCTATATCTATATCTATATCTATATCTATATCTATATCTATATCTATATCTATATCTATATCTATATCTATATCTATATCTATATCTATATCTATATCTATATCTATATCTATATCTATATCTATATCTATATCTATATCTATATCTATATCTATATCTATATCTATATCTATATCTATATCTATATCTATATCTATATCTATATCTATATCTATATCTATATCTATATCTATATCTATATCTATATCTATATCTATATCTATATCTATATCTTTTTTTTGTTGTTGGACGTAGTGATAGCGCGCTATCATCTAGTGGCCCCACGATACTCCACCAGCTCCACCCCGGAACCGCGTCAGCATTTCATCAGGACGGGGGTTTGATTTCGTAAGATTCCTACGTCCTCCTTAAGCAAGGAGGTTCGGAACTACTGAAGTTTCTCTCCTTTAATATTTTATTTATGTGTCTTTCACACAAAGTCCATGCATGTTCAGATTTTAGCATTTCGTTCAACAGATTCTCTTCAGTTAATGTAACACCTAGCATATCATTTAAAGCTCGTCTCTCCTCCAACCACTTTTCACATTCGAAAAGTATGTGCTTTGCATCTTCTTCTAGCGCTGCGCATGAATCACAGCTGCTTATTTCTTTAAGTTTAAATCTATGCAGGTATTTGTTAAAACTACCATGGTTTGTCATAGCCTGAGTCAGAAAATATCCCATGTTTCCATGTCGTCTTTCCAGCCAGACTTTTATGTTGGGGATAAGGCTATATGTCCAGCTCCCGTTCATGTTTTGATTCCAACGTTCTTGCCATTTAGTCACTACATTGTCCCTGGCATTAATTTTTATTTCTGAAATTTTTTTCTTTCGCTCTTGTGTATTAGTGTTCGCCCAACTTATAAGTTTAGTTTGGGTATATATTTCTTCTCTTTCCAGTATTAATAAGTCTATTGGTGGCAGACCTGCAAGCACTAAAGCCGCACTTGTGGACACTGTACGGTACGCTGATATAATACGGAGAGCACTAACTCTCTGTGCTTTCTGTAGTTCCCTCATATTATTCTTCAGATTCAGTGCCCTGACAAAGGTTGGAGCAGCATAAAGAAGCTGGGAGTGTACTACGCTGTTTATTAATTTTCTCATCTGCGGCCTTGGGCCACCACAGTTTGGCATTATTCTGGCCAATGATGCTGCCGTTCGCAAAGCTTTGTCACGAATATTTACTACGTGCTGTCCAAAGCTAAGTTTGTCATCTAATTGCACACCCAAATAGCATAAGCTTCGTTTAAAGGGTATCTCTCTATCTTGTAGACGTATTTTCGGTATTTTGAAGACCCTACGATCTGTCACTAGAATTGCTTCCGTTTTTGGAACTGCAAGTTTCAAACCGTTTCTTCGCAGCCATCTGTTACAACGACATAAGCTATCGTTTACCACTATCTCGATTAATTCGGCAGTTCGCTGGTTTACTACCAGAGCAATATCATCAGCGTAACCTATTAGTTTTGCACCTTCTTGTAATTCGAAATTCAGTAGACCATCGTACATTACATTCCACAGGAATGGTCCTAATACTGAGCCCTGAGGTACACCTGCTGTTATTTGGTGCTCTTTTATACCATTTTCCGTCTCATAGATTAAAATTCTGTTATCCAGATAGTCTGATACTATGTTAAAGAGATAGTTATCTAAACGTCGGTTTCTGAAAGCTTGTAGTACTACTTTCCACTTTACTGTGTTAAAAGCATTTTTAACATCTAGTGTTATTATTGAGCAGTATTCTCCTGTTGTTTTGGCCTGTATAGCTTTATTGCATACTGCGCTAATGGCATCAACTGTACTCTTCCCTTTGCGGAAGCCATGTTGCATAGGGGATAGTCCGCCAAGGTCATCTATGCGCTCTTCCAAACGTTTTAGCATTACGTACTCTAATAATTTTCCTAGTGAATCCAACATACAGAGTGGTCTATAGGAACTAGGCTCATTTAATGGTTTATTTCCCTTTCGTAACAAAACTAACTTTTGTATTTTCCATTTAGCTGGAAAGATTCCGTTTATTAGACATGAATTGAAGACTTCAAGTAAAAGATCTGGCCATATCTCACATACTACTTTTATGACCTCATTTGGTATACCATCTGGTCCTGGGCTCTTACCTATTTTTAGTTTACTACATGCGTGTGTAATGTCATCTACGTTCAGAGGGATGAAACCTTCGACTTGATAATTTGGTTCTCTTTTTAGCCCATCTTCATCGAATGGAAATAGTGTTTCTACTATTGTTGTTGCCCACACTGGTTCTTTAATGCCGGGTATAGGTTTAATGCTACCAAGCTTTTTCATCACAATTTTGTACGGTTTGCCCCATGGGTCGGAATCTATTTCGTTACATAGCTCTGTCCAGCATCTTTTCTTACTCTCTTTTATGGCTGTTCTTAAGGTTTTACGTGCCGTTTTATACTCAACCGTTAAGAGCTGGTTATCATAGTTTCGTGTTGACGCTCGACGTGCTGCAAGGCATTTCGCCCTCAACTCACGTATTTTAGCATTCCACCAGTATACTGGGCGCTTGTTATTGTATTTTTGAGCTCTTGGCATTGCGACATTACACGCTTTTGTGAGTATCTTCGTCAGCGACTCTGCGGCATTTTCTACATTTATATTTTCGGATTGGTTATCCATATTTCTATCCTTAGCCCGAGTAATATAATCGGACAATTTTTTGTCATCAAGTTTTCTGACGTTCCATCTTGGAAAATTTGCATCTTCTACACTCATATTTGGACGTTCATCTATATTAAATGAGATATACTGGTGGTCACTTAAGGTGAGATCTTCCAGCACTATCCAATTCATGTTTTCATTGTAGAGGTTTGTCGTTCCAAAGGTGATGTCGATAATACTACCACCTGTACCTCTCCGAAAGGTAAGTTTGTCTCCGATATTAAATATCGTAAGACCAAGACTAGCAACCATTTCACACACTGTAGTACCCTTTTTATCCATTTTTTTGGAGTTCCATTCTGTAGATTTACTATTGAAGTCTCCTCCAATGATCACTTTATATTTTGAGGACCTGATAGAAACATCAAGTATGTTAAGGGCTTCTGCAAACAAATTAAAGTCTATATTTGGTGAAAAGTAGCAACTATATACCCTAATTTTGCCCACTGTGACATATACGAAGCCAGCGTTGCTTTCATCAACTTCGCTTATTATTAATCTTCTGTTTCTTACCATGATGGCTGCGCAATGGTTTTTGTCTTCGTACCAAACTTGAGATGGTGGGTTTCTGTACGGTTCGCTTATTAAAAGTATGTCTGCATTAATCTCTGTCGCCTTCTGTATCATCAGGTCTTGCGCTTCTCTACCCCGTCCTAGATTGATCTGTAGAAATTTCGTGATCATTTTCTTGCTTTATTTCTTATGTTGATTGCACACGCTGTACTACCAATATAATGCTGAGAATTTATTGAGCCACTTTCATGGCATAGTATGCATCTCGTTTCCGCTTTGCATTCTTTAGCTTTGTGTCCCGGATTACAGCATTTTCTGCATAGATTGCTTCTATCTGTCCCTTTACACTGGCTCGAAATATGACCCTGTTCTAGGCACCTGAAGCATTTCTGAACTCTAATCTTACTCCTCAGCCTACACATAACCCATCCTACTCTGACCTGCCTCGTACGGAGTAGTGGAGCTGCTAAGTGCTCAGGTAGTTGAACGAGCGCTTGTTTGGTTCCTCCAAACGATGTTCTAAAATTTAATATTTTGAACGTTGTGGGTTCTTCTACTTTTGTTGCCTTCATAAGAGCATTAACAAGTTCATCTTTATCTGTTGACTCATCCATGTCTCTGATATCAAGAATATGATTTTTGGTAACCGCTCTAATCATGACATCTTCACCAAGCGTGTTACCTATAGCGTTTCTGAGCTTTTCGGCTTGGCCTTCGCCTTTTTTTAGCTGAACGAGTAAGTCTCCAGCTTTTGTCCTTCTGATACCCCTTATCTCCACACCGATATCAGTGGGATTTACTTGTTGCTTCATCTTTTTTATAACATCTGCGTATGACTCAGACGTGTTGGATTTAATTGTTATTGCCTCTCCTTGGATTCGCATTTCACGGCGTATATATCTATATCTATATCTATATCTATATCTATATCTATATCTATATCTATATCTATATCTATATCTATATCTATATCTATATCTATATCTATATCTATATCTATATCTATATCTATATCTATATCTATATCTATATCTATATCTATATCTATATCTATATCTATATCTATATCTATATCTATATCTATATCTATATCTATATCTATATCTATATCTATATCTATATCTATATCTATATCTATATCTATATCTATATCTATATCTATATCTATATCTATATCTATATCTATATCTATATCTATATCTATATCTATATCTATATCTATATCTATATCTATATCTATATCTATATCTATATCTATATCTATATCTATATCTATATCTATATCTATATCTATATCTATATCTATATCTATATCTATATCTATATCTATATCTATATCTATATCTATATCTATATCTATATCTATATCTATATCTATATCTATATCTATATCTATATCTATATCTATATCTATATCTATATCTATATCTATATCTATATCTATATCTATATCTATATCTATATCTATATCTATATCTATATCTATATCTATATCTATATCTATATCTATATCTATATCTATATCTATATCTATATCTATATCTATATCTATATCTATATCTATATCTATATCTATATCTATATCTATATCTATATCTATATCTATATCTATATCTATATCTATATCTATATCTATATCTATATCTATATCTATATCTATATCTATATCTATATCTATATCTATATCTATATCTATATCTATATCTATATCTATATCTATATCTATATCTATATCTATATCTATATCTATATCTATATCTATATCTATATCTATATCTATATCTATATCTATATCTATATCTATATCTATATCTATATCTATATCTATATCTATATCTATATCTATATCTATATCTATATCTATATCTATATCTATATCTATATCTATATCTATATCTATATCTATATCTATATCTATATCTATATCTATATCTATATCTATATCTATATCTATATCTATATCTATATCTATATCTATATCTATATCTATATCTATATCTATATCTATATCTATATCTATATCTATATCTATATCTTTTTTTTTTTTTTGTTGGACGTAGTGATAGCGCGCTATCATCTAGTGGCCCCACGATACTCCACCAGCTCCACCCCGGAACCGCGTCAGCATTTCATCAGGACGGGGGTTTGATTTCGTAAGATTCCTACGTCCTCCTTAAGCAAGGAGGTTCGGAACTACTGAAGTTTCTCTCCTTTAATATTTTATTTATGTGTCTTTCACACAAAGTCCATGCATGTTCAGATTTTAGCATTTCGTTCAACAGATTCTCTTCAGTTAATGTAACACCTAGCATATCATTTAAAGCTCGTCTCTCCTCCAACCACTTTTCACATTCGAAAAGTATGTGCTTTGCATCTTCTTCTAGCGCTGCGCATGAATCACAGCTGCTTATTTCTTTAAGTTTAAATCTATGCAGGTATTTGTTAAAACTACCATGGTTTGTCATAGCCTGAGTCAGAAAATATCCCATGTTTCCATGTCGTCTTTCCAGCCAGACTTTTATGTTGGGGATAAGGCTATATGTCCAGCTCCCGTTCATGTTTTGATTCCAACGTTCTTGCCATTTAGTCACTACATTGTCCCTGGCATTAATTTTTATTTCTGAAATTTTTTTCTTTCGCTCTTGTGTATTAGTGTTCGCCCAACTTATAAGTTTTGTTTGGGTACGGTACGCTGATATAATACGGAGAGCACTAACTCTCTGTGCTTTCTGTAGTTCCCTCATATTATTCTTCAGATTCAGTGCCCTGACAAAGGTTGGAGCAGCATAAAGAAGCTGGGAGTGTACTACGCTGTTTATTAATTTTCTCATCTGCGGCCTTGGGCCACCACAGTTTGGCATTATTCTGGCCAATGATGCTGCCGTTCGCAAAGCTTTGTCACGAATATTTACTACGTGCTGTCCAAAGCTAAGTTTGTCATCTAATTGCACACCCAAATAGCATAAGCTTCGTTTAAAGGGTATCTCTCTATCTTGTAGACGTATTTTCGGTATTTTGAAGACCCTACGATCTGTCACTAGAATTGCTTCCGTTTTTGGAACTGCAAGTTTCAAACCGTTTCTTCGCAGCCATCTGTTACAACGACATAAGCTATCGTTTACCACTATCTCGATTAATTCGGCAGTTCGCTGGTTTACTACCAGAGCAATATCATCAGCGTAACCTATTAGTTTTGCACCTTCTTGTAATTCGAAATTCAGTAGACCATCGTACATTACATTCCACAGGAATGGTCCTAATACTGAGCCCTGAGGTACACCTGCTGTTATTTGGTGCTCTTTTATACCATTTTCCGTCTCATAGATTAAAATTCTGTTATCCAGATAGTCTGATACTATGTTAAAGAGATAGTTATCTAAACGTCGGTTTCTGAAAGCTTGTAGTACTACTTTCCACTTTACTGTGTTAAAAGCATTTTTAACATCTAGTGTTATTATTGAGCAGTATTCTCCTGTTGTTTTGGCCTGTATAGCTTTATTGCATACTGCGCTAATGGCATCAACTGTACTCTTCCCTTTGCGGAAGCCATGTTGCATAGGGGATAGTCCGCCAAGGTCATCTATGCGCTCTTCCAAACGTTTTAGCATTACGTACTCTAATAATTTTCCTAGTGAATCCAACATACAGAGTGGTCTATAGGAACTAGGCTCATTTAATGGTTTATTTCCCTTTCGTAACAAAACTAACTTTTGTATTTTCCATTTAGCTGGAAAGATTCCGTTTATTAGACATGAATTGAAGACTTCAAGTAAAAGATCTGGCCATATCTCACATACTACTTTTATGACCTCATTTGGTATACCATCTGGTCCTGGGCTCTTACCTATTTTTAGTTTACTACATGCATGTGTAATGTCATCTACGTTCAGAGGGATGAAACCTTCGACTTGATAATTTGGTTCTCTTTTTAGCCCATCTTCATCGAATGGAAATAGTGTTTCTACTATTGTTGTTGCCCACACTGGTTCTTTAATGCCGGGTATAGGTTTAATGCTACCAAGCTTTTTCATCACAATTTTGTACGGTTTGCCCCATGGGTCGGAATCTATTTCGTTACATAGCTCTGTCCAGCATCTTTTCTTACTCTCTTTTATGGCTGTTCTTAAGGTTTTACGTGCCGTTTTATACTCAACCGTTAAGAGCTGGTTATCATAGTTTCGTGTTGACGCTCGACGTGCTGCAAGGCATTTCGCCCTCAACTCACGTATTTTAGCATTCCACCAGTATACTGGGCGCTTGTTATTGTATTTTTGAGCTCTTGGCATTGCGAAATTACACGCTTTTGTGAGTATCTTCGTCAGCGACTCTGCGGCATTTTCTACATTTATATTTTCGGATTGGTTATCCATATTTCTATCCTTAGCCCGAGTAATATAATCGGACAATTTTTTGTCATCAAGTTTTCTGACGTTCCATCTTGGGAAATTTGCATCTTCTACACTCATATTTGGACGTTCATCTATATTAAATGAGATATACTGGTGGTCACTTAAGGTGAGATCTTCCAGCACTATCCAATTCATGTTTTCATTGTAGAGGTTTGTCGTTCCAAAGGTGATGTCGATAATACTACCACCTGTACCTCTCCGAAAGGTAAGTTTGTCTCCGATATTAAATATCGTAAGACCAAGACTAGCAACCATTTCACACACTGTAGTACCCTTTTTATCCATTTTTTTGGAGTTCCATTCTGTAGATTTACTATTGAAGTCTCCTCCAATGATCACTTTATATTTTGAGGACCTGATAGAAACATCAAGTATGTTAAGGGCTTCTGCAAACAAATTAAAGTCTATATTTGGTGAAAAGTAGCAATTATATACCCTAATTTTGCCCACTGTGACATATACGAAGCCAGCGTTGCTTTCATCAACTTCGCTTATTATTAATCTTCTGTTTCTTACCATGATGGCTGCGCAATGGTTTTTGTCTTCGTACCAAACTTGGGATGGTGGGTTTCTGTACGGTTCGCTTATTAAAAGTATGTCTGCATTAATCTCTGTCGCCTTCTGTATCATCAGGTCTTGCGCTTCTCTACCCCGTCCTAGATTGATCTGTAGAAATTTCGTGATCATTTTCTTGCTTTATTTCTTATGTTGATTGCACACGCTGTACTACCAATATAATGCTGAGAATTTATTGAGCCACTTTCATGGCATAGTATGCATCTCGTTTCCGCTTTGCATTCTTTAGCTTTGTGTCCCGGATTACAGCATTTTCTGCATAGATTGCTTCTATCTGTCCCTTTACACTGGCTCGAAATATGACCCTGTTCTAGGCACCTGAAGCATTTCTGAACTCTAATCTTACTCCTCAGCCTACACATAACCCATCCTACTCTGACTTGCCTCGTACGGAGTAGTGGAGCTGCTAAGTGCTCAGGTAGTTGAACGAGCGCTTGTTTGGTTCCTCCAAACGATGTTCTAAAATTTAATATTTTGAACGTTGTGGGTTCTTCTACTTTTGTTGCCTTCATAAGAGCATTAACAAGTTCATCTTTATCTGTTGACTCATCCATGTCTCTGATATCAAGAATATGATTTTTGGTAACCGCTCTAATCATGACATCTTCACCAAGCGTGTTACCTATAGCGTTTCTGAGCTTTTCGGCTTGGCCTTCGCCTTTTTTTAGTTGAACGAGTAAGTCTCCAGCTTTTGTCCTTCTGATACCCCTTATCTCCACACCGATATCAGTGGGATTTACTTGTTGCTTCATCTTTTTTATAACATCTGCGTATGACTCAGACGTGTTGGATTTAATTGTTATTGCCTCTCCTTGGATTCGCATTTCACGGCGTTTGTTACTTTGATTATCTTTTTTCTTCCTTGCTTTTCGGTGGCTCACTAGCTCCCAATCATTTGCCACAGCCGGAGTCTCTGGAATATTTATTTCAGCCTGGGTCTGCAGTGCTTTGACTGTTGCAGGTGTTTTCGGCACTTTTCGTTTCCTCTCTTGGGCAGGAGAAATAGGGTCAACTTGAGTGGCTTTAGATAGCACTTGCTTACGCTCGTCGCATGACAAAACTGGGTTACTACCTATCGCTTCCCTGTACTCTTTTAGTTGCTGGTACAGTGCGAAAGCACAGTTAAGATTATCGCGTAACGTCTTGTGTATGTTCTTTGCGCCGGAGACAATGCCATTTGCTGCGCTAAGTTTATTGCCTAACTCAATAAACGCTTTTTCTTCTGAAATTCTGAGCTGACTTTGATGTCTTTTTTCGCCTTCTAAGCTATCTGCTTTACGAGTATATCTATATCTATATCTATATCTATATCTATATCTATATCTGTATCTGTAGCTGTAGCTGTTACTGTATCTGTTTCTGTTTCTGTTTCTGCATCTGTATATGTATATGTATATGTAGCTGTAGCTGTAACTGTATCCGTATCCGTATCTGTTTCTGTTTTTGTATCTCTACCTGTATCTGTATCTTTTTCTGTGTATGTAGCTTAGGGTGTCCCAGAAGAATATTTTTTCTTAATTTAATAGTTGCTCAACCTTTGTTCGAAGGCTTATGAGGTCAAGTATTTTTGAGATTTTTTGGAAGAGGTTTAGAGATGGCGCTTGTCGGTTTTTCCCTAAAAAACAGGTTTTTCGGAGATTTTTCGAATTCGAAGAAAAACTTGGTCAATAACAGACATTTTCTAAGACTTTGAGTCGCCATTTTAAAAGACAATTGTTCAAACTTCATTTTAATGTACATAAATCAGAAGTTTTGGCAAATCTTTATGTCATTTGGGTGACACATATTGCTTTTTTTCGTGAAATTATCGAACATTTTTAAAAAACGGTTCATTAATTTTAAAACTTCATCAAAATGAAAAAATGTAGTAATGCAGTAACGGCAAAAATAACGGTAAAATTTTAAACAATTTAAAAAAAAAATTTTGATATTACTCTTGCCGTTTCAAAGTTAAATCCTTTAAAGCTTTTTTCGTTGCCTGAAAATTTTTCGAATTTAACAAGGCATTTTATTTCATTCAACAAAATGTTCATTCATGTTAATAGTGTACATAAAAAATTGGTGCCTCTGTCAGTGCCCTCGATACGCTCCACTAAATGACCTCAATTTAATGAAGCAATTAGCTAGCTACAAGCGCTTTAATGAAACAGTTTCAAACGCCACGCTGAAAACTTTTTTGGGGCACCAGTGGTACCTATCCGGGAAATTAGCTGCCTTAGTCTTAGCCTTTTTTGATGAGCGCATAGAAACCAAAACTTTACGGTTAATGGTAAAAAATATTAATACGCCAAATAATGAAAACGAGCTTGTTCAAGCCAATGTAACACAAAACATGCTAAAAAGTAAGCAAATCCAAAATATTAATTCTAAAGCCAGTCTTTCTTTTTTTGAAGCCTGCAATATTTCAATTGATTTTTCAGAAACCTAACCAGAATAATGGAAAAGCACCATACCGTTTCAGGAAGCGAAGCACATTATTCAACAATTGCAAGTTCTAAATGATGTCGCAGAACGTGGTGTTGCCTTGGCAAGCAGTTACATTAGTCTCACAACTTTTGAAACAGACTTTCAAAATTTTTTACAAGGCATAGAGCTACATCGTAAGAAAAATATATGAGTTTTAAACCAAAAGTAAAGATTTTTCTTATTTTTAATTTTTTGTGGATTCTATGGTAACCTGCGTAAAGAATACGTTTTTATTTTCGACTTCCTCGACTAGCTGATTATTAGAGTAGGTTTTTGGATGCTCTTCGAAATGGTGTAGTTGTCTGTTTTTATGTAACTTGAAAAATGCACGTCTCATTTTTAACAAAGGAAAATTTACTGTAAAATGAAGGTCCCAAATAATTTTATGAACTAGTTCATAATAATGTTAACTTACCGATGCTTATAAATATTTACCATATTTTATTAAATGAAATAAAATGCCTTGGTAAAATAAATTTGAAAAATTTTCAGGCAACGAAAAAGTTTTAAAGGCTGTAACATTGAAACGGCTGGAGTAATATCAAAAATATTTATTTTTACATTGCTAAGAATTTTACCATTATTCAAACTGCATCACTACATTTTTTATTTTGATGGAGTTTTTAAAAGTTATGAAGCTTTTTAAAAAAATTTACGCAAATTTTACGAATAAATGAAATATGTGACACCCAAATGACATAAAAATTTGCCAAAACTTCTTATTTATGTACATTAAAGTAAAATTTGGACATTTTTCTTTCGAAATGACGACTCAAATACTTAGAAAATGTATGTTATTGACCAACTTATGCTTGGAATTCGAAAAATCTACGAAAAACCTTATTTCTAGGGAAAAAACGATTAGCGCCACCACTAAACCTCTTCCAAAAAATCTGAAAAAATTTCAAAAATACCTTATAAGCTTTCAAAAAAAGCTTGAGCAAAAAAAAAAAATAGTTTTTGGGACATTGTAGCTGTAGCTGTAATTGTATCCGTATCCGTATCCGTATCTGTTTCTGTTTCTGTGTCTTTACCTGTTCTATATCTGTATCTGTATCTGTATCTGCATCCGCATCTGTATCTTCATCTATATCTGAATATGCATATCAGTGAATTTGAATTAGTTACTTTATGGAATATTTATTAAGAAAATATAAAATAAAAAATTCTATTTGAATTTATCTAATATCAACATAATACACAGAACTTACTGTATATAATAACATATTAGCAACAACAAATATTGACACAACACTAGCACAATATCGCCTGTAGCATTTGTTTACTTTGACCTACGAAGCAAACAAACTTAAGGCACTTTTAGCCATCCATGCATTAAGTCAACACAAACAAATTACAGACATATAAATATTAGATAAATACAAGCAATAGTTTGTAAATTCAACTTCTCCGAAGAACTTGTTGGAATGATGACAAACCATGTTCTTAGTTTATGAAAAAAGAGTACAAGCAACTCTGAGACGCTGGCATGAGAGTGATTTACTCGATATAAAAAAATAAATAATATCTTCGTTCTAAGTATCTTAGTATTCTTCCTCAGTATAAAACTACAGTTATGTTTCTCAGTTTCTTGGAGTTCAATGAAATCTACTCATATTTCTTTGCTGCTATTGCTTGACTGAATTATTTAGAGATTATAAAGCTATTTATATAAAGACATTAAGTCAAATTTTTGAGTAAGAGATAACTACATAGCTAACATTCTGCTTGCAAGGCATTAAGGAGGAATTCTGACAGTATTTGTTCTAAGATTATGATGACACAAGCTTGTGATCTATAAGTTTTAACTATAAATAAAGTCTTTTCTCTACAACAAAGAATAAATTGAGTCAGTTATTTATAGGAATAAGCTGACTTTTGACTGGCTATAAAGAGTATTTTGTGTTGAACAAGAAAGTAGGCAAATAGTTTTACTCATCAAGAAGCAGCGTATTAAGGTCAATTTGAAAAAAAATTGGAACAATCAATTTGAACACAATTTATATTAAATTTTTCAGCGATTATAGTTGTTATTATTATTGAATCACCAAGCAATGTTATATCCTCTGAGTCCCATTAAGGTTAATATTCGCAAAATAATATTGTGTGTAGTAAAAGTCCAATTTCATTATAAGGATATTTGAAGCAACAACCACTAATCGCACGATAACAGCATGTTAACAGCATTTTGCCTTTATTTTATTTTGACACTTTATTGTTGTTCGCTTTAGGCACGATGATTGCAGTCAAGCAGATTTAGTTGTTAAGTTTTAAAAATTTTTAAAATAGCTATATTTTACAAATAAGTAACACTTTCATTCTCCGGAATCCGTGGAATATAAGGGTATTCGGCGGAGGCCTAGCTGCAAGCCACCGGACGGGTCACAGGTTGCGGATAGTGAACGGCCTTCAGATATGGAGGTTAGTCGCGAATAAGTTTCTTAACAAATAAGCGGCCCCGGACAATGCAGCGGGTGACCAGCTAGGTTGTGGAAGGTCGTAGTGCTGGGCAGCGCTGCGTCTTGAACAAAAACCCCACAGAGCCCGCAACTGGCACTGACAAGGCGAGTCGGTGTCGCCTTAAAAGCACCTTGCCCAAACCCCCCCCTTGTCTTTCTCTAGACTTAAAACTTGAGGGGTCTCTCATAGACCTTAATCCTGGAATGTGCACAGGGTTTGGGTCCCGTCACATTATCAAATTTCCCAATGAAAATCGAACCAGCCTCGGATGATAACCCCATACACGTTGACGACCACCGCAAACGAAAAACGGACCATGATTTACGGATATGCACCTGGAATGTCCGGACTCTCTACAGAGAAGGTGCATCTATCCAACTGGCGGAAGCCCTCGCAAAAATAAAGGCTGACATCACCGCCATCCAGGAGATGCGATGGAAAGGGCAAGGCTGCTCTAAGCGAGCAGACTGCGATATTTACTACAGCTGCCATGCGGAGAAGCGCGAATTCGGATGCGGCTTCGTCGTAAGACGAAAACTACGCCACCTTGTTTCTCGGTTCACACCAGTGAACGAAAGGTTGGCGACGATACGCATCAAGGCGAAATTTTTTAATGTAACCTTAATTTGCGCGCACGCCCCGACGGAGGAAAAGGACGATGCCGCCAAGGATGCTTTCTACGCGAGCCTAGAGGACGTGTACGATCGCTGTCCGGCCCACGACGTAAAAATAGTCCTCGGCGATTTTAACGCAAAGGTCGGAAAAGAAGGCGTCTTTGGCCCCACTGTCGGTCAGTTCAGTCTCCACGAGGCCACTACGAACAACGGTCTAAGACTGATCGACTTCGCCGCGGCACGAAACATGGTAGTAAGTAGCACCAGATTCCAACACCTCGACATCCATAAGGCCACCTGGCTGTCCCCTGATCAAAAAACACGAAACCAAATTGATCATTTTGTGATCGACGGAAGACACGCTTCTAGCGTTCTGGATGTGCGTACATTTCGGGGAGTGAACATCGACTCCGACCACTTTCTTGTTGCAGCCAAGATCCGCATGCGGTTATGCAATGCAAAGAACATACGCACAGGAATGCAACGAAAGCTAGACGTCGCTAAGCTGCAATCACAAAGGACAGCTGAGGCCTACTCCGCTCAACTCTCGGTTAAGCTCAACCAACCAACCTCACAACACGATGATGCCGATGGACTTTGGGCGCACATCTCCCACTCCATGCGCGCTGCCGCTGAAGAAGTGATTGGTTTCCGGCGCCCGCAACCTCGGAACCAATGGTATGACCAGGAGTGTCGCGACGCGACGGCAGCAAAAAACGCCGCATACAGAAAGACGCTGCAGTCAGCTACAACGCGAACCGTGCGAGAAAAATATCGTGAAAAGAGGAAGGAAGAGAGACGCCTTTTCAGACGCAAAAAAAGGGAGCAAGAAAAGCGTGAGCGTGAAGAAATTGAGGTGTACAAAGGCAAGAAGGATGCACGAAAATTTTACCAACAGGTTAAGCGTCTAACCCAAGGTTTCAAGCCCGGAGCATCCACTTGTAGAGATGGGAATGGAAATCTGGTTACAGATACGCAGTGCGCACTGAGATTGTGGAGACAGCATTTTTCCAATCTGCTTACGGGCGATGATCCCACCAACTCCGCCCATGGAGAATGCAGTTCGCCACAACCAATCGACGATGACGAAGTAGAAGTTCTACCACCTAGCCATGACGAGGTTCGAGTTGCTATCCAGCGGCTCAAAAACAACAAAGCAGCGGGTGCTGACGGCCTGCCAGCTGAACTGTTTAAAGCCGGCGGCGATGAGTTGATAGGGTGCATGCATCAACTCATCAGCAAAATATGGCTAGCGGAATGCATGCCCGACGATTGGAATCTCAGCGTGCTTTGTCCCTTACTTAAGAAAGGAGACCCGACAATTTGCGCCAACTACCGAGGTATCAGTCTTATTTCCATCGCATATAAGGTCCTCTCGAGCGTACTATGTGAAAGACTTAAGCCGTATACAAAAACACTGATTGGACCTTATCAGTGTGGCTTTCGACCTGGTAAATCCACCATAGACCAGATTTTTACACTGCGCCAAATCCTGGAGAAAACCCACGAAAAGCAAATCGACACGCATCATCTCTTTGTCGATTATAAAGCTGCGTTCGATAGCCCGAGGCGGGATTGCCTATACGCAACAATGTCTGAGTTCGGTATACCTGCAAAGTTGATAAGACTCTGCAGGATGACGTTGAGCAATACTTGCAGCTCCGTCAAGGTAGGAAATGACCTCTCCGAAACCTTCCATACTGAACGAGGTTTCAGACAAGGCGACCCGCTATCTTGCGATCTCTTCAACATCATCATGGAGGGGATCCTACGAAAGGCCGGTGTGCATCGCAATGGCACCATTTTTTACAAAGGTGTTCAGCTCCTTGCGTATGCTGATGATATTGATATCATCGGTAGAACCAAGAGAGATGTCACTGCTGCTTTCACCGCTATCGAAAAAGAATCAGCCAAGGTGGGTTTGACGGTAAACGAGGGTAAAACGAAGTATATGCTGCCTGCTGGCAGGGGAGCGGGGCGGCTAGGCTCTCACGTTTCAACAGGCAACTATAACTTTGAAGTGGTCAAGGAATTTACCTACCTTGGCACCGCCATTAACAGCAATAATGATGTCAGCCTGGAGATAAAGCGAAGAATAACAATTGCTAATAGGTGCTACTACGGGCTTAGTAAGCAATTACGTTGCAGAGCCCTCTCTCGATCGACAAAACTGACACTCTACAAGACGCTCATTATACCTGTGCTTCTTTATGGCGCTGAGGCATGGGTTGTCTCGCAAGCAGACGCAGCCGCTCTTGGGGTGTTTGAGAGAAAAGTTCTTCGCAAAATCTTCGGTCCTATTCGAGTTGGCGACGACTATCGCATACGAATGAACCACGAGCTGTATGAGCTAAACGACGACATTGAAGTAGTTCAGCGTATCGCAATCCAGCGATTACGCTGGCTAGGTCATGTCCATCGTATGAATGACGATGCTCCAGCGAAAAAGGTGTTCGAGGCGAAGGCCGAAGGCCGACGACGAAGAGGGAGACCATGCCTCCGATGGATTGACCAGGTCGAGGAAGCCCTAACCGCGCTTGGCGAAACCAATTGGAGAAGGCGCGCGCGAAGCAGAGGCGCCTGGCGAGAGCTGATGAGATCGGCCGAAACCCGACGACGGGTTGCTATGGCCACCTAAGTAAGTAAAGTAACACTTTCATTCATATGAGTTTTAGTTTTGCTGCAGCAGGTTGCAGAATTTTTGAGTTTTTAATAAAATCAATGTTAGAACGAAGTAATTGAAATTTTTCCATCTATTCGCAAATGTTGAAAATTTATGCAATTAAAAGTTTTTGAATATATAATGTGCAGCATTTTTTTTTACCAAAAAAAAAAATTCATCTACTCGCAAAACAGTTTCAAAAACATTCAAACACTTTTTAGTGCTTTGCTGGAAATAAATTAAACATTTATTCAACCCACACACACGCACTCAGGAACTGACACTCTGACTCAGTGATATGTTTGTATGTGTTGCCATGATTTGTGTGGGGTCAAAATGGCTTAATTGTGGCTAACATCGTTTTCAATCGTTCAGTTCGTGTTTTTTTATCGAGGCGTAGATCTCGGTCGCCGCCATCGGACATATCAATACAACATTGTGGTATTGCAATGGCATTGTATCTGTGCTTGTATAGTTGTGTATCCGGCTGTCCGCTCTTTACAACTTTAAACGAGGTCATTTAACACTTGTTTGCCGTTTCTGAGTTTAGTTAAAATGGATTTCGGTAGTGGTTTTTTCTCTTTGTGACAGCTACGTGAGTGTTTATGTTTAAGCATGTGACTGTGTGTGTGAGTTTTAAGTATTGTGATTTATTATAGGTTAGTACCTGAATTTTCTCTTTGTGTTGTTAGAGTTTAAATTATTTGTTCAACGTGAATGTCAGTTAAATTCTAAATTTAACTCCAAACTGAACTCTAACATCTTTTGATAGAAATGAAAAAAAAAATGTATAAGAAAGAAGGTGGAAAGATATTATAAAAATTGTCTTTCAATTAGTGTGAAATGGATCCCCTTTTATAATGACTCATGGCTTTACTTATATATTTCATTTGTCATTATATTGTTCTCTCTTTAATGGAAAATACGATGGTTCAGATATCAAATTAACTATATTGATGGCAGCATATAATAAATTTGTTCTACTACAAGTTGTTCTACACTTAATTTAGTAAGTTCGTTAGACACTTAGTTGGCGCTAATAAATTTTTTAGGTTAAGGATAAAAATCACTTCTCTCTTATGTGATACTTCGTATTATTGCCATCATTCTAATTATACCATATCAATCTTATTACATTCATCGTAACATAACCACCGAACCACATTTTTGATTTAATATTCATTATGTCATATCTATTGTACCATACCCATCACATAAAACCATCATGTTACAAGAGGACATTCGATGTCTTCTTAAAAAATTAAAGGTCTTAATAAAAAATTTGTTTTGATACTAATATGATATTCAAAGTAATGATTTGGAGCTTTTGCATGCAAAATTGATTACATTATTGAAGAATATTAAATGTGATTTTAATTTTTATAAATTTGGAGAGAAAGGTCATATTTATTACCCATATAAATAATGTGATTGTGACGTGGTTTTATCAAAGGAGGAGATAAAACTCAGCCGCTCAGGGTAATGTGAAAAGGTCCACAAACTCTCACAAATTATTTTGAAAATAAAAGACGCAGGGTTTTCAGTAATTCACAAAGTTACTTTATTGAATACGTTATCCTTATTATAACCTCTTAGTTATGCAGCTTCGGGCAGTCGCTAGCGGGCTTAATAATCAGTTGGTAATCGCTTTAGTACTCGGTCATCCGTTGGTTATTGCTTTAGAAGCCGGTAATCAGTTGGTAATTGCTTCGATATTCGGTAATCGGTTGGTAATTGCTTCGGTAATCAGTTGGTAATAATTTTGGTAATAGTTTGGTAACCGCTTTGGTAATTCGTAATTGGTTGGTAATCGCTTCGGTAATGGGTAATCAGTTGGTAATCACTTTGGTAATGGAAAATCAGTTGGTAACCGCTTCGGTAATCGGTTGACAATCGCTAAAAAGGAATGCTCCGTTATTTCTAATACGACAACTGTAGACGCCGTGCCGTGGTGGCGTAGCAGAGAGTGCCTAAATAAATAAAGTGATAAATATACTTAATTTATCGTAAGCGTAATTGTACCGTCTTTTTACATGATATTTCATGACCTATTGAAAAACGTAATTCCTTTTAATTTTTCAAGGTTTGTTTTCAAATTTATTTTAACCCATTAACTTCCATGGAGATGCAATTTATGGCTCTCTTCTGAGCATCTTTCTTGAATGGATAATAATATGAAAAAGGTGGTTTAAGGTTGGAACAGTTTTTTTCTTAAGAGTAAAACAAAATATCCTTACAGTTTTTTGGCTTTAAAGATATAAAAAAAGTATAGCAGTGAGAGGACTGCCGACCGAAGCGAAAACCTATATATAAACTATTATTATTCCCTGGAAGACGTTGTCCTGCCACGGACCGCCTTATTGCTATATAATAATTTACATGCTGATCTTGTTATTCTCTGTGCGTCCTTGTTTGTAGATTTCCTTGGTAATTGTTGTAGGCGCAGTTAGACGGAAATTTTTTGTAGACGTTGTGAATTCTAATCGTGTAGCTACAGTCGGTATATGAAATAAGAATTATTTTTGTTAAGAGCTTATAACAATTTATTAAATTTTTTATATATTACTGAAACTATTTCTTTTAAGCAAAAGTATTACCATATCAAAAATACATATAATTACAGTAATTTATTTAAATTATTTCATTATTGAATTAATATAAAAAATTAAAGCTTATTTATATCTATTCATATCAAACACTAACACAATATACATGTTCACCATTTCTATATTGCGTTGTGTATTAAAAATAGAATATTCTAAAATTAAGAAATATCTATAGCTTATAAATTATACATAATTCATATAAGAAATTAAAGCTAAACAGTTTTAAAATATAGAATGCTTAGGATAAGCAGACTTTAGTTATTCAATTACTACAGAAAATATTAATTATTTTACAGGTTTAATACGTAATTGTTATTATATAAATATACATAAATATTCTTTAAATTTCCTCAATGAGCTAAATTATTCATATATATGAACTATATATATGTAAATATGTATATATGTATTTCTGATACGGTAACACTTTTATTAAAAACAAATAGATTTAAATTAACCAATATTATATATACTCTTTAATTCATATGTATAAACTGTTTTCTAAATTAGTTCGATGTCATATGCTGACTGTAGCTACAAATAAACATCCACAAAAAATTAAAGCTTACTGTACAACAATAACTACTTAGCAAGTTTTCAACAACAACGCAAAGAGAATTACATGATCCCAGCGGTGGCGCAGCGTTAGAGGGGATGAACCGAATTGGCAGCGTAAAATATACAGCACTTTGCATGCTATATTTTCTGTTTGCCTGCTAGCAAGCACTTAGCACTTGCTTGTGCTACTGGCGATGGCACTTAGAGGATGTTGGCTAGCAACAAATTTTGCAATGCAATTGCTGGTGGTGGCACTTGGAGTACGCTCGTCAGCAAAGAAACCCAATTTAACTTTGCTGCACATGCTGATCTTGGAGATCGTTGGCCCACACACACGCACACACAAAGTTTTTTATATGCAAATTGATAAAATGCAAATAAAATAAAATATTTGCGCTAAAACACGACCGAAATGTGAAACGTCAAAATTTGCAATTGTCAAAATTTCATCGTCCATTTGACACTGCAAAAGAGACAAATTTATTTCAATTCACACAAATTTTATTCAACCTGATATTTTCTATCCTTCCACGACTGAAAAGTTTCCTTTTGACACACACCCTTTATGAAAAAATTTATTAATAAAACAATGATAGTTGGCAACTCTGAAAATAAAATGCCGCAGTGGTGAAAATAAAAAGCCACTGACAAATACAACAAGAATGAAAATTGTCAAACTTTGTTTGACGATATGTAATAAAATAAGAGCATGCATGTAATTGTTTGAATGTTCAACATATTCCTTTATCACTTAAAGATTAAAATGTTAAAACGCTCAATCCATACATTATTTTTCTTGTTTGCAAACGAAGTTCCAGCAGAAAAAAGCAGAAAAAGAAGAAGATCGGTCCATTTTTAAATCTCACCATGAATAGCAGCTGTTTGAGTAAAAGCAAATTTTTCAAAAATGTTGACAAATACAACAACTGAAGAAATTGCCAAACTTTAAAGGCATATATATACCAATATAAACCGAATTAATAATAAGTTTTGGTTGCAAACATTTTATTGCAACATAACTTAAGTATTTATATACTAACAAACAGATTATAGGCATTAATTTCAGGAGTTGCCAAGTGATTTCTTTGTGAGCTTGCGGCCAATTAAGAACACGAGTAACGATCACTGTTGATTTTTTTATGCACAAATACATGCAAACATTTTTGAGGTTATTTTTTGTTGTTATCTTTGCTGTCTGTATTGTTTCGAATTACTTGGAATAATACGATGATGCAAACCAACTACCAAAATCGTTCAACGCGCCTAAAGAAGTTTTCACTTCAAAAATTATTTTTATTTGGCAGTTTTTTTTAAACAAAAAATTTTTATTAATTTAACTCAATGAATGCTTGCAAGAATGAAGCTTCAACGTTAAACGTGTAGACAAAAAAAAATACCACAGAATACTTTTTTGTCAGACTAGGGCAATGCAGGAAAGTAAAAACATACAATAAAAAATTATATTTTAGGTAAGAAAGGGGAGGTTTTACCACTGTGAAACATTTGTTCCCCTCCCCTTAACACCGAATTAAACTTTCTAATTGAAATAATAGATAATATCAGCATTAGATGCAATAGATAAAATCAGCATTAGATGCAATTAGCGACCATCTTTCATCCAAATTTTACAGTTGAGATTTGCATGTGATCACGAACATACGTATTTTTGTGTTTTTTGGTTCATGCTATGACTTACTTAATTATTGAGTGTAAGCAAAGTATTTTTTTTTGTGATTCCGGCATAGTTTTAGCATACAGAAAGCAATATTTTGTATTTATAATTGATCTAAGGCGTCTGCTACGCGTTCAATATTTATTGTGATATCTAGATCGCAATACCAGATTCAGATTTATATTTAGGCTAAACGTTCAATATATATTGAACGCGATTCAATATCGTTATATTTATTGAACGATTAGCTTACAATATTGATGGATCGTGATCCAAGATCGTTAAATATTTTGAAATCTTGATCTCGGATCGCGATCCAGATATCACAATAAATATTGAACGTGTAGCAAGGGCCAAAAAGTCACAAAAAAACAATTTTGTGAGAGTTGCTGCTCCTGTGGAACATTCTCCACAGTGCAGATAGGGTGGCTTTGCCGGCGATTCACGTACGATTTGTTCGAAGAAATGAAAAATAAGAAATATAAAATAAAAAAAGAATGAAAAAGTCTGATTATTAAAGAGGTTTTTATATTTTTTTTTTAAATAAAAAAAGAATGAAATAGTCTAATTTTTAGTAAGGAGGGAGATAAAGTCCTGTAGAAACGGCCCTGCACTCTCTGATAGGCTTTATAGAAGATTTCTTTTTTCCACAAGGAGTACACAATGGTAGATTTTCTAGAAATCGAAGGAGCCTTCAACAATGTTCATCTGGGGGCAATCATTAGCGAACTCATGAAGCCTCGGGTGAATGAGTCAATCTGTGTATATCTAGGTGACTCAAAGGCCAGGAGATTTGAGAGTAGAGGCACTCCTCAGGGGGGAGGGGTGTTCTATCACTTTTATCAAATGTCTAAGCTTTTGAGATGCTATGACTCTTCCTAAGTCGTAATGCTTCAGAGTCGTCGCTGGTAATTTGCAGCCATCTACCTTCAGGTATTTCACATTTTAATCTAAAAAATCAATTAAGCAATGGGACTTTATTAAATTATTATATTAAATTCAATCATATTTTATTAAGATTTACATATGGAAGGTCCTTTTTATTATTGTATTTAGATCCTTATTTTGTATATATTTTATTTAACAAATATAATATAAAAATTAAACTACAATTAGGAAAACGACCGTTCGAATCCATGTAAATTATTTTTTGATGATTGAAAATTTTAAATACATACGAAATCTTATTTACAAAATTAGGAAAACTTAAATATTAAATTAATTTTAATTATATAATTAACTAGCTGATGTACCCGGTGTTACTCGAGAGTCATTTATATAAACAGTTTAATATACGCTTCTAGATTAAATGTTTTTTTAAATTCTGGAATACTCCCTGAAAACTACCTTTTCCTAATCCGCGTGAAAAAGTATTCCCGATAAGGCTGGTTGAATTTTATTTTTAAGCTACCGTTAGAAAGGTAATAAAATGATCCCAAAGTTTTGGAAAATTTTTGTTGTTGGTGGTTTCATCTCTTACGGTGAGCTAATTGAATTCAAAGATGGGGTACGAAAAACATATATTAAAAATAAGTTTTTATTTATTTAATCTCAAAGCTAGAAAAATTACCAATTCAACAATATAAAAATTATGTTGGAACTCAATGCGTCCTTGAGATATGGATATAACATCTAAACAAAGATTTACATTAAGAAATATATTGAACTTTTTAACAAAAAAAAAAAAAAATTTAATGAAATATATTTATTTGACATTTATTATTTATATTATTGATATTTTATTACATATATTATTTGACATTTTAAAAGTGTGGTAGCAATAGTATTTTCGCAAAACTTATCTGCTAGCTACATAAGAACAACAGATATTCTTCTGTAAGCAGAAAATAGCGGCACCTGTCTGTAATCCCAAACGTGTGGGGTTAAATTTGAAGAAACTTTTGGTAGGCATCATTCAGCTATTCACCGCAAGGTGTATAGTTTGTATCCACAGTACTTACAAATGCGACAACATCAATTTGTGAATTTAAAGCACATATCAAAACCAATGAAATTATTGTGCTAACCAGATGCGCATATGTTTTATTGCACCATGAAGCTGATCCATGAAGCTGAAACTGATTACATGAAAATATTAACTTTTACAGCATTCAAATTCACAGTCATCTTTTCGATGAAATGCTGATATATATTCAACATTTAAAGTACAATTGATATAGAACTGAGTGACAAAGGTGACACAATAAAGAGAAAAATAGAGCCATCACAATAAAACAAATTTAACAGGAGGGTGGGGAGGCAAAAAACTAAGTACATAACTATAGTGAAGATTTTATATAAACCAAAATGTTCGTAATTACTCTAGACACACAACTGCATTCTTAAGGATAAAGGGGGACGTTCAAATTACATAGAGAATTTTAAAACATAACTCAGTTTTATTCAGACTATAAATGAACACTATAGTGAAAAACTATTATGAAAAAATAGATTTTTAGCTATAACTTTTGATTGGAAAGAGATATTGGGGTAATTTTTTCACATAAATTATTTCTGAGACTTGAATTTTTTGTAAAAAATATAAAAACAACATTTTGGATAAAATAAATTTCGCGAAAAAAATCAAAGGGGGTATAAAATAATTTTTGCGCTTAGCTGGAAGAATTTTTGCAAATAATTGCTATGTCATATGAAATGTAGCCAGATGTGCCATTTTTAATTGATTTAATTTTTACAACAAAAACAATTTTTAAGTCATTTTTGGAGTAAAAAGTCAATATTTTGGACCTTTTTTGACATAATTATAAAACATAGTTACACTGACTTAACGGTTCATTTCAACCTATTTTTGTAAAGTGAATGTATTGAACTTTTGAAAAAAAAAATTTGAATGAAATATATTAATGGACAGCGGAGATATTTGCATCGAAAGATCAAACTTTGATTTTCATGTCGTTTTTTTCTCATTCTTAGGTAACGATGTTTTATGAAAAAATCATTGCACTGAAAATTTCTACAATTTTGAATAGATGTAACTGTTTTTGAGATCAAAATAACAGAAATTTTTTAAAATTAAATACACAGAAAATTCCGATGCTAAAAAGTATTATAATAACAAAATTACCGTTAGTTGAAAAATGTTGAAGGGGGCGTGGCAAAAACTAAGTATGTAACATTTTAAGTTGGGATAAATTTAATATGTGTACCTAGTTTGAGCGAAATCCGTTGAGCCGTGTAGATTTGTATAAAGGCCAAACAAACAAACACACAAACAAACAAACAAACAAACAGAAAATGAGTTTTATTATTACATATAGAGTCAATTGTATGAAAAAAAATTTTTAGCCATAACTTTTGATTGGAAAGAGGTATTGGGGTAATTTTTTCACATAAATTATTTTTGAGACCTGATTTTTTTGTAAAAAATATAAAAAAACAACATTTTGGAAAAAATAAATTTCGCGAAAAAAATCAAAGGGGGTGTTGTTTTGATGACAAAAACAGTAAAATAATTTTTGCGCTTAGCTGAAAGAATTTTCGCAAATAAATTCTTTGTCATATGAAAGGTAGCCAGATGTGCAATTCTTAATTGATTTAATTTTTACAACAACAACAATTTTTGAGTCATTTTTTGAGTAAAAAGTCAATATTTTGGACCTTTTTTGACATAATCATAAAACATATATGCGCTGACTCAACGGTGCAGTTCAACCTATTTTTGTAAAGTGATTTTATTAAACTTTTGAACAAAAGCAATTTGAATAAAATATATTAATGGACAGCGGAGATATTTGCATCGAAAGACCAAACTTTGATTTTCATTCTATGGCTACGCTGTTTTATGAAAAAGTCGTTGTGCTGAAAATGTCTACAATTTTGAAGATATGTCAGTGTTTTTGATGTCAAAATAACAAAAAAATTTTAAAATTAAATACACAAAAATCTCCGACACTAAAAAGTTTTATAATAACAAAATTACCGTTAGTTGGCAAAAACTAAGTATGTAACATTTTAAGTTGGGATAAACTTAATATGTGTACCTAGTTTGAGCGAAATCCGTTGAGCCGTTTAGATTTGTATAAAGGCCAAACAAACAAACAAACAAACAGAAAATTAGTTTTATTATTATACCCAGTAGCGGATGGAATATATTCCGAATATATGAAGCATCAATTACCTTGTAATGACCACTATTTCCGAGTATATTACCTTACTATGCATAAAAGGCCTTACATTTAACATTGAATGAGACAGGAGATAAGTCATCGCCTCCCTTAAGCATTACCTAGAAGTTATGGAGTAACATACTACTCGTATTAAGTTATAAAAATCACTGCATTACTTTTCCTTGTATGCTACATTACAGGTAATGAGGTATGAGTTAATTACTTCTGCTATATGCAGACGCATTACTTTTTGAAAAAAGTAATGCTTCCTTACCTGGTAATTTATTCTGTATTAGTTCTATGGTAGCCACTGGCAAATCCGCTGCTGGGTAGATTGTGATCTTTTCTTTGAATTTTTACGTGATTTTAATTGACAGTAAATGGCCGATGAGAACATTAAATTCTTGCGAATTTGTTCGAACAAGTGTCAAATCATATAAGGCTTAAACAGAAGATCGGTCACAGCTTAATAAGTCAAGACTACTGAAGAGCAAGGTTTAACAGCTTCCGAAACAGTTCTGTCTAGTCTGCTGTGTGATTGACTTTATACAAAGTTGTTGTTGTTTTTGTTGCCTTCTTCAAACTAACTTGATCTACAAAGGTCACAATTAAAAAATCATGTAAAATTAATTTTTATAGCAAGTTGAAAACAAAGTATATTTTATAATTGTATGTGTGGAACGTACGTGTTAATGTGTGTATGTGACGATTGCATGTATGCAGTAAGAGCACTACACATATACTTATCTATAAACATATTTACCTTTCTGAGATCAGAAAAATAATAGATAGTAAGACATTAAGCTACCGTTTTTGCGAATGTTATAACATCAATTAATAACTAATAAAGATTTAACAAATAAAACGCTATAAGCAAATGTAAACTGCATTCTAAAAATTTCAAGTCCAATCTCTAAATCAGGTTTAAGGACTAAACATCGTTTATATATGTTTCTTTTAGTGTTGTGAAAGGCGCTTGGTAAAAGACTTGTTTTAATGATGCCTATTTAAAAATGCCTATTTTTATGAAGTTGCACTTAATTAATTAGGCATCAGAGTTCAACTGAAGACCAAGTGAGCATAAGTATTACAATGGACCTTATTGGTCTAAGTAAGCCGGGGTATGTGCGGTATGTTTTCATATGTTTCTGCCGTCTCAACCTAACCGAGACATCAGAGGTTAAAATCAAACATTTATATTAAACATATTCTTATCGTTTTGCACCATTTTTACTCTCCTTTTTTCATAAATATTTCCATTTTTCAAACTTTTACGAAATATATTACAAATTGGTGGTAGTGCAGCTTTAGAGTTCATACGTATCATAATAATATATGAGGAATTTTATTTTAACATAATAAACTTATTTTAACTCAATTAAAAAGCAGAAAGTTTCTAACAAGCTAATTACACGGATTAGTTGTTTAATCTATTCACTGTGTTTTGTTGCCACAACAGTGGTTTTTTTTAATTTAAATATAACTTAAAATTTGAAAACCCTTACTCATACGTTTCTCATAAAATTTTCAAAATTATCGCTTTTATTTTTATAAAAACCGTATTTATATTCTCCAACAGTTTGAATTTGGTTTCTATAATGTTTGTTATTCCAAAGTTTGGCACATGTTCTAAAACAAACACAAGCAAAGTAACAAAAAACGATAAAATAATGCTTTGCACACAAGTAAGAGTTTCAACTTTTACTCGATAAGCTCTCTATTGAAAAATTTTGCATTTTAATCAATGGAGTGAATTAATTCTCGACACATGAATGAAGTTTTGAACCCTCAAAAAGTTTTTGTGTGTTGGCAGCTTTGTAACTTTTATTAGTTTAGCATTTCACACCATCTGGTTTCCTTGCATTTACTGGTATGCTATAACGTTGAACCTTATCTAGAGAAAGTAAACTTTAAAATATGAACATTTTTTCAGTTTTTCCATGGCGCTGTGTGTTATGTATGTGAGTGAACATGTGTGTGGATGTGCTTGCGCAAAGAGATATGCTCATAGAAGTCTGAAGTCGGCGATGAAAATGGGAATTTTGAAAGATTTTGCTATTAACAAAATCAGTAACTGACAAAGATTGTATCACATGATGGCAGTAACAAGCCTACTAATACAGTTGTAAGTTAAAGTAGGGGCTAACCTATATAAAAACAAATTTCGAGATAAACGAATTTTAAAGTTTAGAAAGTTTTTGAAAGTTTATTCCAAATTTAGAATATTTGGAATTGTGTATATTTTTTCCGTAAAGAGGGTTTTATAAAATTATTTTGTAATTTTAATTTTTAGAAGCCCTGCCTACAATAGTATCTGCATACTCTAAAACTTTAAACTCCTGCGTCTGAAGGTGATAAAAAATGAAAATAATTTGTATGCTGGTTAGCGCCTTTTTGCCGAAAAATTTCACTTGTAAAACTTTCAATGTCGCTTGTTAACCACACCATTTAACTTTTTCAGCAACAGAACAAACAAAGAACAAGTAAAAAGCAGACAAAGGAACAGAATAGGTACTATAGTAATTGACACTACTAAATACTTAATACTATAAAAATGGAAAAGGACGCGTTTCATCCGACTAAAACAGAACTAGTAAAATTTCATACAAGTCTCTATTATATAAATTTTTTAAAGGAAGACGATAAAATAACATCAAAGTAGTACAAATATTTTTAATTCAGACGGGTGTAGAGCTATTTTAATCTCGGCCAAGCCTTGAAAATTTAAATCGAGGTTTTTTCGGCAATTAGAAGCTTATTGATGTACAAACCATTGAAAGTAATTTTATAGTTGTGGCCTTCGGAAATATGTTGCTAACCACTATAAAAAGCAGGATAATATCCAAAATAGCTTGGTTGTCAAAGGCTTTCATGTTTCTTAATATGCAAGGAATAATATTAAAGGATCTCAAAATCAAAATATTATAAAGATAAGAAATGTAAAAGCTGTGGTTTGGGAATACGTCTAAAAAGGTTTTGTATGTGACGAACACTGGGTTGGTAGTCAAAGAAGTATTTTGAAAAAGTTTATTGGAGACAAGTTCATTGGAAGGAAGCCGGCGGGACCCATTGATGCAGCTAGCAAACACTTGGCTGGGGCAAGGTTGCCAGCCAAAATTCGTAACAATTCCCACGAAAATTACCTTTTTCCCAAAGTCACATAAATTAAATACCACCAAAATTCCCATGGTAAAGGTAAACAAAAAAATTCCCACAGCAATTAAAAAATACCAAAAAAAAAATCCCACGATCATTTAAAATTGCCACAAAAATACCACGCGTTTTAAAAATACCACCAAAAATCCCATATGCATTTAAAAATCCCATAAAAAATCCCATACGTATTAAAAAATACCACGAAAAATCCCACATGTATAAGAAATTTTAAAAAGTTTAGAAATACCAGAAATTTTTGCATTTAAATAAGCAGAAATAAATAGACACGTCGATAGTTAAAAATTTTGCATTTATTGTCTTTGTTTCAAAACTATAACAAATAAATAACCCAAGTAGAATTTTGCGACCACAGGTTACTTAATGCACATTTTTTACATGACGACGTTGCAGAGATAATGATTTGGATAATATTTTATGGGAAAAGTTTGTAAAAATTCCTATTTGTAAAAATTCCTATTTTTAAATAAAGCCTTCAATGTGACTTTACTTTTTAATACTATTTTACCACTAGGTCACGGAATGTTGTAACGATTTATCAAGTTTTACCTTTAAAAAATGCATCACTCAACTATGGAATAATAACTTAAGATGTTATCATTTTGTAACGATTAGATAATTGCGACCCTAGGTAGGCTCTTTCTATTTAAAATGGTGGCCGCAAATTATTATTATATTTTCCTAACAATAAACATGAAATTGCTTTTATATTGTATTGTTAAGCTTTTCAACTATGTTTTATTGATTGCTTACATTAAAAACTATTCCTGAAATTTGTATACAATACTTTCTTCACAAAACTTTTTAAAATATTTTTTACTAATATATGAAATTATTACAACATTTTCTGAATTTAGATTGCGCTTAAATTTTTAAGAAGTTTTGGCTGTTTTTTACCGAAAATCTTCTATCCCATCTACATTTAGCTCCAAAAAATAACCAAAACACCTAATATTATGTTGTACTCTTATATTTTATATAAATTCTAATTATAAAATAATTTATAATAATTATGGCTGTAAACAAAATTGGCAACTCTGTAATGCATTTATACTAAAATGTAATAAGTAACTTCAAAGTAATTTTTACTAAAACAATGCCGGCATTGTGTTGCACCACTTTCGGAAAATAGTGATCTCTGTAACGTAACCAATACATCATGTCAATGTTGACACAAAAATAAACGCTACGACGTCGCTGCAACCCAAATATGGACCATCAGTTCTAGTTGGGAACATACAAATTGTTTCACATAAAGTTAATTGTTACACATATCACATGTTTTCATCCTATATATACGATATTTTGAGATCGTGAATTTTATTTGTATGTTTCCATTTAATAATTTCTAAAACGATAGTATGCTTATAAAAATAAAATAATAAAAATTAAACAAAATAAAATAAAAATATTGTTTTCAAAAATATTTGTGGTTTGTGAGGTGATAAGCAATTCATTTTTACACAACATGACTTTTCAAAAATGTAGGTACTTATTTCTAATATCAAATAATAAAAGTGACTTCAAAATAAAAAATAACGATAATAAAATATGTATACAGTTTTCAAGGATACTTGTGCTTTGTGAAGTGATATACAGTGAATTTAACACAATATGACTTTTCAAAAAATTAGGCACTTATTTCTAATATAAAATAATGTCAGTGACTTCAAAAATAGAAAATAAACAAAATAAATTGAATAAAAGTTTTCAAAGATATTTGTGTTTTGTAAAGAACAGATAAACAGTTAATTTCAACACAATATGATTTTTAAAAAATATAGGTACTTATTTCTCATATAAAATAATATACATAAGTGACTTCAGAAATAAAAAAATAAACAAAATAAAATAAATATAAATTTTTTATGGCAACTGTTATTTAATTTTGATTTTAAAAGATAATTGCTGATTATTGGATTCGATAAGTAAACTTGCAAATATTGTCTATTATTGTTTTGGTAGTCTTATATATTTCACTTTTTTTGGACTTTTAAAATAATTTTTGTAAGCTTAACGCTTGCATGCAGAAATGTGGAATTTATTCATATATAATTTATTCATTTATATTAAGAGTAAGTTCGAAGAAATGTACAGCGTATACTTATAGCTTTACTCTACTGTATATATACGTCGATCATCTAATAATATGATTAAGATTCTGCTTAATAAAAGTGAAAAAAAACTTTTTAAGAAAAAATTCCCAAATTCCCATGCAATTAAAAAATACCACGCTGAATTAAAAAATACCATGGGAATTCCCAAAAAAAAAATTCCCAAGACCAATTAAAAATTACCACGAATGGGATTTTTCCCACAATACTGGCAACGTTGGGCTGGGGGGATTCTTAGCCATCTTATTCCAGTTCCCACGTTCATAATATTTTTTTTTCATTTAGAGTCCTGAAAGAAAAATTATAAAAAATGAAATGCTAATGAACCAAATTTGATCATGAACAGAATTTAAACCAGACACAATAATGATCAAAAGAAAATTACAATGATGAAAAAAAATCCAGATTAAGAAGATGTCTATAAAAAACCTACTGGGATCTCTCAGATAAGTTAGAGATCTTGTGCGTCTTGACCCACCCTACCATGATCCTTTATAGCACGTGATTTTTTTAAGGATCCCAAACCTATTAAAATTTATTCTACTTACCCCATTACCTCAAGGAACAAAAAAATTATTTAGTTCATATTTAAATTTATAAAATCAAAAATGTACAAATATGCTTACTAATTTGCAGTTCATTCTGCTTACTTTTTTTTTTTTCAGAAATAAAAAGAAGAAATTTAAACAATATGTGACGGAAAATAAAGCGTAGATCAAGTTATAGAGTGCTTTTATTAATAATATGTATTTACTGTAATTAATAATATGAAATTGAATGGTAAGTAAAACCCGAAGAAATATTGGTATGAAAATTATTTATCTCATAAAAAAAATTTCAGCTATTTTGTTTTAGTGCATTCTAGTAAAAACAAATTTTTATTTATTTTACTTCAGTAAGCCATTGATGTGCAAAAATAAGATAAAAACTAATAAGAATGATTTAATGTAGTCAATTATTTATTAATGGGAAAAACATGTGATTTTATTAAAAAAAAAAAAAACAAAAAGAAAACTATGAATTTGAGTCATCTAAAATGTCTCAATTAAAAAATTTTACAATTGTTAATGCATCATACTGAAAACTTTATATCTTCAATGCAAGTCTTGCTAAAAAGTACTAATCATGGGAGAAAATAAAATGGATTGGCTAATCGTCAAAGTTTGCCGAGCGCAAAAAAAAGAGAAGCAGAAGCTAAAAAATAACAACAACGTCATTTTAGGTAGAGAAGCAAAAGTTAAAAAAATAACAACAACGTCACTTTTGGTAAACAAACGTGAAAATTCACCACGATCGAAATTTAGCTTTAAATAGATGAGCGCATCTTAGTAGAAATAAATGTTAGCGTTCATATAATATTTAAAGAGAGTTAAATATTGTTTAATTTACAAGATGATTTAAAATTTAAAACTTTACCTTGGATCAGGATTTGCGCAATAATTTTCAATTGTATAACCTTTCTTCGATGGTGGCTAAAATCTAAAAGAAAGATAAAAATGTCTGCTCTAAGAACACTACTGCGTGGTTTCCGTTTTCTGAAGAATGTTTAGAGGATTTTAAGTTGGTAATTCCGAGATTTCGTAGGAGAGCGTTTTGAAAGTACAAAAAGTGTTATACTCTAATTAAGGCTACCAGATAAAAATAAGGAACACGCTGTCTAGTGAAAGTAGTAAATGCGGTATAAATACGATCAAACCAAAATATCAATTTGAACGTTACAAAGAAAGCTCCTTATTACAGAAAACTTTAGACTAAATTATGTGCAGCAGAAAGAATTTACGCTTGTAACTTGCTAACGAATAAAAATAACAAATTCATCTTTGGTACACATATAAAAGAGTTTTCTGAAATTTTTTTCAAACAAAACTAATTTTTTATATAAGTGTGGGTTAGGACCTTATTGCCCCAACCCACAATGCATGGAATGGGTACGAAGGTAAGAAGGATACCTTCTGAGGTGGGCTCCTATAGACCAGTTCTGGTCCTTAGTGATACCGGTGGCAATCAAAGAAACCTTAGTTGAAGTCTGTAAAAATTTGTGTTGAATTCACATATCTTAGGAGGGGTTCCAGAGATATTTTGGCATCATCTTTTATTGACAGCAACGGTGATTTGCCTAGGTATTTTAGTCTTTCTCTGAGTAGGTCTCCATCGTGCCTGGTTCCTTGCACTTCCTGCAGTTGTCATCCGTGGTGATGCCCAGCTTTCTCGAGGGCCTCCTCCATTCAGTGACCAGTGAGTATACCCACTAGTGTCCTGCAATCTCTGTGTGGGCGTGCCAAGATGCACAGATTTCGTTTTTAGCATTGTGCATTGTATATGATTACTAGCAAATACCCGCTGCTTCGCCTGCGATAAAAATATTAAATACCATGTAAAAATTTTAAATCTTAAAATTTAAGTATTTATTTATATTGAATCTAATTCTAAATATAAAAATTATTGTGTTTGTTTTGTTTGATTATGTAAAAATGTTATAAATATTAAAAAATGACTTTATTTAATTTGAATATTTTATTTAAACTGTAAATGTTATGATGACATAAATTTAACTGGCTTTCTTTTTTTTGGAATTTTTTACATATATTCCGAAAATAAATATATTCTTAAATTTAAAAAAAAGACCGTTATAATGACATCCAACTATGGCGATATCTCAAAAACTATAGACTTTCTCAATGCACAACAATGCATTTTTGTATGGACAGTCGTTTATTAATAAAATTAACGGTAAAAATTAAAATCTTTTCTTTTCGGAAGTATTTTGTACGGATATAAGGTATGTTTTAAAAAAACCTATTTTAATTATGACATTAAAATCATTGCGATATCCCAAAAATATAGATTTTCTTAGTATAACTCATTTTCTTAAGCCTCAGCATGAGAAAAAACGATTGAAATTTCATGTTTTGACTTAGCAAGCAAATATTTCCGCCATTTTCAAATCGATTTTCATTAAATTTTCTTTGCTTATCAGTTCAATTAACAAAATTGGGAAAATGAGAAAAGGTTAACTGTTACCTCACCAATACTATGTTTTATGTTGTATTCAAAGAACCTCTAAATATCCAACTTGTACTCAAAAATAGGCCAAGAGTTACTTTTGTTGTACATATTTATTTTTAATTTTATTTTTTTTTAATTTTAATTTTTCTTATTCTTTCATATAACATAATTTATCTGCAAAAATTAATCTTTTTTGACACAAACAGTGTCTATCATTAAAAATCATTGACCTGACCTATCCCCTCTATGATTTTATGATGAAAACTAATTTGCCTAAAATGTTGTTATATTTTTTGCAATGTGTTACATCTTAATAACTAATTTATGTGAAAAACATTTTCAAATAAAGCTTAAAAAATAATTCTGTGAAAAATATTTCAAATATTTCAAACTATTCTAAAGTTATATACATATATATATGTTTTAATCCTTTTCCTTATCTATATATTCATAGTAAACGTTATAGTTATAGTAGACTTTGTCCTGACCCAATTCAATGAAATTTTTATGATCGTTTTGTAAATTTGTAAAAGTGTAAATTGACCTTCGAACAAAACACATGCTAGACGTGTCCGTTTGAAACGTCAATGCATGGCGATGAGAATTTTCTGATATATACAGCATTCTTATTGATGTATAGTATTGCCCGGCAGACGTTGTCCTGCCGCAGACCACCTTACTGCTATATACGAATTTTCACGCTGTTCAAAAAAAAAATTTATATATTTGCCATTTTTAGTACAGTTGCCGAAAGTAGCCGTATGAACTAAATTATCAAATTTTAGTCTAATACGACCAAAACCGTTCCACATATACAATTTTCGTTTAATTCTGGGAGGTAATGGGGGTGTGGCAAAATTTTTTCACTTAAACCATCTCATATTCGAAACAATAGAATGCCAGAATTTCAGCCCAATTGAGCTTAAACCTAGTGCGCTTTGCTTTACTCCAAGCTTATCCCCTGAAAAGTGGACTTAACTAAAGTGGGTCATGCCCATTTTTAGTAAAGTTAGCGAACGTAACCATACAACGTAGATTACCAAATTCTAGTCTCATACGACCAAAATTGTCTGAAATATAGCATTTTTTGCCAAAAGTGGGCATGAAAAGTAGACGTGGCAAATCTAACATAGCATATTACGATAAAGTTGGATTAACAAATCGTTTGAAACCTATAACGTGTTAATCGGTTCAGTAGTTCTTGCGTGATTGTCAAACATCTGTGCAGTGTCACAACGCTTTTATATATTTGTATAGATAGACTAACACAATCTCAAGTGGGGAAAAGCTGGCTGGCAAGGCTGCAAAACATACTTAATGCTTATAACTAAATTCTGGCAACTCTCTTCAAAACATTTGCAAAGAAAATTAATTAACACTGTATGAAAACAATAATCTCCCTGAAAGTAAAGCTGGATTCACTGATCACCTTCAGCATGTTTTGCAATTTTTTTTTATATGAAGTTTACGCTCAGCGAGAGAAATTTCTGCGCGCTCTCAACTTAATTAACATTATTTTAAATCACACAAAAACATGCTGAAGGTTATCAGTGAATCCATCTTAACTACACAACATGGCTGCTGTGTTATATTGAGAGAAGCTCTCGCGGCAAAGAGAGAAAAGCTTTGTTTGCTGTTATATTGTGCTGCTAGTTGAATGAAGGCATCAAATAAAATGCGTGATTTTGTAATAATAAAAAAATACATTTTTCGAAAAACTTGGTAAGCTATAACAATCTATATTATCATTGGAATCGAATAAAAAAAGAATTATCAAAATCGGTTCAGCGGTTACCGAGCTTATTCTGGATCAATTTCGTGAGTCTCCTTTTATATAATAGTATAGATAGACCGTCTACCATCTCGTTCCCCTCTATGCTCTGATGGCTAGGGACCTGTTATGCGGAAATTTTAGAATAATTACTCACAGCTGTTTGAGTTAGACAATACTTTAGAATTGAATTTGTTCGAACTGTCATGCGAGTAAACGGTCCAATTATGTTTGCGTAAAGCAACGCAAGGTGACCGTAGCAAATGGCGGATTGCACGTAGATAATTTCGTGTTGATTATGCAGACGTACATCTACTTAAAAAAACTTCAAAAAAAGAATTGTGGGTTAAAAGGCACAATTAATAAGCAAATTTACCACACATAAACTGTTGCTATGTAGAATCCAAAAAGTGGTACATCTACCACAATTGTGATAGAGTGACCACACTGGGTGTCACAAGACCGTACAGCGATGTAAGTTCAAAATGATATTGAACTTTTTATTTGTTATACGTTTATCTTAAGGTTGGAAGATAAGGTTCTGTTTTAGGGGGCGTCCATTAATTACGTGAGGTGATTTTTGTGATTTTTTGACTCCCCCTCCCCCTAGTGAGATATCGTGAGATTTTGCTTGACCCCCTCGATTGTTCAAAATGCGTGTTTTCAGTGTAAATATGTTAATCAATGCTTCATTTATAAATTTATAAAAAAAAAATTCATAATTTATTTCATTATTTTTATTTAGGACTAATTGAGACTATAATTTAAGAATACTGAGATCATAGTTCAAAATGACAATGAAAAAAATTGAACAATTAAATACTTATTAAGTAAAAGTAAGTCATTTAAAATGAGAACTACTAAAATTGGTGAATGAATATTCATTCTAATTCAGTCCATAAGGACTCATGTGCGGTCTCGAGAGTGACTACAGGAACCAGCATATCCATGTGATTTTCGGTAAAATCATCTGCTCCTTTTAGCCACCGTTATCGTTTGCACACAGAAGCTCATTAGCTCGACGTGTTATAATTCGTGAAGGTCGCACTTTGCGCGCTGGTGCACGGTGGACTGCGCGCCGATGCTCTGTAGCTCTTGAGATGGATGAAAAGTTAATACCGCATGTATTGCAGCATCACTTTTCTAGATCACCACGTACACTGGGACAATAGAGGTCATTGGGCAAGTCCATGTAGGCATGTAAAGGTTGAATTGGTAAGTAGTGGCGAACCAAAAAGGGAGCAAATAGCTTTACGTCATGCTCACCAGGATCTAGGACAGTCAGATGCCCATCAATCTGCGTGCTAGGGTGTGGATGTGGCCCCAGTATTAAGGCGCCTTACGCTCCATAGAAAAAAAATGTTGTTCGACACAAATGCTCAATACAATCGTTGGTTTATGTTATAATGATTCCCCAAATATTTCGACTCTAGCGATAGCCATCCGTGAGCTGGAATAGTTTGAAATAACCTCTAAAAATCGAGTTATTTTGTAATTATATTGGCTGGTGTAATAGTTGCAAAAAATTTAATTGTCAGGCCGGAAAAAGATCTTCCAACCTGCATCAAAAATTGTATATGTTAAAAAAATGCTATTTTTCGTGCATATTTTTGATATTTTTTATTTTATTTCCATACAAGAACTTTCAGAATTCAAATAACTTCATTACTTTCATATTTTTTTTTTAATTTCTTACGATATTTTTTCAGTAGGTGCTTTTTTTATAATTAATATTTTACTTTTAATATATATCAAATTAAGCAATTCTGACTAGGAATCAATACGAGCACTCAAAATCTTTCCAACAATATCTTGAAAGGGAGGATCGCATTAGAAATAATAAGGTTTTTTTAATTTTAGTGAAAATAAATTTGAAAGAAATGCATGAAAGAAGCATCATTTTTAATCCGAATATATCCAAAAATTTTAATTTTTTGATGCAAATTGGAAGACCTTTTTTCCGGCTATAATTTCTGACAATTTATTTTTTACAACAATTGCACAAGCCTATATGGTTACAAAATAACTCGATTTTTAGAGGCTATTTCAAATCATTCCAGCTCACGGATGGCTATCGCTAGAGTCGAAATATTTGGATAATCATTATAACATAAACCATGGATTGTATTGAGCATTTGTGCCGAACAACTTTTTTCGTGAGGTGCCTTACCCAGTATGTCCAGAGTAGCATGCATACAGGAAACCTGCATGCTGTATGCAGGCAGAAGCATGGACAAGGCATGTGTGGTCATTAAAAAAACCAACAATTTTCCAAATTGGCATGAACCTTGTATGCATAATAGTTTTGCTTAAAAAAGATGAACTCCCATTGTGCACTTAAACTTGAAGGAGTGTGTTGTACATAATTTATTAACAAAATATAAATTAATATAACAGAATATAACAACTTTAAAAACTAAAATATATAATGTGATTAATTAATGACAACAGCAATTTTTTTCTCACAATATTAATGCAAATGTATGTATACAGTATTAATGGTAATGTATGCATGCAGTATTAATGACAATGAATGCATAGAGTACTACGAATACCCCATGCATACAGCAATAGTAATTTTGCGGGTACACAGTACACATGGTCTTGTTTGACATCGCCATGTAAATTGGAAATGAGCTTGCATTTATGCTGGCATGCATACAAAACATCAAACGTATGCCTACATCATCAATGCTGTATGCATGAATGTATCTCCTGGGATCTGCTTCATGTGTGCCGACCACTGAACACATTTACGCACATAAACACTAAACCTCTGCAAGAGTGCGCTTGAAATGCATTTCAGAACACTGATTTGCGGAGCAAGCGTTGGTTAAGGCGAATTTACACGATTAACTATCATCCTTCACTTTGGATGAATCATCTGATTTGTAAAATGTAAATTGAGTTTCATCTTTAAAATGAAGATGATTGTCATCCACATTGAACAGTGAAAGAAGTAGAAGGTCTTCCTACTTTTGATGAAAGTGAAAGCAAACCGAACTGATGTGTCATTCGTACTAAAACACAATTGAAAGGTGTTAACATAATTTGGAGCATTTCATTGGAAGATTCATACCTCCGGGCGAATTAAAAAAAAAAAAAAAAAAGGTCAAAGTTAGAACAATTAATTGTTCTTACGTATCTTTCCAAAGAAACAATAACAACAACAAAACTTTTTCAATATGAAAAGGAAAAAAGCACTAGCTGATTTTATTGCAATTTCGGCCGTGCTAAAGGCTTCATCAGAAATCTTTGTGATACCCGTTTTTTTTAAATATTGTTTAATGCAACCTTAAATTTCTATTTTTAAATGTAAGTTAAAATGGTTAAAAAAATATTGTGAATATTTTGTTATCATTCTGAATATATATTTTTGGATACCCTGAAGATGAAATATTCGTGGAAAATAAAAATAAAAATAGTTTAAAATAAACTAAGTTTTTGAATATTTTTTTAAATTAGACCTGTAGCCTAAATACATTAAATAAAGCCACAAGTAAATACAGAGGTAAATACAACTCAAAAATTAGAAGACATTTTTTTATTTTGAAATAAGCAAAATAATCAAATATTTTAATAGATATTATTATACTTTGACTAAGTATTCAAAATGTCAATTCTATGCACTGGGAGAAATGAAGAAATAGACTGCAAATAATCGGTTTATTGCGCTGAAGCATTCATTAGGATTCTCCAGAGAGTATTTATGGTATAAATACATGGTATAATACATACAAACATGCACACATGCACACATGCACACAATCACATACCCACAAAAGTGCATTCAAATGCGTTTTCTCTAACGCACTGCACTGGTGCAGTGAAGCTTCTCTCAACAACTCGTTTGCATTAGTGTCAGGTATTCTTGTTGTTGTAGTTATTGTTTTTGTTGTTGCATTTCTTGTTTTGTCTTCATGCTAAGCTGCTGAATTGAATTTTAAATTGATTTTAATTCAATTGAATTAAATTTCATTCAAGCTTGAATTCGCACTGAAACCGTTCAGATGCAACGACCGAGTTCAACTTAATTTTGTATTAAAAGTTTTTCGCTGCTTCTTCTTCTACTTCGCCTTCTTCTGCGTTCAATAGGTATTTGTCATGCATTGCTACTGTGCGTTTGTTCGTTTGTGTGTATGTGTGTGTGTTTATGCTGATACATATCAACTTATTTTTCTTCTTTCTTATGATTGAACTGAACGTCATGCTCTTTGATTTTATTGGATAAGAGCAGCAGCAATCAATTCTGAGTTCTGTTATTGAAAAAGGATTTACAAGGATTTGCAAGGATTTCAACTGAGGGATGAGTGAGTGTCGAGAGGTGTTTGAGAGGCACAAAAAATCTTAAAAATAAATATGCACATCTAGTCAAAGCATAAAACTGAAAAGGCTCTTAAATATAAGATATAAAAAATAATCTATGGATTTCGGACAGCTCAAGATAAGCTTTTAAAAAATCTGTTAATTAAAAATAAGTATTTCAGTTTATTACATAATTGCAGCTTTATTTTCGGAACTCAAAGCTACATTTTCTTTGCTCTCAAACTCTTGTATCATTCAATTTAAGCTTTTTTATTAAATGCGTTATATGCGTTACCATTTCTACTAATTGTTCTTTGACATTCAGTTAATACAAAATTGCCGTTAATTAATCTCAATTAGGCTTAATTAATTAAGTTTATTTTGATTTTATCATAATGGTAGCTTTATTAAAGCTCATAATGCGTTTTAAAATTTTTAATATCATTTTATTGTATCATATTTGTATAAATAATTTTTATTGCGGTCATTTATTAACAATGGAAATAATAATTAAATAAAAACTCAGCCACATATTTTTTGTATTTGTCAAAAGTGGCAACATTTACCATAGTTCAATCATATGAGTTTTTATCCAGATATACCATGACGCCACCTTATGAAGAAAAATACCATATAATAACACTGTTCAAAATAATGGGGGGGGGGGGGGGTGGTAGATATCACGATGCACTAGAGTTTATTTTTGGAAAAAAGTCTGTTTTTAATGTCAGATGAAGAAAATGAATGCAATTAATTATTGAAATTATTAAAAGTAATTTAAAGTAATTAAGTAATTAAAGTAAATCAATTTTTCAGTTTTTAAATTGTCCAAATTTAGCCTTGAATTGAATTGAGTATAAGACTTACACCTGAACTTGTTTTACTTCGTTTTTTTTTTAAATTGATTTAAACTAGAGCATCCAATTTCGGGACACCTTGGTAATCCAGGGATTTAGTGATTTGAAAAACTTAATCCCGTGTTTGACAAACCTTAGAAAACGAAGATTTTTGATGATATAATATGAAGTTTCAAAATAATTATCCCCAGGCAAAATATTCGACAGTGAAATGGCATTATACAAGCATAATTGTGGCAAATGAGCAGAGTTCTGGCAGTATGCTGAAATGTGGTGGTGGCCAGATGACTTTTTATGAAAAAAGGCTGCCAGCAGCACAAAAGCATGGAAAAGTCAGCTTCAAAGCAGCTAAAAAGGCAGTGTGTCGAAATTTAGTATTGTATTGCCTGGCATACGCCACGCAATTCATTAGTTCTTAAACTAGAGAAACCTTTAAAAATTTATTTAAGACTCATTGGAATGTAAAAATTCACAAATTAATGCAAATTTAAAAAAGGCTTCCCATTTTTGTTTCTTTATAATGATAAAGTGGCGACCGTAGCCTAGTGGGTAGAGTGCGTGGCCCCTAAGCTAAAGAGTAGCTGTAGCCCGGGTTCAATTCCAGCTCAGACAGAAAGTTTTTTCAATTGAATTAATTTTTCTGTTCGGTCGTCACCTCTCTGCAGACAATGGCAAACCTCACAGAATAAAAATTGCCATGTAAAGCTTCTTGAGAACATAAGCCGTTCGGAGTCGGCATAAAACACGTAGGTCCAGTTCTCGGTCATTTGTGATCAAACATTTAATAACACCGCACAACAACACCGGTCAATAGAAGTTAGGTCAAAGTCCTTCCAATGGCTGAAATGGCCAGTTTATATTTTTTTTTATATTTTTTATAATAATAAAATACTAAAAATACTTTTTTTATAATAATATACAATTCTTGATAAGAGCTACTAACATAAGCACAAAATTTGAAAATTGTAGTAGTATGTGTGTGGGACCACTGCTTTAAGCTGACTACGAATTTTGTTATAGTTCTTAATTTATTCAACGCACAAGTTGAATATTCTTTATGACCGCATTCAGAGTATTGCATTCAATAAACGAATTCTTATTTATTGGATATGAAACGTACTTTTTAACGAATTGCCGCTGGATGTTTTTTTAATCAATGACAACGCATTCATTCATTATTTCGTTGCCGCTTGCGGTTTAAGTGCCCGACACATGAACCTTCAACAAGTTAATTAATGATATCCTGCAATTGCAGTTTGAGGCTGCTTTTCATTTTCTTCTGATGTTGCATGCAATCCGGCTGGCTGCTTCATTTTCTTTCGCCAGCGTTAGCATGCCACTCATTCATTCGCAAAGTGCAATGGTATAATAATAGCTTGTTCGTACTCGCAACGGAAACGGAAGTGCCAAGAAGTTGTGGTGAACAAATTTGCCACCTCATTTCATGTGTAATTCTCAGGAATCCATAATATTTGCTGGGAATTGATGCTATATACGGATTGTTGTTGGATGCATTTTGCAGCGTTGTTCGTGTGGATGCAAAGCTTGAATAAATGAATGAATGTTTTTACTTCCGTGTTAAATTGCAAGTGAAACAATTTTTAAGTTAGCCGTTAGTGCTGCTACTGGTTCTGCTGCCACTTCTACTCCAAGTTCTGCTTCTCGGCATGATCCACTACTTAGCTGCCAAAGCTGCCAATAAATCACGTCTTAAATTGCGAATTTGTCTGACGTTTATTGATGCGCTGCAAATTTATAGTGGTTTTTTGAGTGCATTATTCGAGCCGGAAGCGGATATGCAGCAGCGGAAGAGTTGTGGTAGTAAAAGTAATAGAAGCAACATTTCCAACTAATGCATTTTTATCATGACGTTCAAGGGTTGAACATTCCTGGCGGAAATAATGCAAAAAGATTTTGTTTTGACTTTTCAAAAAGATTTTGTAAGACAGAGAAGTGTTTTGAGAGGTACCCAAAGATAGTAAAAATACTTGGTAAGTCTAGTAAATTGAGATGACACTCAAAAGCACAAAAAAAAAATACGTTTTAAAACTTATCACAAACAATAAAGCACTGACTTTAAAAAAAGAATTCCTACCATTAGAACGGTCATTCAATCAGGATCAAAGTAAATTAGGATTAAAGTAAATCAGGATAGAGCATTTTGTTTCAGACGCTGCTTGACTCACAAAATTTTAGTTAAATATTAATTTAATATGACTTTGTGACTTATGCTCTTTAAATAAGGTTCTAGTAATCTTCAGTGTAAGGATTTATTCCCTGTAATGAAAATTTAAATTAAATAAATAAATAAAAATAAAAAAAATAAAAAAAATAAATAAATAAACCTGAACCCTACTGCATTTTTTTGCTTTTAAATTTTTGATCGATGTGAAAGTATGAAGAACTTTCCATTAACCAGTGAAAACGCAAAAACAAGCAATATGTTCAGTGTAAGCAGAAACACCATTTGCAGCTTTTTATAAAAAAAAATCAGGCTCTGCAACAATAAACGCTACAGATTGGTGATGATGCTACATTCAAACATTTCATTCATCTGTCCAAAAATATACACACACAAGTAAAACTTTTTAATACCAAAGTTTGTGTGTTAAGAGCAAAGAAATGCCTTTGAATCAAGTTGAAAGTTTTGCAACCAGGGTAAGTAAGACAAATACACAGATGGTAAAGAAAAATATTTACGCAATGAAATAACGGGTAAAATAAGATAAAGTTATCGAAACGCAACAGCAGCAGCTGTATTTGCGGATATTCGAATGTCGAAGGGCCAAAATGTATGCAGTTCATTTCAACTGCATAAGGATAAGGAGTCAATAAGATGATTGGCTTCATCTGTTTGCACCATCATTATGGCGCTGTTACGAGAACGTTCAAAAAAGGATATAGAGCTCAAACTAAGTTTTAACCTCCTCTCGCTCCAAAGAAGAATTTTGTCGATATTTGTTAATAAAATATGCAATAAAAAAAATGGACAAAAATCGCATAATCATTTTTGTAGGCGCAGTGACGAAATATTATTTTTCTTGAATTATAACACAGTGTGGCGAAATCGACAAAAAAACACAACCATACCTTATACAAATTCTTAAAGAGGGACATATTAAGAGTCCGTCGTACCTGACTTGACCTCTCAATTTCGTCACAATTTTTTCAATTTATTTTTAAAGTTGAAGTGCTCGAATTTTGTTGTGCCGACATTCATTGAATTTTTACAGCCATTGCCTTGTTCGAAATGAAAAATAAAATCATTTTCTTTTTTGTAGAATTTTGCGTGAAATTCTTAGCTCGAATTTTTTTCTTTTTGATTGCATATCGATAAAACAATTAATTTTTTAAAGCAACTGTAATGAGGAATTTTCTGAAAAACATTTTCACCTCACAGTTTAAAAGTTCGCATAGCACCATTAAATGTACGTAAATTCTAAAACAAATTATAAGTCTGTAATATAATAGAAACTTTTAACAGAATAGAACAGTTTTAACCGCCTTGATCGGCCAAACACCCCAATGTGGGCTGCTAAATGCTTTCTGTGCTACCACATTAAAGTATACGGAAAAATGAAACCTTTATACGCAGCAAAAACACAAACAACAACATGTATACGCGAGTGAGCTCATATTACAAACAACAATCTGCAAAAAGTTATGACTCACGCCTCGATACATAAGAATAGTAAAATGAAATGGAAAGCAATACAAATTTTTTACGTGAAAGCACGGAGAAAACTTTGTTTTCAGAAATGAGACCTAGTTAGATCGTTTTTTCGATTTGAGCTGCCTAAAGACAATTTTATAAAATATAGATTTGATAGAAAAAAGAATTTTCGCAGTGTCGAATAGTGTCAAATATGCCCCAATGATAACACAGGATTAAAATGAAATAACAGACTTGAATATATACTATTTACCGAATCAATTAATTTTGGCTGCCTAAATCGGTCAAATTCCCCAATGTGCGCTGCTCTACGAATTTTCTCAGAAATGAGACCTAACATTTCATTCCATAACAGAAACAAACAAATATTGCTCGTTGAAGATATCAAAATTTCGATGACTAGGGGCGTGAAATGTATGAGTTGGTCACATTACATTTTTTCCCCTCAACATTTTTTCTGAACACACCAACATTCTACCTGCCACCCTTCCGGGGGTCCCAAACAAAGAATCATGTCACTAAAACCATGTCGTACAAATCTATCGGCTTATGAAATTTTCATGCAAGCAAGGCAGCAATATCAGGTTTTTAACGTAGTTGGATCATGCATTAAATTTTTTTTTATAATTTAGGTATGCCAACTAAAGTTTGGACCACTACTTTAACCCTCATCGGTCCCTCGAGAAATACATCTAATCGGTCCCATTGTATGCGCGCGCATACACATATATTTTTAATTGTAAAAAAGCTAAAAAAAACTAACAACCATTTATGTTTTTGATTTTTTATGTGTATTATATTGTTTACTATCATATTAATACATTTGAACTTCAAAAAGGTAGATTTAGAATGAAATTAATTAGAATATTACATATATTAGAAATAAAATTGAATTTTTAACTTTTGTCAATTATTTGTACATTTTTCGCATAAATTGAAATTATGTTTAGCACAAATGAAATTTCTACACTTTTGACAGCGTGTAGCAAAAAGATTTTTGTTATTTTTATATGTGCAGATGTAGCCATCCGCCTCGTTTTGATGTACTTGATAAATGGCGAATCTCCCGAATTCTTTGAATAACACTGGAAGCATCATTACTTTGAGGTTGTTTTTACGTTTAGTGATATGTTTTTCAACGAGATTCAATCCAAGCTCCTCGATAAAAAGGCGACGACGAATATTATGATTCGTTTTAGAATTTTTCCAATTCGGGAACAATGCAATCAAGCATGTTACAAAATACTGCCATTGGCCACCGATTGACTTTTCGTTTGCATGTGTACGTAGCCACCATTTGATCCATAGTATCAACTCCACTCTTGGTTTTGTTGTAGTCTTCAATGATGTTAGGTTTCTTCTTTTCACTATTCTCATTTATGCTGACAACATTGTGGTATGTACTGAGCAATGTCACAAATCGGTACCGGCGAGGAACATATGCAACATAACTGCTTGCAATTTATGTTCATATACAACTTCTGCATGATAAATTGTATAATTATAAATTGATAAATGATAAAATGAAGGAATTTCAGTCCTATTTTTCCTTATTGTTCCCAAAATAGTCATGCGATTCTTATGTACATCTTCTGCCAATTCATACGAAGTGAAAAAACGTTACATTTCTGTCAGAAAGTCCTTCCACCAAATCCAAAACAACACGCCATTAGAGATTACGTTCAGGAGTGGCATTACGATTCCGACCAACATAAATTTGTGTGTTCTATGCATACCAGCTTTTTGAGTCGCATAGCACCCAAATTTTGATGCCATTTGAAGCGGACGAAACGGCCCACGATACGGAACTAACTGTTCATCTACGGTAATGTTTTTTCCTGGTGTGTATACAACTTTCAAATTATGATTCCATTTATCGTATACATTTCGAATCGGTGCCAATTTGTCACGTACAGAAGTACTTGTAGATGCAGTGTTGGCCATACGTTGTTCGCTGTCATCAAATCGAATCAATCATGGATACGCTTGAACATTTTCAAAGACATTTTGCTCTGAATATTGGCCGACCAGTTTCGTCATTCCACAGTTTAGTGACACATTCACCGTATGACCGGTACACATCAGAAAGCAGCAACAATCCAAAGTATGCGTGCAGAGTGTCCAAATCAATGTTTTCCCAATCGTCTCTGTACTTTCGCTCACCATATAAATTCGTCATGTTCAAAATAATATTCTCAACAGGTTCAAGGAACATGTGAAATGCAGACGAAACATCAACTATAGTAGCAGCTGCTAATGCTTTTGGACCTGAATTATAACAAAAATGAAACATTTAATGAACATGAGCCCATAACAAAGACGGTAGGTTTTTACCTTCAGTGAAATTTTCTGCACGTCGAAATGAATTTCTTCGATTTATTTAAAATGGTTGCGATGAATATTCAATTTTCTTATTTTTTGAAAAATATTTATTTTCAGGATTTGCTGCATTTTCTTCTGCTAAATTTTGTTCAAGTGGTTAAATGTCGTCTTCATCCGAATGCACGCTAACTTCACTTTCTTTCATCATTCTCCTCGTCTGATAATGCAAAATCATCGTCACTATTGCACGGAGATTCGCCCGCTTCGCTTTGCAAATCAAAATCCATTTCTAGTTCATCTTGCTGCCTTCTTTCACGTAAAACTCTATCCATTTTTTATCAAATACTTCGAAACACAACCAAAATTCAAATAAATGCGCAAACAAACTTCACTTATGGGTGTTCCAGAACAAATTGAATTTCATAAAACGAAAAAATAAGAGCGTGCTATAAATCCACACACAAAAATAAGCGGCAATTCCAGGTACCTGCTTATGTGAATGCGCGCACATACACAGGGACCGATTCGTAACTTTAACTGCACAGGCAAATACAGTAAGGGTACAAATTCAAAAACGTTTTTTTGGTTGTTCAGGCAAAATAATTCTACTTTGCAAAATACAAGGTCATTCCGCTGAACCGTTTTTATTTTATTCAAGGTTAAAGATCAAAATTGTATGCGTGCGCATACAGGGGACCGATGAGGGTTAAGCCATCGTCTAGTTTTTGTAGTTTTTTTTCTTTACTACACAATAAATAAAGAACTCATATTTTTCCGAAATATTTATATCCATTTATTAAACATAAAATTGAATTACATTTAATTTCACCAAACATATAAATTAACAAGGACAACAAATTTATCAATAAAAATATCAAACAAAAAAGGAATTCCACGTCATAATTTCGATGCAATCGAAACTATTTTTTATTTGTTATTTTGCTTATGTTTTTTGCTATTGCCCACAACACATTAGCGTTTTTAACGATTTATTTAAAAATAATTTTAAAATCAAAATCGATATTTAAAATCAAAATTTATGTTTCATGTAGCACACGCAATATTTATTTCATTTATTTATTTGTTAGAAATACAATTATCAATAATTACATTACTATATTTGTACGGCACGAGCAACAAAGGCTAATGGTCAGGTACACGGATTATTACTTTTTGTTATTTGAAATAAATATCGACTTTTTACTGGTAACTGTGGAACATATCGTGATTTTGTCTGTTTCTTCCGGCTTCCTTGCCACTCCTTAGGAAAGTTTTATGTTTTTTGTTTAGCTCCTCACTTTTACTAATGAAAGAATATTTTTTGACTTTCGGTTTTTTCGTTGGTTTTGGCACTTGTTGCTCTGATATCATATTGATGATTTCATATTCTGTGGGCCACCGGGTAAATTTGCTGTTGTTTCTTTGTGGTTTCTGCTGAAACACTTGATTTCTTTGTATCCACTCAAGAGAAAGATTCTGGAGTTCAGTATTGTTTAAGCTGCTAATGTCAGTTGTCAGATTAGGCCAAAGATTTAGTGTTTCAATGTTGGACCCAATAACATTCACGTTATTAATTTTGTCCGGCAATAGTTGCTGTTGTATTTCGTTGTTTTTTATGGTGCCATGAATTCTTGTTGCGTTACTCAATTGATTAAATTTTACTTGCTCGAAACTGAAGGATGTTTTAGCTAGGACAAGCAACTCAAGAAAGAACAGAAATACAGTAGAAAAGCTCATAACTTTTAAGCTGAAGTTTGGTTAAGTAATAAGAATGTTTGGACATGTACAAGACACATGTTCTAAAATTGTTGCACCTACTTCTACTGTTCACCGAGCTGTTAATGTCAAGTTATTTATATCATATGTGAACAATTTACGATGTTGGCTCATAGGTCGATTTGTGTTTGCTCAGTTGAGGAAGCTGCTGTGAGTGCATTTCTCAAGTTTTTGGGTTTTTTGTTGTCTACACACACATAGCCATAAGCCATTTCATCAACCAAACATATTGCTATGCAAACTAATCGAGCTGTATTGGCTTGATACATATTTTTCCAGGGTTTATCTAAAGTACTTGTTGTCATTGTTGTCCTATAGTTTTTGTTGTTGTTGTTATTGTTGTTGACACTAGCAGTTTAATAAAGCATGCAACTTGAACACACAAGTCTGTTGAGCTTGAACAGCAATGTTTATCTTCTAATAGAGCAGAAGTCAATATTTTGTCATATTACAAAAATGACTGGGAAAATGTGTCGTAAAAAAGTATGCATTTATGAAATATTTAGAGAAAAATGATATCAAGGCCAATGCTAGAATATGTACCACTTAGCTAAAACACAAGTTTTATTTACGTTACGGAATGTTTTTAGCAATAATGTTAAAGAAACCATGTCTCTTTCGCAGGGGCGTAACTAGCGGCGGGTAAGGGGGTAGACTACCCTCCCTACTTTTTTAGAGTAGGCCTAATTGTTATTTTTTACTAAAATTTTTTAAAATATTGATTTTTATAAACAATAATTATGAACGCATCAAAACCAGTCGTACCTTTTATTGCCATTTCATAACAAAAACCAACTTTAGTGAGCTATTTCATTTTAATTCATACCCAAAACTATCTTCAGTCGGCCAATTCACTTATAGTCGTACCTTAAACAAACTTCAGTCGGCTAACTCACTTTCAGTCGTACCTTAAACCTTTAGGTACGTACCTTTAATTCGTATCAGCGTTGAATTATTTGCAAAGAATCAAGTGTTCTTTTGTGACAAAATGCAGAAAAAGTTCAGAAAAGTAGTATAAATTTGTAAATGCATAGTAATGTAAAAAAGAGCAGCGGACCAATTAGTCCAATTGTGCAACCCTGTCCTTGACCAAAAATAAAAACCGAAAATGATATTTTTTTTTGACCAAAAAAATATTAATGATTGTTATTTAAGATTCTAAAGATAAAATAAATTACTATTTTTATATCTGAGCAAAAACTTGAAAATCATAAAATAATGATTAATGCTTAAGTTTTTGGATATAGCTTAATGATAACAGTCCCTGATACAAATACCTTGTCAAAAAATTGAAAAAATAAGTAGAATAAAACAGAGGTTAACTCAGTCGCCACACATATTCCTCTTTTTAAAACCTAATTAATACGTTTTTGTTCAACTTTCTGAGATTGAAATTTTTATCCAGAAATACCCAACATTTGTAATAAAAAATTTAGTGGTCGAAATCGGCCAACATATTTAAAGAATTTTCTTAGCTCAAGAACTCTGATGTAAAATTTTTAATTTCATAGACTTAACATTTTAATTTAAATACAATTATAATAAATAAATAAAAAATGAATTTAAAGGATTTAGTCAAACTTTTGAAAAAAGGTCCGTTATAACTTTAAAACTCCAGATGATGGCAAAAAAACCATAATTCTTAAATCTGCATTCAAAATTCAATTTTTAGAAAAGCATCGTTTTATGTCATTGTTGATGTTCTAAACGAAATTTTCCAAAGCTCTAAGAAAATTGACAAGTGGACTCGAAATGCTGCATATTATTGTGGACTTCTTCTGAAATTCCACTTCTGTGTAATTCTGTGGATTCATTTTGTTTGATACATTTACATCTGTTTGCTTTGTTTCATTCTGCAATAAGGGAATGCGGACAACTCTTTCATACAAAGAAGCATGAGACCACCATTATCCATATTTCTTTTACGTTAAAATCTTTTAAGGTTGATGCTGAAAAGGAATTCTCAATTCGCCATCGCCGTCGTCTTGTGTCGAAACGTTTACATGATAACAATGCCAACGCAGCTTGTTTTTCGACGAACTGTTTTTATAGAAGAGAATTTAAACTTGTATTGGATAACATAACCTCACTGATGCGAGATAAATTAAGCAGTTGCTTGGAAACAATAAAGCCTCTGTATGAACTCTTTAATCCAATATCTATCTTCTACTAACTTGACCCAAAAGCGAATTCTACAATCAATAAAATTGTTACCAAAAAATTGTTTGTTGGATTCACTTCAATTGAAAGCGGAATTTGAAGTTTCAAAGGCGTAGAAACTCGTATCGGGTACAGCTAATGTTTCAGAATGCATTATGAATGTTTCGGGAATTGAGAGAAAGTTCAGCAAATTAAAATTAGTTAAAAATTATTTAAGAACCACGCAAAGTGACTCAAGCCTTAATGTCTTATTAATACTTTCATCGGAAAAGGACATAGTTGATCTCATTAACTGAAATAATATTGCGCAGGAATGGGCTATCTTAAAAAAAAAGAAAAATTAATATTTAAATGTAATACTTAAAAATTAAGTTTGTATTTTTTATTAAAAACACTATATTTTTTAATTAATTTAAAAAATTAAGAGAAAAAATGTTAAAGAAATTGATAGCCCTATTTATTTTTTAACACATATAAACTATGAATTTTTAGAGCAAAAACAAAAATAAATTTTTAAATGATGATGTTGAAATACTTTAATTTGATAGAGGAAACGATATGAAAACTGCCTTTAAGGGATCTTCTACACTTGAAAAAGATCGAAAGATTGAAAAGTGTCACTATATGTGGGTTAAAAATTTCAGGATTTCTTAAAACGGTACCAAAGATTAACGAAAAAGTCCGTTTGAGCTGAAACTGTTTAGCTTTATATTTATTATTGTAAAATATCTAAGATTATTATCTAAAATCATCTATTAAAACCTAAATTTCGAATTCTTAGAGCGTTAGAAATGTAAAAATAGGGTAGTTTTTTTATTTTTGTTTTGAAAATTGCGCCAGAAACAGGTATGAGGTTTCGTTGGCTGATTATACGTAATCTTATAGTTTCAAGTATTATCGTTTAGATGAACTAAAAATATTTTCAGATACCTCTTGTAAAAGCTGAGAAATCGTTGCCACCTTTACGGATTCGAAAAAGAAAAGCTTAAGAGAGCAGATAAAAGGAAAAAAAAAACTCAAAACATACTTCGAAAAATGATGTCCAAATTGCGAAAAGCTTAAGAGAGCAGATAAAAGGCAAAAAAAAACTCAAAACAAAATATGTATTTTGTTTTCAAAATATGCATTTTGATGTACTCAAGCTTTTTTTTCATAATTAAAACAGTTTTTAATAAAAATAATTACAAAGTGTTTTTCTTAGTCGTTCAAATGAAAAAGACCCCTTGGGATTTATTTAACTAAGGAACTTTATATTATTCAACTATGTTGTATATAAAAAAAGTCGGGACTGAAGGGTATCCAGTCGTCCGAAATACATTGAGACCCCCCAATCAAAATGGCCTCGGTACGCCCCTGCTCTTTCATAAGCTCATCGTGTATAAATGATTCAAAAGCAGATTTTTTAAAGCTAATAGGACTTCTGTTTTGGTTTGGAAGGCGTTTTAAGAACTGTTAGTCATAACTAGACTTATTTTCAGTTTTTTATTCTCGAAAAGAACGAAATACTCATGTTGGTGATCAAACTTGCTGACCATTCGTTGAAATGTATTATATGGGCATTTGCGTAGCTACGCTCGTGACAGTCGTACGACTTTAATGAGTAGAAAAACAAAGAAAAAATAAACTTACAGTTTTCTTATTATGATTTTTCAATAGTTTACTAAGCGCACTATACAAGGTGTAAAAGCTAAGAGTTGTCAAAAGTTCGGCTCTTAAATAGAAGCCACCAAAAATGATACGTTACGTGACATAAAATAGAAGTGGTTTTTCACCTGCATCTATATAAACAAAAAAATCTGTGAAGTATGCAAGAGTTTTTTTATAAAGATTTTTTTAATATAATCTGAAATAATATTGCTACATATCGAGGGCGATTTTGTAAAACGTGCTATTTGCATAATCACAATTTTTCAGGAGAGCAAAAAAACTGTTTCTTTAGTTAATGTAAAGAGTAAGAACTAATCTTTCTTCCACAATATTATTTAAAAATGACACCGAAGTTATATACATGTTTTTTTTTAATTCCTATTATTTGTGCAGATATAGCAGATAGCACTTTTTACAATTTAAATTTGATAAAATTATATTTTCAAATAAGCAAATAGCACTTTTTGTACAAAAATTCAAAAATGCAATATCTATCTATCTTCTATATATATAAAATGGAATGAGTGTTTGTTTATTTGTTTGTTTGTACCTTATAGGAGACCAAACCTCTGGACCGATCTTCCTGAAATTTTCACAGCATTTAACTGGGACTCTGGCATGATTAATAAGGATAATTTTTTTGACCACGCCCACTTTTACGCCCTTTTTTTAAAATTATGTAATGGCTCCCATATAGTTTTTAACAGATTTACTTCAAATTGTATACATATTATACTCCAGGCGAGGTAGAAATAAACATTTCTTACGCCACGCCCCCTTCCATGCCCCTTTCACTCCCCTTTCACGCCCCCTTTAACACCCCTTTCACGCCCCTTTCACACCCCTTTTCACGCCAAATTTCAGTTTTAAACTTTTTGTTCTCTGTACAAATTTGTTCCTTCCAACGGATTATTTTTTATTTGGTAGTATATTGCTCTTAATACTGTTAAAGTCGCCATATTACTATGTACCACGCCCACTTCACCGCCCCTTTTTTTAATTCAGATACTTATACCATTAACAATGTTTGCTATACAAAATACTTTTTTTGTAATATGTATTTATCTAAAGTTTTATATACTTTTTATCTACAGGTAAGGTAGCCATAGATTTTTTTATTACCAAATCCCCCTTCTTCGCCCCATTTTACTTTAATTATAATTAACCTGCTTTCAATCTATATCTATATATATAAAATGGAATGTGTGTTTGTTTATTTGTTTGTTTGTACCTTATAGGAGACCAAACCTCTGGACCGATCTTCGTGAAATTTTCACAGCATTTAACTGGGACTCTGGCATGATTAATAGGGATGATTTTTTTGACCACGCCCACTTTTACGCCCTTTTTTAAAAATTATGTAATTGCTCCCATATAGTTTTTAACAGATTTGCTTCAAATTGTATAAATATTATACTCCAGGCGAGGTAGAAATAAACATTTCTTACGCCACGCCCCCTTCCATGCCCCTTTCACGCCCCCTTTCACACCCCTTTCACGCTCCTTTTCACGCCAAATTTAAGTTTTAAACTTTTTGTTCTCTGTACAAATTTGTTCCTTCCAACGGATTATTTTTTATTTGGTAGTATATTGCTCTTAATACTGTTAAAGTCGCCATATTACTATGTACCACGCCCACTTCACTGCCCCTTTTTTAATTCAGATACTTATACCATTAACAATGTTTGCTATACAAAATACTTTTTTGTAATATGTATTTACCTAAAGTTTTATATACTTTTTATCTACAGGTAAGGTAGCCATAGATTTTTTTATTACCAAATCCCACTTTTTCGCCCCATTTTACTTTAATTATAATTAACCTGCTTTCAATCTATATACTTTATAAAAATAAATGTCTGTCTGTATATTTGTTTGTTTGTGTTTTATAGGAGGCCAAACCCTTCTCCTGATCTTCCTGAAACTTTCACAGCATTTTACTATGACTTTGGAAAGAATAATAGGCTATATGAAGTTTTTATTGGACAAAGGGGCGTGGCACTGCCCATATAACGCAAAAATTTAAATCGCCATATTTGGGGCATTTTTTGACCTACGTTGATGCTATTTGGTACATATGGTATTGGCATAATTAGGAATACGTACCAGGAGAAAAGTGGGTGGGACCACGCCCCTTTTAAGGAAAATTAAAAATCGCAATATAGTCTTAACTACTGGACCGATCGTCATTAAATTTTCACAATAGGATATTCTTACGAAATAATAAATTCTTGACTTTATAAAGTTGAAGGGGTGTGGCCTCGCCCATATAACCCAAAATTTAAAATCGTCATATCTTGGGCATTTTTTGACCAACGGCGGCAGTATTTGCTATATATGGTATTGGCATGAATAGAAATACGTACCAAAAGAAAAGTGGGCGGAGCACGGCCCTTTGTTTGCGATATATTGGAGGCTGGACCTGATAACCGATCTTAAATTTTCACAGCGTTCAGCTTTGACTCAGGAATAATTATTACATGATAATATTTTTCGACCATGCACACTTCTGCACCTACTTTTTTACTACGTTTATTAACGGCTTTATCACAAATTTAAAATACACATTAATTAAAATAGTGGGCTAGCCCCATTCTCTTTCTTCCACCACTGTCTTCAAAACAGCTGATTTTATAATACGTGTTAATTAAAATAGAGAGTGGGGTAACCCCATTCTCATTCTCCCACAACTGACTGCGAAACAGCTGATTGTGTAATTGCTGCTTTTTGATTGGTCTAAAAATAAAAAGGGGGAGCATGAAGCAAATTATATGCGATTCAGTGCTGAATTCTAATTGGTTTAAACAAAAAAAGAGGCGATGCATTGCAATAATTAATTTAAATAAATAAATTTTTGTAAATATATAAATACTTTTAATTTTATTTTATAACGAGGGGGTAGCGAAGCACACCGGGTTCAGCTAGTTGTATACTATTGAATGATTTTTATTTAAATTTCATGCTTTTTATTTAAGTTAATAGGGTTTTAATGTAAAACATTATTGGAAAGTAATATAATAATAATATTAATACATATAAAAATGTCAGAAGTCATAGAATTTAAACTAAAAGGTACCTATTAATATAAATAACAATCATTTTACGATTAGTCTTTCTTCGCCTGTTTTAAGTTGTCATAAAAATAATGATATTCTCGCGTCATAAATATAAAATGCTTCCATTTGCTTGGCTGGATAGGACGTGGAGCAGATAGTAAGGGTTTTGGTTCGTTATAACCTTCGTATGTTTTGATTGTGGTTGGAAGGTTCATGTATTTTATTTATTTGTCATTTATTTATTTATAGAAAATCGAAAATAATTGAGTACAAATAAGAAACTAAGTTCTTTTACAGTACAATGAAAAATAAATTCTAACAATATTGAATTAATTAGAGATAACAACAAATTATTTTTTTCTTAAGCTTAGTAAAACATAAATAGTGAACAACAATAATAAAACATGAAAAAAATGGTAAAATCCATTTAATTAGCTTAAAAATACTAAGTTAGAAATAATAAATTTTAGAGAATAAAAATAAGATAAGATTAAGTAGTAGAAAAGTGAGAAAAAATTGATTGCCTAAAAGTTTCCCTCCTCGAGATTTCTCTTATTCTACGAGGCAATGCATTCCACAGTCTTACAGCATTAATGAAAAAGAGATTTGAACTGATTAGAGAGCTATGTCTGGGGATAATTAGTAAGTTACATCTCCTAGATAAGCTAAATTGCAGTTTTTCGTAGAGATAATGAGGTGTTTTAGTGTGAATGATTTTATAGATGTAAATACAATTTCTAGCGTGGAAATAATCATTCAAACTACAACCAAGTATTGCATTTCTAAAGCTAGAAAGATGGTCAAACCTGTTTAACCCATACACAAAACGTGTGGCATAATTAAAAGCAACATTAAGTTTCAGAAGAGACGATGAATCAAGTTTACTGTAAACTATATCAGAGTATGTTATGACGGGCATGATAAGTTGCTGGACTAGTAATTTTTTTAATTCAATAGTGCATAAGTTGGCGGACATTCTCAAGTTACGTAGGATATAATAAACTTTTTGGACAACATTATTAACATGATCAGTACAAGAAAGGAACGAATTCATACAAAAACCAAGGTTTACAATTTTCGTAACAATATTAAGCTTGTTTGTACCAATATATAATTCAGGAACAGCATTTAACATAGTTTTATTTTTACATATTGGTAGAACATACGATTTAGCCGCATTTAATTGAAGACCATAACAACAAGCCCATTGATGTATGTTACTAAGATCTTCATTCAATCTACCAGAGAATTCATTCAAGCATTCAATTCTACCAGAGAGATAAAGTTGGATATCGTCTGCATAGGCATGAAGAGAAGCATGTTTGCAGACAGAAAAGATGTCATTAATAAAAATTGAGAAAAGAAGCGGACCTAGAATCGAGCCTTGTGGAACACCGCTTAAGACAAGCTTATGGTGGGAAAAGTTGTGGCCAACTTTAACTCTTTGAGATCTATTTGACAAATAACTGAAAATTAAATTAACTGCACTAAAAGAAAACCCAAACATATACCTAAGTTTTTGGCATAGAAATGAGTGATTAACTTTGTCAAAAGCCTTAGAAAAATCAAGTAGGCAAAGTAAGGACAATAACCCTGCATCAAATTGAGGTCTTATATTATCAAAGACCTTAACAACGGCCGAAGCACACCCATGCTTATTCCTGACCAAAAAATAATTAATTTGGAGACTAATAAGTTTTTCAAATACCTTAGATAAAGAGGACAATATACTTATTGGCCTAAAATCATTAGATCCAGAAGGGTTAGATTTTTTAGCCACGGGCAAGACAGTTGCAATTTTCCATACACTCGGGAATGAAGAAGATATAAAGCAGTGGTTAATAATGTGCGTTAGTGGACGTATAATATGCGGAAGAATGAGCTTTATAAATTTTATGGGAATACCATCTTCACCCAAAGCATTTGACTTAATCTGCATCACACAATTCCCAACATCAAGTTCACTAACAGGTGTGAACTCAAACAAAAACATAGCACGCAAACTACCAAAAGAAGTAATATTTTTACTTAAAGGTGCAGTATTATCAACAAAAATTCATTTCAAAAATCTTCATCGAAAATGAGTTTATATTTAATGTCGCCACTTGGTAGATATATAAGAGATTTTATTTGTGATACGGTGGGATCATTCTTATTTCGCCCGGGTCTAATAGTTGTAAAACGAATAAGTTTTACATCGGTATAGTTTTTAAAGAAATTATAGTCCAGATATAGAGCATCAAAGGGCATATTTATTATTTTGTTATCTATTTTGACGGTCTTTCTAGCTTCTTTTGTTATTCTTACATAGTCATTTGGCAAGTATATTGTCTGCTTTTTTAACTTCACCTCAATCTTAGCGTGTGCACTGTCGCACTCCATTTGAGTGTGCCCCTTCTCTAAGTACTTCTTTTCTTAATATTAATTAATTATCTTAATATTTTCGATAGCAAAAATGGACAATGCGTTTGATAAATAGTGGTTACGATTCTGATAGCCACAACCATCGGAATATATTATGATCGGTAAGGTGTCTGATAAACAATGGGTTTTTAAGTGATATATTATACATGAAATAAACGTCGACGCGGATAGATCTCCATTAATTTCGTTCCACCAGTAATTTGTACATTAGTGTTTAGCGAGATTATAAATTGTGAAGTTATGTACTTGAAGACGCTGTTTATAATAAATAGCGGATGCGTTTATATCGGGACAAAGTTTTACAGCTTGTGCATCCATCGTAAACACGTAACATCGTCCTTCTTGAGCTGCGAGTTTGTCCCGTTGCTTTTCTAATTGAGCACGTTCTTTTTTAAATATATGGGTGTTATATTCATCCGCTGCAACTTGTTTGGCTTTAAATCCAACACTCGTATCACATTCATCTTTACGAGGCATATATAGAGCCAAATTTTGTTCTGCAAAACATGTTTAAACGTAGAAATTGACACCGGCCGAACTTGATTATCCAAACATTTAGATTTATAATCCTTATATATATCGGCTTTAGTTTTGAATGCTGTTGCGATATATTCCTTACTACTGTCTTTGCGGCAATAATGACTTTACATTTTATCTAGGTTTTCGAAATATTCTCCTAACAGCCAGTTGCATAAAAGTCTTGGTAAAGTAACTAATAGTTAACTTAACTGGTCAGTTAAAAAACATTTTGGTTGCACATGTAATGAGCGTTGAAAAGTTAAGTAACTGAGGGATAGTTTTATAATAGTTGGCTACACTTGCTTTTTATTTCAAATATTTGTAGTAGCCTTTGCATTTTTCGGCGAATATTCTGACATTTCTTTATAATTTCAGTAGCGCTAAAAGTAAAGAAATCTGCCTCACGCTGAAAATAAAAGAATTATATATACATAAATGCTGAAAATTGAGGTAAAAATATTTATTTTACAATTTTGTTTTGAGACAGATATTATTTATATAATTTTATTTCAGTGTGATTCATGGACTCTAAAAGAAAACGTAACGTGAACTATTCACAGACGGAAATAGATTTGCTGTTGGACATTATAAAAAACAAAAAGGACATTATTGAAAACAAGGCAACAAACGCAGTCTCCAATGCCGAAAAGGAAAAAGCGTGGAAATGTGTTGCAGAAAAGTTTTCATCGGTTACAAACAACTACAGGGATGAGAGTTCTTTAAAACTAAAATATGCAAACCTAAAAAAAGAATTAAGAAAGAAAAAAAGCAATAGTAAGGCATATAACATTGCAACAGGAGGCGGACCAGCTGTAGCTACAGCGGAATTTAGTGCACAAGAAGGAACTCTTCTTGATCTTATGTGCATCGAAAATGTTGAGGGATTGACAAGTTCATTTGATTGTGATGTGTCCCTGTCTCAAAGCTGTGCAATTCTTTTTTCTGAAGATCAAGCAGGAGCAGCAAAAATAGCAGAAGAAGCTAACAACAATGAAAATGAAAACGATGAGACCGCTGTCAACTCAAAGAAAAAGCCTGATGAAAGTTGGAGTTATTACACAGAAAGACATCTTAAAAGTAAACCATCAAAAGAACTTTAAATTAAGAAAGCATCAAAAAATAAATCCATTTTACTTGATGAGGATATAAAACAGAAAAATTTGGAGCTTCTTAAGAACCAAATAGAGCTGTGTAAGCTTCAAATTCAACTTAAAAAGTTTGGAGCTGAAAGAAAAAGGAATTAATTCTGAAAAGTTCTTGTTGTAAATTTTTACAGAAGTCACAAAACAATGTTTTAAAGTATTTTTTTTTTATAAAAACTTGAAGTGTTTTTGTTTATTTTATGTTAATATTGTAAAGTTTTATTATTATTTTATAATTAAATATAAAAAATAACGCATTAGAAGAGTTCTTTATTGTTTAGTATTTTTCTGAGAAGTTTTTAAAGTTTGGAGAAATAGTTTTCAATTAAGTTATCTCTGGTTAATTTTCCCTTTATTGATGCGCAACGTTCATTGCTTCTCATATTTTCTTGATTCTGCTGTTGTGTTGTTAAAGGCAATGGTTCTGAGACAATTTGTTGTTGAAGCACAGCCACGATTTCCGGATCGTCTTCAGGAACTGGATCCTTAGCATCAATAGCAATGTTGTGCAGGACATTACAAGCAACTATAATTGCCATTGCTGTATTTATATTAACTTTGATCCCTATGGCTAAAATTGGAAATCGACGTTTAATAACTCCGTATTGTCTTTCAACCGCGTTTCTTGTTCTTATTTGGCTTTCCTGATATAATTTTTCTCCCTTATTACCTGGGTTACTTAGGGATGTCATCATATACTCTCTTAAAGCATAACCTTTATCACCTAAGAGACAAAAAGGCTTGAAATCGGAGCTTTCGCATATTCTCTTTAACCTGGAGCTGTTGAATATCCATCGTGCAACAATATCCAAAGTTTTTAAATTGTGAGATGAAACAGTTTGAACATTTATGGAAAAATATCCTTTTCGATTTCTAAATATTTCAGTATTTTCTCCTCCTTTGAAATATAAAATATGAAATCATTTTAGTTTATATTTTTTTATAAATACCAAGGCTCTCTTTTTTAACATGCGTACAGTCTATAGTTCCAACTGCACGTGGGAACCGAGCGAGTTTATACATATCCTTTTCAGCATTTAAACGTTCTATGCGAGACATTGGAAATTTTATAAATTGGGGACGCAGAGAAGCTATTGCTGCTAAAACTAATTTTATTGTTCGTGATGCAGTAGACTTAAGAACGCCAACAAAGTCTCCAATGGTTATAAGCATGCTTCCTGTAGCGAAGAATCGTAGAGTAAGAAGGAGCTTATCGCGTGCACTTTGTCCTTGGTTTCTAACATTGAACACAATATTTCATAGATCAAGGAACTTTTGTCAATATGGATATGTCTTACCTTTTTGATTTATTGCATATTTTAGTTTGCGCTAAACTTAAAATATTGCAAAATGTTTCTTTATTTACTCTGAAACGATGGAAGAACTCTTCATGGCTCCATTTGTCATAATTATTAATTCGCTTGCGAAATATCCGAGCCCTTCTGGTAGTAATTGGATAAATAGGATGCATATTACCTAATAAATCCATTATGTATATTGTAAGTTTAAAGTGTCTAAAAGTTTAAATTTCTAAAAAGGAACACAAACATAATTTTCAATAAAATTTTAGGAAAATTGTTTGACATTTTGACAGCTTCAAACAGCTAGTTAAAAAGTTAACTGATGAATTTCCACCAGTTACCCTAACCAGCTGTTAAATTGTTTATGCAACTCAAATTTCAGTTAACTGACGAGTTAACTGTCTAACTAAGAGTTAACTTGTTTTATGCAACTGGCTGTAAGTATCTTCTACAACCAGCATTTTCAGAATGAACTGTGTGCCGTTCATTTTGTTTGACATGAGGAGAAGAAACTGGTTTTTCATTGACCAACCAACGTTGTAGTATTCCTCTATTTATAGAAAGTGTTGAAAGAAACATAGATCTACTCACTTGAAGCGATTCATGATTGTAAGGAAGTTTATATACAAAGGTTTTCTGTTTTTTAGAATTTTCCTCTATGGTCCTTTTTGTAGGTATCTGTGATATGTAGGCCTTTAAAAACACTCGCTTAGCTTCCCAAGACATGTTCCAAAACATTTTGAAAATATTGTTTCTGGTCAATTCATCAAATTTTTGGCAGTACATTACCTTCCTTTAAATACTAATTGCCGATAAACACGTTGGTCCAATTTGTCTTGCCGCTTTTGGTACATTTTGTTTGACAACTTTATCTACCGTCGAAAATCCCAAATATTGTTGACCCTTCATCCGCTTTATCTTAATTTCCTTTCGAATTTCTGCAAAGTAATGGGCTCGTTTTTTTCTACGGCAAGCGACTACATTGTTGTTGATTTGTTCATTCTCGGAATCTGGATAAAATTATTGCTTACAATTATAATTGTCACGAATTTTAAACAACAAACCTGATATGAGATCGTGCCCAACATCGTCTTCGTCGGATGAATCATAATCAATTGCAATACGTTCTAGGGAATTACAATACACGGCTTTATGCTGCTCACTTTCAGTACCGTAACAATCGAAAACTGAAAAAAATTAAATTAAACTTTGTGTTATACGAGTATTTATTATACTTATAAAATTTCAACTTTTGTTGAAATTTTTCAACTTTTGTCACCATTTTTTAACTATTGTTGCCATTCATCATATTTACTGCCTTTTTTTAAAAATTCATATTGAGATCAGCTCTCAGTACTCTCACAATATAAATTTAAACATTTTTTTCTCTATTATGGAGGTTTAAACGAATTTTAAGTAACATTTAATTTTTCAGTCGTGGTAGGTAGACCTTTTGGCGGAAATGCCAGCCATTATATTTGTGGATAAAAGAAAAGTCATTGAAATTGAGCAACTTTTGCTTACAGAAACTGTGATTAAAACTACAAAAATAGTTTCGGTAACACCTCTATAAAGCTTCGGTAATCAAAATTATACAGCAGTACATAAACTGTCGCAAATCAGTTTACGGAAACTTATCGGATATTTTGCCAATCATTTTGCTGAGTTTTACCCAGACAAAGTTATTGATTTTTGCATTTTATCAACTGCTGCTTCTATTAAGTCCTACAACTGTTCGCAAACTCCATAGAAGCTTCATATTCTTTAAGCGCGTTCACCACTCGTCCAAATGCATTACATAGAAAAAAAAAAAACAATTGAAACTGAAACAGTTTCTTACTTACTTCAATTGCTCACGGAAACTGTGGCTAAAAGTACTAAACTAGTTTCAAAAGGTTCGGTAACACTTTTTTACAGCTTCGGTTAACATAATTATACACAAGTATGAACATAAAATTTCATAAATCATTTTATGGAAGCTTATATTTGGCCAAGCACTTTGCATATTATCAACTGCTGTTTCTCTTAAGTCTTACTACTATTGGTCAACTCTGTAGAAGCTACATGCTTTTTAAACGCGTTCCAAACATCATCGACAATTGATATTAAAAAAGTTTATGTTTACAGAAGCTGTGTTCTAACCCGAAACACCCTGTCGTTAAATAAAAACACTCAAAATGTGCTTATTTTAGTATAACCCATTTTATATTTGCGTTAACAGGTCATTCTAAAAATTGAAAAAAAAAAATTACTCAGGGTGATTCGGGTTAAAATACAAAAATATTTTCAGAAGATTCGGTAACACTTCTTTTAAGCTTTGGTAATCGAATTTATGCAGAGTAGCATTTGTCGATCTTCTGTTCAATGTTTCACTCTGACAAAGCTACTAAATTTCAAATTTTGTGTCAACTGCTGACTCGCTTATGTCTTGCTAACTACTGTTCGGAAGTTCTGTAGAAGCTTAAAACTCTTTAAACTCGTTCAGCACTCGTCAAAATGTATTATATAAAAAAGAAAAACATTGAAACTGAAGCTGCTTATGCTTTAAGAAGCTGTGGTTTACACTACAAAAATATTTTCAAAAGCTTTGGTAACAGTTCTATAAAGCTTCGGTAATCAAAATTGTACATTGTTATCCTAGCTTCTGTAAATCTGCTCTTTGATGCTTATTAGAAACTTTTCAAAACACTCTTTTCAAAGTTCACTTGGACAAAGCTACTGAATTTTTTCAACTGTTGCTTCGTTTAAGTGTTTCCTACAATTCGTAAGCTTTGAAGAAGATCAAAACTCTATAAAGTCGTCCACCATTCGTCGAAATATATTATATAGTAAAATAATTAAAACTGAAACAGTTAATGATTACGAAAACTGTGGTTAAAACCATGGTATAAGAAGATAAGGTAGATGCAGCGCTGTGCTTTCTTCTTATACTGCCATAACTGTCAAAGTCAGCTGTGTGACAAATGCAAAAAAAATAAAAGAAACGCTAACGCAGCCATTGGCCATGTTGAATATGGGGTTGTTTGCCAATATTCGTCACCTGGCCACAGCCGGTAGCCAAATCATCAGAATTTTGAAGATTTTGTGGATAAGGCTCAATTAGTGTGGGATCGCTATGACGATAAAGCACATGTTCGAAAATAAGCTTTCCTTTCATTCCAACAGAAGTTACGCTTGCGTCACTCAAGTTGCTATTGCTGCTCCCTTGAATTGAGATTCCTGTGAGAAGTCCAAATGAGAGTGAAGAAAAGTCATTTTAGGGACATTTTGACTCCTGTAAGGAAAAATTAAAAAGATTGTTGCATAAAAATAAATTAGGCAAAATCTTGTTAAAGCGAGTATTTACCTAGGTTTTGACAGTTTTTGAGTAAATCAACGACGATTTAAACATAGTTTTCACTTTTCTTGTTGCCGAGAAAGCCACTGATTATAAGTTTAAAGGAAGTAAAAGCTGCCTCTTCATCTACAGAAAGTTTCAATTTAAACCGTTCATCTTTCAGTATTTTTTTTATCTGAGGTCCGTCGAAAATGCCTTCTTTGATTTAGAATCGGACAGATTTGGAAAAACCAATTTTAAATGTAGAAATGCATATCCAGATTTGTCTAATACTCTAATGAAATTTTTGAAAAGATCTAATTTAATATGCAGTGGTGGAAGAATGATGCTACACTTGTCAACAAGAGGATAATATTTAATGTTTGCTGCGCCCGGTATAAAGTTAAATCTAAAAATGCGCAGCAAACATTAAATATGATCCTCTTGTTGACAAGTGTAGCATCATTTCACTCTCATTTGGAATTCTTTCCACCAAACCTTGGACATGTAAGTGATGAACATGGTGAAAGATTTCATCAACAAATAAAAAATATTGAAAAAAGATGCCAAGGATATTGAATGAAGCAATGATGGGAGACTACAAATGGTTTCTTATAAGAGAATTTCAGAAGGAAGACAACAAGGAAAATAGTAAAACTCTAAGCCATTTTTAAAAATAAGGACGATAAAATGCAGTTTTGCAATGTTAAGAGGTTAAAACAAATTTCTTATTAATGAGTTGCAAAAATTTTAATTAGAAGCAGATAAAATGAAAAATTTGAAAAAAAATAAAAATGGGTGATGTCACTTTAATGACTTTAACTTTTTTCCTCGCCCATAGATTTTGTTTATTTTAGGCTTTAAAGTTTGCAAAAGTTTATGCTGCCAAAAAAAAAAAAAAATAAAAATGTTGTGGTCAGTTGCCAAATTCTATACTTTTCAGGTGCTTAAATGAGTTTTCGACCACAGAATTTCACGAAAAAAATAAGTTTTATAAATAATAATTCATACCTCCATAACTCTTCTTGAGATGAGGTCAATATGTTTAAAAAAGTTATTGCGAATTTAAGTGTCTCTTATAAAATTCTAATTGTGATAAAATCCGTTAATTCAAACAGAATTTATTACGAATAATGACAGGTCACCTTTTTCAAAAAAAGCAAAAAAATTCTTTGGTCGATATCTCAGAAACCTATCCATAGATAATTTTTTTTATTTTTTTCTTTTAGATCTAGGAACCAAACCGTATATGCATTTTATATAGAAGTCTTGGCCACAGAGATTTTTCTGGATTTTGTAAACTAGTGTTCTTAATCCATGCATTCATTCTTTTATTATTTGTTCATTAATTTTTAATTTCATTTATTCATTTTTAATTGATTCATTTTAGTATAAATTCATTCATTTAAATACGAAATGTAAATATAAACCGTAAACTTAGAAAGTGTATATTAAAAAATAGCAATGAACGATTAAAAACCTAAAATGTTTGTATTAAATAAAAAATAAGATAATTTACTTCCTAAATTTAACCAACAATTTGTCGCTGACGACATCGTAAATAGCTCCTTTTTCGAAGCATAAACGAACACTAGTTTTCGAGTAAATATTACTGCGCCAAATAGATCGTTTTCGATTCGTATAAGAGTAAAAATACGATAACTTCCTTCGATAACTTTACATAAAATTTATTGCTTACGACATCGTAAACGGGTTCTTTTTGATACAAAACCATCACTTGCTTACGAACTGTTCGTTAAGAACGCCAAACGGATCGTTTTCGTATCTTTAACGAGTTCGAATACGATCGTTTTCTTCGCCAGTCCTTCGAGAATTTACATTTTCGATATCTCTATCGGACTTTGCGCCGGGTGGGTTGGTATAAAAATGCCTTTTAATATATATGTGTCAAGTTAACATGAATTCAGTTTATTGATTTTAATAAAGAAAAAGTATTTCAAAACATAGTTATTAATAATGGAAACAATGGATTAAAAGAATAAAAACAACCGGTACTGTTGACAGCCGCTCATTTACTCATTTACTGCTTTACTCGGCTATTTGTGCATTCCTCTTGCACACTATTCGTGTGCCTGTCAGTGTTGCCATATTAAGCTGACAGTTCGGCCTCTCCTGATACATCCTCATCACCGGACGATTCCGTAGCACCGGTGTTATCGTCTACACCATCTAAGTTGGGATCCATATTGCACCATGGTTTCATATGCTCTGTAGAAAACACTCCACTATACGGTTTCTGCGTACGTTGCTTATCGGGCAAATCTTCTACGATATACCTGTCGAAACTCAGCACCTTCGTGATTACATACGGTCCCTTATATGGTGGTTCCAGTTTGTTTGATTTTCCGGTTGCCGTTGGAATGTGGTCAATCACAACTAGATCTCCTTCGGTGTACTGATGTGGCTCCCGATGCTTCGAATCGTACCTTATTTTCCATTTACGTTGAGCCTCGATGATATTCTGCGCAGCCTCTTGCTGCTTACTCGATGTTTCAGATGACGCCTCGGTTTCGTCGTGCAGTGCCTGTATGATCCGGTTTTCAGTCATATCCCTCGGATTGAATCTAAATATAAGTTCATTGGGCGAAAACTTTGTTGTGGAATCTTCCTGGAAGCTCGGCATCCCATTCATTGTCACGTTTGCTTGAACATTTTAGTGAGCTTAGGACCGATTTGTTGATGCGCTCAGCCTGTCCGTTGGCTCGTGGTGTATGTACCGCTGATTTGATTTGTTGGATTCCATGTCGGTTTAGGAAGTTCACAAATTCTTTCGACGTGAAGGCTGTGCCGCGGTCTGACGTCAGCATTACTGGCTGCCTAAAAATTGCCATGACACCCTCAAGCACAGCTATGACAGGGGTCGTCTTTGTATTACGTAACGCTCGGAGTATCGAGAATTTACTGAAAGCACACACCAAAACGATTACACAGTAATTACCTCTCTTACTGCGAGGAAACGGTCCAAGGTGATCCAAATGAATGCTCCTGAATGGAATGGGCATAACGTCTCTTGTGTGTAGTCGTCCTTCAGTTTTTCCACCTTTCACCTTATTCAGGCAACATTCAGGGCACGCAGCCACATATGATTTGACGTATCTTCGCAATCGATGAAATCAAAAATACTGCCGCATCCTTTCAACAGTTTTTTCCACTCCGAAATGGCCTGCATCGTCATGAAAGGACTTCGCTATACGCCATCTGATTTGTTGTGGAACGACCAGCTTGAATTTATCGTGAAGCTTACGATGAAGTCGTCCCTTGCGCATGATGTACTCTTTTCTGACTTGCCTTGCTGTGAATGGACCACTCTCCGGTTTTCCCTCCAAAACCTTGATGATGTTATTCAATTTTTCGTCTTGTTTCTGAAGTGTTAAGATCGTCGTCGCAGTTCGATATGTTGAATATTTTCTCGGCCACTGTTGTAGATTCCTCTGGTGGTAGCGTTGGCATACGGCTCATACCATCCACATCCCTCATCTTCACGCCCGCTCGATGGATGCATGTAAAATCGTATTCCTGGAGCTTCAACCACCACCTTGCTATTCATGGCAGTAGTGAAGTAGAGGCTTTAGTGGTTGCTATCGCATTACAGTCGGTTACGACTTGGAAATGAATTCCAAACAGGTACACCCGGAATCTTTCTAAAGCTTCCACTATAGCCAGCACTTCGAGTTCGTGACTGGAATAATGCTCTTCGACTTTACTGAATTATCTGCTATGATAAAATACCGGTTTGATTTTTCCGTCCGCTTCTCTTTGAAACAGTATACCCGACAGTCCTTGAGAGCTTGCATCGGTATGTACTTCATGCTCTTTATTAATGCCAAAAATTGCCAATACGGGCTGAATGACGATCGCCTCTTTAAGTTTGTTGAACGTATCTCTTCCGTCCACTCAAAGCACTTGCTCTTCCGTCCACTCAAAGCAAGCTTCTTTCTTTAAAAGTTTCGTCAGATGGCACGCCAATTCACTGTACCGGTCCACAAATTTCCTAAAATAGCCAGTTATTCCTAAGAACTGCCTCACTTCGTGTACATTTGAGGGCACCGGAAAATCGTCAAGCAACATGTTTTCTCAATGCCAGGTTGTATACCACCAGACGTGATAATATGACCCAGGAAAGATACGCGCTCTACCATGAAGCTACATTTTGATGGTCTCAGCGTCATACCCATTGCCGTATGGCTGCCAAGAATTCTTTTAATACCACCATATTTTTTCCACCGTTTCGGTGGCTATGATCACTTCATCGACATATCTTACGATGTTTTTGCGGTGCTCCAGTGTATTAATGATTTGCACGATAACCTCCTGGAAGTACATGGGTGCATTTACTAATCCAAATGGCATCACATTGTGCTCATACAAGCCGTCATGAGTCAAAAAGGCAGTGTACTTTTTGTCAGTCTCTTTGACGGGTATCTGATAATAACCAGAAGTCATATCCAGCGAGGTAAATACTTTGTTGCCAGCTAATTTCGACAGCTGTTCTTCGACGATTGGCATCGGATAATGCTTCTTCACGGTTACCGAATTTAACGCTCTGTAGTCGACGCACATTATTTTCTCTCCGTTGGACTTGACAACCAAAACTACAGATGCTGCGTGTGGAGAATCACTTTGTCGAATTATACCAAATCTCAGTAGTTTATCTATGATCTCCTTGAGATGCTCTCGTTGTGAAAATGCCACCTTATATCGCTTACCAACAATTGGTTGATCAGTTGTAACTGTAATTTCCATTTCCGTTGTCTTACAACGTCCAAGGCCAGACAGATTCTCCGCAAAACTGTCCTTGTAATCTTTTATGAGATGGTCCAAGGCATCGCTGTCCTCTTCCTCAAGTTGCTCACCCATATCGTAGGACTTAGCACGTTTGGACTGCACCTGCATCACCCCTGCCTCAATAATCATTCTATGATCTGGTCTACAAATCGTATCACGGCCTATGAGCATTCAATTATTTCTGTATCGAGCATTCAATTATTTCAGTTGACTGGACGGTGGCCCCACCAAATCCCTTTAAACTCTTAAGCTATTCCTTGCGCTTCATATAACTAAGAACCGATGACTCGCAGATCAATGAAAAATCGCTGCCTGTGTCAAGTTTCTCGCCGTTAACATGTATTCCAACTATAACTGGTGGTATCAAATCTGACTCGTCAGAGCCTTTTTCAATTTTGGCCACTGTCGACTTCTTCGCCTGACAATTCTTTGCTGTGTGACCAACTTTTGAACACTGAGTGCACTGCACTTGACGTTGTGGATGGGGATATTTAATGGCAATGTGCCCAAATTCATTGCAATTGTAGCACTTTGTATTTTTGCGTTCTGCGGTGTTCCTCATGCTTTCATCCTTATGTAAGGTTGTTTCTGTTGAGCTGGTTTCGCTGATTGCACGTTGAGTTGCGTTGATAAGTTCTCCGTGGATCGCAAAAGCTCGTGGCACGTTTGTAGATTCATAGCCAAAAGTGTGCGTGTAAGGTTAGAGTCATTTAAACCGTTAACTATGTAGGAATTTAGAGATGAGTCATCCAACTCACCTTTCCTACCAATGGCCAATATGGAATAATAATATTTCATGAAGCTTTCATTAGGTTTGCGCCGCCGCCTCATCAGTTCACGGTGTACGTCTGCTACATTGACTGTCGAAGGGAAGTCTCTTTTAAATGAGTAAACAAAATCTGCCCACGATCGCATAGCTGGTTGTAAGTCCAGCCAGTCCCTTGCAACTCCTCGTAATTTTTGCTGAGCAGCAAATAAAATAACTTCGTTGCTCCACATATAAATTTGTTGCAGTTGCTCTACTTTGCTAACAAATTGTTGAGCAGCCAAAAGTCGTTTCAGTGGGTCGAAATCTGGAAGTACACCGATGATGTCTCGTGGAGTACCTGAACCCAATCCATGTGTTGGCGAAGAAACTGTGAGTTGGTCTGCATGTTGTGCATAACTGTTGTCATGCCACTGTTCAGCAGCTGCTCCCTCGACGTTTGCAACTGCTTCTCTCTCGATTTCATCTGTACCAAGCGCTTCAATCAGCTTTGCCAACTTATGTGCCTTTGTGCCCGATGTTGACAAATTTCGTTTGCGCAATAGCATGTTTATCTGCTCGGTTTTTAAAGATTCTACTTTTATACTCATTGCTTTTTGTTAGTTTTAGTTTTAGTTTTATGCGCGCAAAATTTTCCGCGGATTCTTTCCGTTAACGACCCGTTTTTTTTCTTTGTGCAGCTTATCGTTGCTGCTATAGTCTTTTGAGTGTGTATCTATTTGTTCCGTTAGTATGCAACTTAACGTTGTTGCTATTTTTACAAATTCCTTTTTACAACGACGATGTACAGCTGAATGTTGCTACCGTTTTTCAAATGAATTGCTCGTTGCGCAGCTAAGCGTAGCTGCCGTTGTTTCGTTGGTTTCCTAGCTAACTATGACGCCGTTTTTCGTGTTCAAATTCAACCGTTTGTGCGGCTAAGCGTCGCTGCCGTTGCTTAATTGACTTTTTAAACCGTCGCTATACAGCTTAGCGTCGAAACTGTTATTTCTTTTGTTCGTTGTAGATTCGGGTGAATCCCACTTCTGATTTCTGTCAAGTTTATATGAGTTCAGTTTATTGATTTTAATAAAGAAAAAGTATTTCAAAACATAGTTATTAATAATAGAAACAATGGATTAAAAGAATAAAAACAACCGGTACTGTTGACAGCCGCTCATCTACTGCTTTACTCAGCTATTTGTGCATTCCTCTTGCGCACTATTCGTGTGCCTGTCAGTGTTGCTATATTAAGCTGACATATGTATATGTTAAAAAATAAAATTTTAACCCATCTACCGCACAGTAGATCAAACCCTAGTGTACCATCTGAATTAATTGTATGGTCACAGAATTTTAACAAGTTTTTTTTTAATGTTTTGTGTCAATTTATTGCATAAGCGACAAATTGAAAAAAAAACTTCTGTAACACTTTTAATTAGGCTTATGCTTGCCAATCTTTACAAACAAAGTACTAAACGATACATTTTTGTCGTTTTTAATATATGATAAAATTTATTCTAAAAATTTTTTAACAAAATTATGCTGGAAATAATAAATTTTTACATATCACTTTAAGTTTGTACTGAAAAAAATTATTTTATCATTATTAATTTGTTAATAAATTTAAAATTTTTTGAGATATTTGATAACTAAATTGGATCTCAGTTAGATAAAAACTATACAAACAACTTTACGAAAAAAGACTATTTTAAAATCCATTTATAAAATTAGTTTTCTTTTTATTTTTGTAGTAAGAGGAATATAACACATTAAAAATAGGTAATGGCAACCGGAACACATTTGTGTTTTTGCGTTTTACATTGTCGATTTTGAATTAGGTTTCGTATTCTTGTTTCTTGCATTTCTTATTAAAACAGTAAATTTTTACTCAAAAGGAAGTAATTCAAGTGCAAATTGAACCTAAAGATCAACTAATTGGAGCTAATGGATCAATTGTTATTTAAATTTGTTTGTAAATTAAATATTAAGAACTTTTCATTTTAGTATACCAGTTTTTAAAACTTTTGTTATGTGGATTCGGAAATTTTATCTTTTCAAAAAAAAAAAAAAAAAAAAAAAATCATTGAAAAATTTTCAAACACAAAGGTACTAGAACTTACTTAACTTTCTGATACTTGAAAAGTTTCTAGTACGTCGTTGCCTGACAAGGTCCCCAGGGAATATGGTGCACTCTGCTTATAATTATTAAATCTTTTGGATCCTACTGGTGTAATTACAATTTCTTATGTTCATTTGTTTGGTGTAGTGTAGTAGAATATGTACGGTTATTAGAGATGGGTCGTACCGAACCTGTATAGTTCGCGGAACTAAGTTCAGAGTAGGATATAGTTCCAATCATTCCTTCGATTTATTTCGATAACAGTTCCGGTTGCAATGATTTTTTTTAAGCAATATTAACCGACATCTCTTTCCCACATACTACGGCTAACACGAATTTATGTGATTGACTAGAAATGCAAAGATGATGTTTGTGAGCGAACGAAAAAACTGATATATGAAATGGTGACATTTCGTTGTTCTTGTTGTGCACATTGCTCTTCCATTTCGTTTTAAACATATTTTCATTAAAACAAATGGAACGAGCAGAACTAAATAATAAACGTTTCTAATAGTCCCTGCAGTTCAAATAAACAAAGGAACTAAATAGTTTCGCGGACATGCTTCAAATTTCCTCTGAAGTTCAACAAGCAAACACTTAAAATAGTCTATACAGTTCAAATAAGCAAAGGAACTAAATAGTTCCGCGGATATGTTTCCGTGAACTAGTTCCTTTCTTCAAAAAGAATCGTTCCATGTCCGTTCCATGTCCGTTCCATGTCCAATCCATGTCTGTTCCATGTCCGTTCCGTCTCTGGTACTGGCAGATGAATTAGAGAAAAACGCCAGCACATCTGTATATATAAGAAAGGATCGTGGTTTGTTCAGATGCCTAAAACTTAAAAATTACTGGACCAATTTGGAAACTTTCTTCTGCTGGTTTGTCCGTTATTGCTATGCAAAGGTTTAAAAAAAAACGAAAAACCGTCAACAGGTGGCGCGGTAGACGCTCATTTCATTTTTCAGTTCAATTCGGACAAAATATCGAATAGCTTTGGAATTATTGGCCGCACTGCCTCGGAATTCGACCACAATTTACACGTACCTTTTCACTAATAACATTTTAAGGGCGTTAGACAAGGGTGCGTGGCACCTCCTACACAAGCCAAATTTGCGATGTCGAAAAGATTTGGAGTCACAGGCCGTACAGCTTCGGAATCGGTATTCGACCACAATTTACACATATAGCTTGTGAGTTATAGGTCGCACAGTCACGGAATTTAGTATTCGACCTTAATTTACACCTGCAGTTTTACTGATAAAATTTATGGGCGTTTGGCAACGGAGGTGTGGCAGAAAAAAAGCCAAAAGTCTTAGCTCGTATAGCTATAAATCAGTGTCGGGCAGTTTTGCATACCTATACTTTCTCATCTTGAGTATGTATTAATGAGAGCTTTAAAGCTCACACTGAAAACAAAGTAGTACTAAAGCGCTTTTTGCAGAAATTTTACTAGGCATTATGGAATATTTTTTTTGCTCGGATTTGTGCTTATGTTGCTTATTGTGATTTGCCAAGGCTAAATTGAAAGCGTAAGATGCTTTCATTATACTTATTTGGAACTGATCACTATATGATATGATATGTGGACATGCCGCTTTTAAATAATTAATTAATTTCTCCATCGCATGCCCCACAATTACCTTATATTGGCCATGTAAATTATCGTAATGCCTTGTAATGCATAATTTTTTAATTTTACCTCTTTGTTGCCGCGCCATGCCGTTATTTTCTAAAAATAAAAAATTTTGCATACATACTTCCAAAAATTTTGCATACTTACAATTTTATACAGTGTAATCTTACATTATTTCTGTGTCGATGCGCAATAACAGCTTAAGTCTTATTTCAAAGTTTCCAGAAATCTTGCTTCAAAGTTTTCAATCGCCATATAAGTTATATGAAAGGTTCTTTTGTTTTTGCGTCATATCTTTGGCTAAGGTTATGCTAGAAGTTCTAGATTTTGTGTATTCATAATGATATATACGTTGAACATAACTTTATCAATAACTCAGTTCTGTCTTAAATCGACTTAAGCTATTATTGCTTATCGACACAGATATAATATAATATATTCAAGGAACACGCAGGCACAGATTTTATCTGCTTGACATTCGCTTGAACACTGAAGCTTTGGTCGTTCTGTAGGTGAGATAAATACATATTTTACTGCACAAACACAATCTCAAGTGTGCAAAGCTGCCCGATACTGCTATAAATCTTTCCAGCGGACCTTCCCAGGAATCGGAGAATTAAACAAGTTTTTATGACTTTAATAGTTATGGAAAATTTTGACATTTTTGCAAGTTAAAAGGTTTAATATTTTGTCTACAGTCTTTCATCTCTCCAAGCTCTGAGCTTAATTTCGAAAAGCTTTACTGCTACTATAGTAATTATGACATCGTTAGAGAAAAACTTTCGCCAACACACCAGCTGCAAGGTTGCCAGTAATGTGGGAAAAATCCCATTCGTGGTAATTTTTAATTGGTCTTGGGAATTTTTTTTTTGTAAATTCCCATGGTATTTTTTAATCCAGCGTGGTATTTTTTAATTGGCGTGGGAATTCAGGGTGGTATTTTTTAATTGCATGGAAATTCGGGAATCTTCTTCTTAAAAATTCTTTTTCACTTTTATTAAAATTTAATAGTGGTATTGGATGAACGACGTAAGCGTAAAGCTATAAGTTTGTGCTGCTCATTTCCTCGAACTTACCTTTTATAAAAACGATTAAATTACCTATTTGTTTTAATAACAAGTTTTCATCACAAAATTGCATGAAAACTTAGTAGACTTTTTTGACATATATCAATACTATCCTGATTATTATTTTTTTGTAAGCGTAAAGTTTACAAAAATTATTTTAAATGGCCTAAAATAAGTGAAAAATAAAATTACTAAAAAAACAATAACAAAAAATATTTGCAAGTTTGATTATCGAATCCATTGGTTTTCAATACTTTTAATCTTTTAAATCTTTTAAAATGAAAATGAAATCACAGTTGCTATTATACGCATTATACGCATTATACGCTCTGCTTACACCGCTTTGTCGTAAGGCGCTTATGTAAAATCGCTTAAATTTTTGTTGTTGCAAAATACGCTTCACAGTTAATAAATCGCTCTAAAGCTATTCACATCATAATTACGCCGTTCATTGAATTTCACTATTGTTTCTTTGTGTTATTTCTATTTTTTTTTTAAATTTTTTTTATTTATATATTAATTCGTATGGGATTTTTTGTGGGAGTTTTGCACATGGGATATTAGGTGGTATTTTTTAGGATGCACATGGGATATTTGGTGGTATTTTTAGAAAGAGTGGTATTTTAATGCTAATTTTTAATGGCCATGTTATTTTTTTTTGGTATTTTTTATTTGCGGTGGGAATTTTTTTGTTTACTTTTACCATGGGAATTTTGGTGGTATTTTATTTATGTTACTGTGGGAAAAAGGTAATTATCGTGGGAATTGTTCGAAATTTTGACTGGCAACCTTGACTAGCTGTCATTTATTAAGTTCCATAACGTTATATAAGCTCGTGAGTAAGTTGGACATTAACATGACTTCATATAACCCTGCACAAAATTGGACCAACTTTTAAATAGTTCTGAATTGTAGTAGGTCCCTGTGCAATACCACTTTACATTGATCGAACTGACGCTTTTAACGTGTTGATGTCATACAAAAAGACAATTGTACCAAAATATATAAATTTTTTCCCCATGTTTGAACTAGCTCCAATATGAACATTCAGTTTGGAACAGGTACTTTCTATTAAAGTCTTAAAAAAGATCTGAAAGTGGTTACAAAGTATTCAAACGTTGGAGGAATTTATTTCTTATCTTTGTTTTTTACATATATGTATTACGAAAAGAAGTGCATCACGTAAAAGATTATGCATTTCTTTTACAATACTTTATGTATGTAGTTACTGTTTTTAAATATGTTGAAAAAATTTACTTTTGCAAGTTCACTAAACAGTTTAAAGATAAAAAAAATTGTCCCAACACGTGGCCAGATTTAATTTATATTTGTCAGTAAAAATTTTGACAAGAAAACAAAAAAAAAAAAAAAAAGAAATAAAAGTGAACTGTTCTACGCTGAAAGTTTTGTCTACTTTTTCATAGCAACTACAAATTGCTCTAGAAATAAACTAGTTGGTTTTTCCAATTGACTTCAAAATAACTGCTGGGAAATGCTCGAAATGTAGATACAAGAAGATAAAAGACAAACACGTATACAATAACACAAATACTTTAAACCAAATTGCTCAGAAACATACAACGTTATCCAACAAAACTTAATTAATATTTCTCTTAACTAAAGCCCTAGTCATTCTTGATAACCTTTGCAATTTTTACTGTGTACCGTCCGTCAGTTAGCTTTCATGTTGTGAGCTCTTATTAAACATTTGCCATGTCCTTTTGCTCTCTGAACTGCCTCCTCCCATTTTGTAGTTGTTATTTTTAAGGCTTTATTAAATGTCATTCTACTGTCCACTCCTTTGCTCTTTCAAACTGTTTGTGTCCATGTGTTTTTGTCTTAACACTTCATGCGAAAGTATTTTCTAAGGATATTCGTCATCATCCTGTGACACTTGTATTCGAACAGCAATAAGAAAAATGCCATCAAAAATACGTTATTAAAATACATTTTCCAAAGCCACCAAAGATGTGAGAATGTGTACGACAAATATGTGAAGATGAAAAGGTGCTGTTGGGCAAATGTCCGGGAGAAAAACATCAAATATCAAGAGACTCTTACTACAGCAACATTTAATGAAAACGATGAAAAAGGATATTGCGTTCATTCATTCGTTCGTTCATAACAAATCTTAGATATATGAAGCAAATCAAAAAAGTTTTTCTTATATTTTTGCTTTTTTGTAAACAACACATGTTGGCACACACTGTTGTTGCATGGTTGACGGCAGCAACCATAAAAAAACATGTGCGTCTCATAGACTGCCAAGTGAAGCTTTAAAATGTCAAAACTCTGCAAGCTGCAAGATTCTGAATTATGGTAAAGTGACAACTACATGCAATGAGTTAGCATTTATTGCGGAATTTGTAGCATTTCGTTGCTATTCTTGTGGTAGTTTTTGTCAGTTTTATGGAATTCTTGTGTTCTTTATGAGAACTTTGATGAGGAAGATCGTGATGAGTACAATGATGATGATGAAGATGACACTGCTCGCTTGGATAGCTAGCTGCTGATAAAGTGATGCTGATAACACGATTTAAACACAATTGGAATTGCTTTTACGGATTGTTTTGAAAAATAATGTTATTTTCAATATTGCTTGGTATTCTGATTGCATGTGGCAGTGAGAAGGATTTACAGGAATAATCTTTAATTTCTCATTTACGTTTTTTCTACAGATTTTTTTTGTAATTTTTAACTAGCGATTCATTTTATGGATAGTATTACTTTGATATTATGAGTACATGTTCTCCTTGACACAAATAATACTTAAATAGCTGTAGTAGTGTTAAATAATTTTTTGAGCAAGCTGTACCCTGTATCCATGTTGTTAGTGGTAGTGGAAAACAAAAAGCTTGTGAGTGGCCGGCACGCATGGAAGATGTGAAACCTCCATAAACTGAAGAATTTTTAGTACAACTACTTTTTCATAAGACATGAGATAAAACGACTTAAAAATCAAAGTTTTGACTTTCCATGCAAATATCCCCGTTGTTTATACATATATATGGGTCATTCTTTTACAAACCGTATAGATTTGAACAAAAAATGACCGGCCCATTTTTGATTTGCATGAAATTGTTTTTACTTTGTTTGCTTTGAAAATAAAGGGCGTTAATAGCTTGAGATTTTCGTGATTTTTGCCTTGGAGACTAATTTTCAAAAATTCAGATTTTCGGTTCTGTTTAAGCTAGAGAGTACTTTGAAATAAAATAATTATGTTATTGTTTAGTAAAGTTTGACCAAATTTTCTATAAAGCCTCATTTATTAATAAATAATATTGTTCAATTAAAAATATGAAACATAAAACATATATATATACTAGGGTGGGGCGATTTGAACATCTTAATGGGCGCTTCGCGTTTGTGATTTTTGGGATTGTACTGAGCAAAAATTCCACTAGACCATACGTCTACGGTGAAAATCGAGCATCCAGATTTTAACTTGCAGTTTTTTCTCAGACTTTTGTCACTTTTTTTTTGGATATTTTGGATAACAGCCAAACCATTGAGATTTTTGTCTTAGTATTGGATCGAAAATCATTGAGATTTTTGTCTTAGTATTGGATCGAAAATCTCAATGGTCAAAAAAAAAAATATCCAAAACATATCCAAAAAAACGAGAACAACGATATGAGGTGAGAATATGAGGTGTATTTTGCAACTTGCGCGCCGACGTCAGGTACCGCGCGAGTTTATTTAATTTTTTTGCAATAGTAATAATCATTTTTCCATCAATAAAAATCGTTTTCTATATAAAATTTGACGTAGAATAAGATGGTTTTGTTTAAAACATGGTAAGTGGTGGGTAAGATTGATTAAGATTTATTTAAAAATTGAAATGGTGTATAACAATATGACATTTTTTAAACATTTTTTTAAAACATTTTTTTTCTTTAAATTCACTTTATTGTCTTCAAAATGAAACAAAATGAGTTGTCTCTAGCTTAAATAGAACCGAAGTTGTGAATTTTTGAAAATAAGTCGCTAAGGCAAAAATCACAAAAATCTCAAACTTTTAATGACCTCTACCCCAGACAAAATATTCGACAGGAAAATGGCATTATATCAGCATAATTGTGGCAAATGAGCAGAGTTCTGGCAGTATGTTGAAATGTGGTGACGGCCAGTTTACTTTTTATTAAAAAAGGCTGCCAGAAAGTAGCAGCATGAAGGCATGGAAATGTCAGTAGAAGGCAGTGTGTCGAAATTCGGCATTGTATTGGACGGCAACTGAAATGTTCAAGCAGCTCAAGCATTTTTGTTTTTTCAGCAGCAGACTTCCTACGCGCTATAACGGCAGGCATATGAACTCTGTTGAATAAAACCATTATTTTAGCATTGAACTGAAAGTAGGCTTAAAAGTTTTGTTTTCTACAGAACAGAATGCTTTTGCCCTATACTGGCAGGCACATGAACTCTATTAAAAACAAGCATTGTATTGTCATCTGATTGAAATGGTCTAGCAGCTTAAAAATGTTTTGCTTTCTAGACAATAGAATCATCTCGTCTTATACTGAAAGACGCTTTTATTCTGTCTAACTCTTCTGAGCTCTAACTTTTTACTGGCTTTAAGTTGAAATTTTTGAAAACCTTTTCACAGACCAAACCATTAACATGTGAACTTGGCAGTTACAATTAATATTTTAATTAATATTTTATTTAAAAATTTATAAATTTTATAAAGGTAAAGGTGCTTTATTCGTTTTCAGTAATAGTCATGGAACACTTAGAATCATATTTGGTGGTACACAAAACATAAGAAATATCATTTACATGCAGTGCAAAATTAATTTTTTAATACATTGTGGCGAAATTAACTGTATTACAGAAGATCTAATATTATTAAAAAAAGGTTACGAAAGTTATGCAATTTTTCAGTTTTTAAATTGTCCAAATTTAGCCTTGAATTGAATTGAGTATAAGACTTACACCTGAACTTGTTTTACTTTGTTTTTTTTTAATTGATATAAACTAGGGCATCCAATTTCGGGACGCTTTGGCAATCCCGGGATTTAGTGATTTGAAAAACTTAATGCCGGGTTTGACAAACCTTAGAAAACGAATTTTTTTGAACATATAATATGAAATTTCAAAGTAGTTATCTCCAGGCAAAATATGTGACAGGGAAATGGCATTATGCCAACATAATTGTGGCAAGTGAGCAGAGTTCAGGCAGTATGCTGAAATGTGGTGACGGCCAGATGACTTTTTATCAAAACAGGCTGCCAGCAAGTATCAGCACAAAGGCATGGAAAAGTCAGCTTCAAAGCAGCTAAAAAGGCAGTGTGTCGAAATTTAGCATTGTATTGGGCGGCAACTGAAATGTTGAAGCACTCAAACTTTTTTGTTTTTTCAGCAGCAGTATTCCTACGCATTATAATTGGCATCGTTATAGAGAATTATACATTCTGTTATATCTATACTATTATATAAAAGGAGAGTCACGAAATTGATCCAGAATAAGCTCGGTAACAGCTGAACCGATTTTGATAATTCTTTTTTTATTCGATTCCTATGATAATATAGATTGTTATAGCTTACCAAGGTTTTCGAACAATTTATTCTTTAATTATTACAAAATCACGCATTTTATTTGATGCCTTCATTCAACCAGCAGCACAATAAACCAGCAAACGAAAAACCTTCAGAAAGTTTTTGTGTGATTTAAAATAATGTTAATCAAGTTGAGAGCGTGCAGAAATTTTTCTCTCTGAGCAAAAACTTCATATAAAAAAAAATGGTAAAACATGCTGAAGGTGATCAGTGAATCCAGCTTTACTTTCAGGGAGATTCTTGCTTTCATACAGTGTTGATTAATTTTCTTTGCAATTGTTTTGAAGGGAGTTACAAGAATCTAGTTATAAGCATTAAGTATGTTTTGCAGCCTTGCCAGCTAAATTTTCCCCACTTGAGATTGTGTTAGTCTATCTATACAAATATATAAAAGCGTTGTGACACTGCACAGATGTTTGACAATTACGCAAGAACCACTCAACCGATTAACACAATATACATAGGTATCAAACGATTTGTTATTTCAACTTAGTCGTAATATGCTATGCTAGATTTGCCACGTCTACTTTTCATGCCCACTTTTTGCAAAAAATGCTATATTTCAGACAATTTTGGTCGTATGAGACTAGAATTTGGTAATCTACGTTGTATGGTTACGTTCGCTAACTTTACTAAAAATGGACATGACCCGCTTTAGTTAAGTCCACTTTCCGGTGGATAAGCTTGGAGTAAAGCAAAGCGCACTAGGTTTAAGCTCAATTGGGCTGAAATTCTGGCATTCTATTGTTTCGAGTATGAGATGGTTTAAGTGAAAAAATTCAGCCACAGCACAATTACCGCCCAGAATTAAACGAAAATGGTACATTTCAAACGGTTTTGGTCGTATTGGACTAAAATTTGATAATTTAGTTCATGGCGAATATATAAATTTTTTTTTTGAACAGCGTGAAAATTCGTATATAGCAGTAAGGTGGTCTGTGGCAGGACAACGTCTGCCGGGCAATACTATACATCAATAAGAATGCTGTATATATCAGAAAATTCTGATCGTCATGCATTGATGTTTCAAACGGAAACGTCTAGCATGTGTTTTGTTCGAAGGTCAATTTACACTTTTACAAATTTACAAAACGATCATAAAAATTTCATTGAATTGGGTCAGGACAAAGTCTACTATAACTATAACGTTAACTATGAATATATAGATAAGGAAATAGATTTAAACATAGATTTATGTATATAACTTTAGAATAGTTTGAAATATTTGAAATATTTTTCACAGAATTATTTTTTAAGCTTTATTTGAAAATGTTTTTCACATAAATTAGTTTTAAAGCTGTAGAACTTTGCAAAAAATATAACAAAAGCATTTTAGGAAAATTATTTTTCATCAAAAAATCATAGAGGGGATAGGTGGTCAATGATTTTTAATGATAGACACTGTTTGAAAAAGATTAATTTTTGCAGATAAATTATGTTATATGAAAGAATAAGAAAAATGAAAATTAAAAAAATTAAAATTAAAAAAAAATATGAAGGTAACCCTTGGCCTATTTTTGAGTACAAGTTGGATATTTAGATGTTCTTTGAAAACAACATAAAACATTGTATTGGTGAGATAACAGTAAACCTTTTCTCAGTTTCCCAATGTACTTAATTGAAATTTCAAACAAAGAAAATTTGATGAAAATCGATTTGAAAATGGCGGAAATGTTTGCTTGCTAAGTCAATTCAAATTTCAATCGTTTTTTTCTCATTCTGAGGCTTAAGAAAATGAGTAATGCTGAGAAAATCTATAGTTTTGAGATATCGCAATGATTTAAATGGCATAATAACAGGTTTTTTTTAAAATATACCTAATATTCGTACAAAATATTTCCGAAAAGAAAAGATTTTAATTTTTACCGTTTATTTTATTAATAAATGACTTTCCATACAAAAATGCATTGTTGTGCATTGAGAAAGTCCATAGTTTTTGAGATATCGCCATAGTTGGATGTCATTATAACAGGCTTTTTTTTAAATTTGTGTAAATTTTTAAAGAATATATGTAAAAAATTACAAAAAAAAAGCCAGGTAAATTTATGTCATCATAACAATTACAGTTTAAATAAAATATTCAAATTAAATGAAGTAATTTTTTAATATTTATACCATTTTTTCATCAAATAAAACAAACACAATAATTTTTATATTTAGAATTTGATTCAATATAACTAAATACTTAAATTTTAAGATTTAAAATTTTTACATGGTATTTAATATTTTTATCGCAGGCGAAGCAGCGGGTAGTTGCTAGTAACATATAAATAACATATAATTCTGTTATAGAGAAGCATTGTATTGGCATCCAGTTGAAATGGTCAAGCAGCTTGAAAATGTTTTGCTTTCTAGACAACAGAATTATCTCGCCTTATAATGGAAAACGCTTTTATTCTGTAAAGCTCTAACTTTTTATTGGCTTTAAATTCAAATTTCTGAAAACCTTTTCACATCGGAAAGTGATCGAAATTTCAACATGTAACTTTTGCAGTTACAATCAATTTTTTTTTGCTGAAAATTTTCAGGAATAAACTTTATTTAAAATATGATATATGCATTTTTATATATATCATAAACATAAACATCAAAAAATATCATTAAATTTAATGCACAATTTTTTTTTTAATACATTGTGGTGAAATTAACTGTATTTCAGAAGATCTAATATACTGGTGTACATGAGTGACTTTAACATTTGATATTGCCGTTGGTTTTGAATAGTTTTTAGTGCATTTGTTAATTACTACATAAAAATGTAGTTAATAGTTAAAGTTAAATAGAGTGCTGCTCCGTCAAAATACCACAAGAATGATAAAGTCCTGGGGTCATTCATGAATCTATTTTCGCATTGATTGCGATACAGTTCGCCTGTCAACATTTTCTTTTTTCCGCTAAAATGGTGAGCACTTGTTTGCAGAAAACTGGGCGAGACATAATTGCTTGCAGCTGTGCCCCTATTAAAAAGGTGAGCAGATATCCGAATTCGCCTTTGCTATTATATTCCTCGCATTTCCTTTTACTGGTCTGCAACAGTTGTTGCAGTGCGCCGTACACTCAATAGCAGAATTTATTTTTATGATATTTTTTTTAAAGACATAAGTGAAGATGGGCGTTTTAGGGCCCAAGTGGATGGAATCAATCAATTCCAACAAACTGCTTAATGCAGAACCGCTTAGTTTGTGTCGTAAAACGTATGCTAGAATTGAGGTGAAGACTTTAGATGTTGAGACCGGAGATCCTAGAACAAATCGATCTTTTCCAGCAATCGGATCTATCCTCGTCTGATGCACAATTTTTTGATTCTGGGAAGGGTGAGTGACCAGCGAATTCATCATCTTAATTAAAAACTTCAACTGATTATACGGTACAAACATTTCTCTGTCAAATTTCGTTTAGGAAATCTGATTATTTTTTGCGTGTTGGACTATATTTTTATAGAGCAATTGTATTGTATTGTTGGTGGCAATGCTATTATATCCGCAGGAGTGGATTTCCTTCTTTGTTTGGGTTTGGTTACACCTGATGTACTTAGGATAAACTTTTTTTAAAAAAAACTTAGAAATTTACGTTTGAAAAATCTCACTCAAAATTGTATGTCACAACATCAAAGCCGTCAAAAAATTTATGTGAATCGAAAAAAATCGACAAACCCAAGGATTAAAAACTGTTAGTTGAATAAAAAAAGCTCAGATATATAAAATAACCTAAAATACAGGGTCCGCCATCTAACGTTTTTTTTTCAACTAGTGCTTATTTCGTAAATAATAGCACTTAGCTCATGTCTGATTTGACAGATAATTAGTTTTATCCTTCCGCTGAACGAATATGGTTTTGTATACGCTTGAACAACGCTGGTAAATATTGCGACATTACTTTGAAAATCATGGTAATGTTGCAGAATGTGTGCGAAAATTGCGTACGGATTTTGGAAGAAGAGAAGCACCGCCAGCTCCGTATGTTCGTTATCTTGTGAAAAAAGTGAAAGAAACTGGCATCCTCATCGATAAACCAAAGCGTGAAAAGCCAAAAGCAGTGCGTACACCCGAGAATATTGCTGCTGAGGCAGAAAGTGTGCGTGAAGCGCCATCAACATCAATTCACCGTCGTTCTCAACAATTGAACATTTCGGAGACATCATTGAGACGAATTTTGCATAAAGGCCTTGGTATGACGCCATACAAAGTCCAATTGGTTCAAGAGTTGAAGCCAACTGACCATCCAATGCGTTTTCGCTTCGCTAAGTGGGCCTGCGATCGACTTACAGAAGATGCCGATTTTGCCAAAAAAATCATCTTTTCAGATGAAGCTCATTTTGATCTTGGCGGGTATGTAAACAAGCAAAATTGTCACATTTGGGGCACAGAAAACCCGCACGCATACATTGAAAAGCCGCTGCACCCAAAACGAGTCACTGTTTGGTGCGGATTTTGGTCCAAAGGCATAATTGGGCCATTTTTCTTCGAAAATGAGCAAAGTGGCCGTAACAGTCAATGGCAATCGTTATCGGGCCATGTTGAACGTATTTTTGTTCACAAAAATTGAAGAGGAGGATATTGGCAACATTTGGTTTCAACAGGACGGCGCTACGTGCCACACAGCCGAAGCTACACTCGAAGATCGCATTATCAGCCGCAGAGCTGATGTGGTTTGGCCACCTCGGAGCTGCGATTTGACACCGTTGGACTATTATTTGTAGGGTGCCCTCAAAGAAAAGTGTTATGCCGACAAGCCAGAGACAATTGACGCTTTAAAGGACAATATTCGTGAAGCCATTGGTGAATACAGCTGCACACAATTGATAATGTGCTCAAAAATTGCACCGATCATGTAGGCTACTGCATGACCAGCTGAGGCAGCCATTTGAATGAAATTATTTTCCATTATTAACCAGAAGGATTGTACTTTCAAATAAAAAAAAAGAAATTTGAGAAAATATCCAGTAGTTTTTTTTATAAAATTTTCAAAAAAAAAAGTTATTTGGCGGACCCTGTATATAAAATTTATAAAATATATAAAAGAAACTTATAAATTGCATTCAATGCTATGTTAATGCCCCTTCCGATTGCCTGCCACTACTTGCTTGTATTCTACTTTGTACATTTCCTGCCAACTGGCTTCCATTGAACGCCACTTGCATGCTCTCTCATACATTTTTGAGCCTTTGTTAGCCAGTCTGCTGTTCTGTACAGTGGCAGTCAACTGATTGGTTTTGGTACAAGTCCCGCTCTGCCCTGCCAAAATAATTTCATTTCTATTCCAATAAACAGACTACCTGTCTGCCGTTTTAAGTTTTTTTCCGGCCAAAAATTTTGTCTGGGGTATTTTTTAAAAAAAAAAAAAATCCTTGAACATGTGTCTCTTTTTTTTTGATATAGAACCCGTAAAAAAACTTCATGCAAATCAAAAATGTGGCGGTCAGAATGGTGTTCGGTTTGTAAAAGAATGACCCATGTATGTATATTTAAATAAATTTTTTTTGATCAGAAGTCCAATAGAGACAACAAAAATACTTTGAAATGTACCGTAAGGTCAGTGTATACATTTTTAGTCTTTTTTCAAAAAATGTCCGAAATATTGGCTTTTCACTCAAGAATTACTCAAAAGTTGCTTTTTTCATTCAAATAGGTTAGTTTAGGTAAAGCCGGAAGCCTTCTAATGATGGCTCACATAGACCAATTCTAGTCCTTAGTGGGACAGGTTACGAACAAAGGCACCTTTTTGTTTAAAGATTTGTGTTCAATTCGCAAACCTTAGGTGGCATTCCAGAGAAACTTTGGCTACATATTTTAGACTGGAACTTCGATGAGCCTAGGTATTTGAGTCTCGATCTAATTAGGGTGGGGCTTGTGCATGATAGGTGTTCAAGGTCTCCACTGTGCCTGGTTCTTTACACTTCCTGCAGTTGTCATCCGTGGTGATGCCCAGCTTCCTGGCGTGGGCTGCCGCTATGCAGTGACCAGTGAGTGGACCCACTACTGGCCTGCAATCTCTGCGCGGGCGTGCCAAGATTTACAGAGTTCGTTTTCCGCAATGCTCATTGCACATTATTTTCGAGATTTTACACGATGTCGATTCTCTCTATCTATTATTCACTGCTAGTGTGGCTCTTTTTCGAGATTCCTGAACAACTCTTGTAGCGGAGTTGGTACATGCTTTGTAAATTCTGATCTCAGCCCAGCGCCTTCCTTTGCTACCCATCTGCCATCTCGTACGACTCAATGCCCTGGTGGCTAGGGACCTAGTAGATGCGTACTCTCTTCGAAGCGCATAGTGTATCTAGTACATCTTTGCCAGCCAGGACGCCCTTGGACTTGATGGTAGCGGAGCCTAGCCTTCCTTATCTTTCGCCTGAAAGATGCTGCAGTGGTTCGGCAGTTTGTAAAACAGCCATATACTAGTATTTGCACAATACACAGCCGTACCTACCCTCGTAGGCATTTTGGAGCCATCTGTTTACATGTTGACTGCTTCTGTGCCTATTCTATACCTTTGCACCAGTTTTTTGGTCCTAAAAGTGTTTGTGTTTTGGAATTGACTATAGTGCGAGGTAACATGTAGTCCGTGCTACTTAGTAGATCCTTGCCGATAGTACAATGAAATTTCAAAAGAGCATGTTGCCAGCTGCTGTTATTCGTTGTGCGTTTTTCTGGCTATGAGTTTGGCATATATGTCCCGGTCCATGCATAGAATGGTTTCAAGCGCTTTAGTTGAAGTTAACTTCAGGCCCCCCGTAATGCATAGCGCTGCCTGCCGCTGAGTTTTCTCCAAGTATGTGAGGTATGTTGATTTGTTTACCACGCAATAATTCCATTGAGTAGAATAGGATGAACTACCGTTACATAGATCCAGTGCATCAGAAAGGGCGAGAGACCCCAGGTGTTGCCTTGCATCTTCTTGGACGTGTATAACGCAATGGTGGCTTTCTTCACACTTTCTTCTGCATTCAATTTCCTTGTCAGCTTGCTGTCCAGGACGACTCAAAAATATTTTGTGTGTTCTTGCGGTATGAAACGTATCTCGTTTAATGTTGGTGGTATCCACTGTGGTATCTTGTAAATTTTCGTGAACAGAACCAGATCCGTTTTTCTGCGTTAATACTAAGACTGAGTGAATTTGACCATTCAAGTACTTCTTTGAGTGTGCTCTCCATTATGGAGCTTACTATTGATAGACATTTCGCTACTATAGTTATGCTTATATCGTCTGCATAGGCTGCTATCTTCGGGGCTCTACCTGCGAACTTTTTGAGTAGTGGAGGGCTTTTTCTATGGTTATTGCTAGGGAGTGTAGTGCCGTTTCAACCGATTTCCCCTTCGTGTACGCGTGCTAGTTTCTAACTGGATTGCATAATTCCATAGGTGCAAGTCGATTAGTTTCTCGAGGGTTTTGAGTACAAAGGAGGCTAGACTTGTTGGCCTGTAGTGCAACGGTGATAGATGGCTGCTCTTGCCTGCTTTCGGTAGGAATGCAACCATTGCTGTCCTCCAGGCCACAGGTAATTTATTTGTAATTTTTGTAATTTGTAATTTATTTTTTATTTTTATTTTAGTAAATTAGTATGATAAGAACAAGTTCTTTTGCTATACCAAGAAATACAATTTAGAATTAAATATTACACATAATAAAAATTAAACAATAAATATGAATCATTTTTAATTTTGAGCATAAGTTATTTAAAGTTATAATTGAAAGAAATATACGATTATTATTATTATAAATATTATTTAATATAGCTTTTAAGTATTTGAATTGTAAAAGTTGAAGATTATAAAGACAGTATTATAAAGAAAACAAAAAAGAATCAGATGAAAGACGATAGCGGGAAAGAGTGAAATTAAGTAAGATAACTGTTACATTAACAAAACCCTATAGTTAAATTAACATTTTAAATAAAGCTTGTCTAAAGCTTCCAATTCCATCAATTCCAAAAAATTCCGTAATCAAATGGCGTTAACGAAAAATAATCTCGTTGAATTAAGGAATTTAAAATTAGGTACTATCAGAGCATTACTTCGAACTGACTGGAAAAATTGTAGTTTTTCAAATAGGTATAAGAGAGTTTTTGACCGAATAAGTTTATATAAAAAGATACAAGTCCTGGCGTTAAGGTAATTAGATAAGTCGCAACCAAGAACTGATTTCTTGTACTGTGAAATATGATCGAATTTTCGAAGGCCATGGACATATCTCGTAGCGTGATTGAATACTACATGTAGTTTATACTCAGAGTGTCAATCTAATTTGCTGTTTATAAGTTCAGAGTACGTTATTACAGGTAATATCAACTGTACTACAAGCTTACGACTGGTTTCTTAGGGCGTAAAGTCAGCAGACATTCTAAGATTTCTAAGACAACAATATATTCTACGGATAATGCTGTTAACATGATCGGTGCACGTCAGTGTTGAGTTTATATGGAAACCTAGGCTTACAACAGTGGTAACAAGTTTAAGTTTCTTATCACCTATAAAGAAGTCAGGCATATTTTCAAAAAATATTTTAGGTGCCGAGATCGGTAGAACGTAAGATTTAAGTGCATTAAGCTGCAAACCATTTCTTGGAGATTTTCATTAGGTTTACAACTCAAGTCTTCCAAGAGACCGGTTCTACGGGAAAGGTGTAATTGAATATCATCCTCGTATGCATGCATAGAAGAATGTTTACAAGTTGAGAAAATGTCATTTATAAAAACTGAAAATAGCAATGGGCCAAGAATTGAACCTTGTGAAAGTCCACTGCGTACCAAATTAAATTGAGAATACCTGTCACCAAAACTAACTCTTTGCAATCTATTCGACAAATAGCTTCTCAAAAGACATACCGCATTATCACAAAAGCCATACCAGCACTTTAGTTTTTGGCAACGTAAGTTGTGATTTACAGTGTCGAAAGCCTTGGAAAAGTCGAGCATGCTGAGAAGAGTAATCTGTCCTTCGTCATTTGATTTTCGTACATCGTCCAAAACTTTCATAGTCCAAAGTTTCTTAGTGTTCAAATAAATTAAGATTTGATCTGCCATAATCGCTTCATACACCTTAGACAGCGAGGAATATAATAAATACTAATTGGTCTGAAATCATTGGCTTCGACCGCTGACGATTTTTTAGCAATAGGGATCATCTTAGAAATTTTCCAGGAATGAGGGAAAGAAGACGTTGTAAAACAGTGGTTAATAATGTGGGTAAGCAGACTAAGAACGTAGGGTATAATTAGCTTTATAAATCTTATCGAGATGCCATCCTCTCCAACATCATTTGATTTAACTTTCATAATGTACTTGCCCGCATCATTCTCACTTACTGCAGAGAATTAGAAGTGTGGTTCAACAATGACATCAACTATATTTATGTTTCCTTGAAGAGAATTGCTGGTGAGGAAAAAATGGTTAAGAACGTCAGGCTTAACGTTATAATCAGAGCCAGATTTTTTTCCAATTTCAAGGTTTTTTAGATTTTTCCACAGTACTTTGGATGGAAGCGAGGTATTTAATTTAGCAGAGCATTAGTTCCGTTTCGATTACTTAATAGCTAAAACTGAAGCATTTCTGGCAATCCTATAATTTTCCCAATTTTCCTCTCTTCTGTTCTAAAAATTAATGTGGAAACATTCCTCTCGCTTGTTATGAAAATACCCGGCCAGGATTCGAACCCGGAACCACTGAGCGACAGACAATGCGCTACCACTAGACTATCGAGTTCTATAATAAGCGGCTAGGTAACAATAATGTTAACCCTCATCCGACCCCCAAAAAAGTCACAAATAAAACCCTAATGGTTGAAATTTCACACATGAGAATTTTGTACGCCTAATCAAATAAAAACTATTAATTTTCTTTTAGATTCGTTTATTTTGTTGAATTACAGTTTATTACTTATAGTTAGTGCAAAGGTAGAAAGCAGTTTTATGCTTACCTCATATATATTTGTTGAAGAAAGGAATAGGCTTTTCGGTCCTTTTTTTGCATATGGTTGAAATTTCACTCGAAGGTCGCTTCTTTTATTTTATTTTCGCTTCTATTTAAAAAAGAAATTCTAAAATATCGTTCCAACACGAAAAAAACTGCAAAAAAAGTCCCCTCGAACAAACACATATGCCTGGCCAGACTCCTATACAATTTGTATGAAACAAATTATTGTTACACACATTTTGGGTTATTTTTCTGCAAATACAATGCAGATTGTTGTTTCCAGGTATTTTTTTTATATTTTGGGTTGTTTTTATGTGAATTCAATGCAAATGTTTGCTTCCAGGTAGTTTTGTGCTCATTTTTCTCTTATTTCTTTCTTTTGTTTATGATTTTGGTTTTAAGTTCAGTTAGTTTATTATTAAATGCTGAACATACAACATCGACAGTCCGAAACATAAATTTTTTGTGCGGAAACTAAAGTGAAATTATTACTATTGTTATGGCAGAGGATTTAAAATTTGTGTACAATACGCGCTTGCGTACAGGCAGCCTTTCTTATTATTTCCAACAACAACTATCATCAGCGTTACAGCGTGATTTCGCACTTCACACAGAAGCAGACGAAGAACTAGATTTATTTGAAGACCAAAGCGGTGAAAACACAGATTTTGTGCCCGAAGATGACGATTCGGACATTGAATATGAATTGGAAATTGAAGCAAATTAAATATTCGACAGCGATGAAGAATCCAAAGAAGAAAGTGAGAATGCACCAACTCAAGCTGCAGACGGTTTTTTGCTGGGAAAAGATGATACCAAGTGGAGTACAGCTGAACCCGCTACAGTGAGATTTCGCCAGCATAACATAATGCGTTTCAGAGGTGAACTTTGTGCGCCCACGGTATGAAAATAGCTGCTCATCGATGGTTACACTTTCGTATGGTTCAAAATTACTGGTAAGATTGTTATTCCAGAAGTTCCATATGCCGCGAATGGGACCAGCTTTGTCGGTTTGTCGATGAGAAGCTAATTCCATACCGTGGGCGCAAAAAGTTCACGCAATACATCCCATCAAAGCCCGCAAAGTATGGGATAAAAATATGGTGGGCATGCGATGCGAAAACCAAATATCCGTTGTAAGGAAAACTGTACACTGGTAAAGAGGGAGAACAACGAGAGACAAACCAAGGCAAAAATGTGCTCATGAGTTTGGCTAATCGATACTCCAACAGCGGCAGAACTATTATTGCTGATAACTTCTTTACAACATTAGACGCAGCTAAACGTCTTTCGTCGATTGGACTAGCATACGTTGGCACCATTAGATCCAACAAAAGGTGTCTTCCCAGAGAAGTGAAAAAAGACAGCAAACGGCCAGAGCTTTCATCTGTGTTCGGTTTCTATGATAACCTTGTATCACTGTGCAGCTACGTTCCAAAGAAGAACAAAACAGTAAATCTACTATCCACTGTTCACTACACCGAGAAAGTTCAAGGCGTAGCAAAAAAACCGGAAGCTATATTATTTTACAGTTCAACAAAGGCCGGCGTTGATACAATGGACCAAATGGTAACGTATTACTCCACAAAACGGTCAACCAGACGTTGGTTATTAGCATTTTTTTGCAACATGAAAGACGTCATGGGATTAGCCGCTTTAATCATATGCAATGAAAATACAGAAGGAACCAGAAAAGAGAAGCGACGAATGTTCTTGAACACGCTGAGTAAACAATTGGTGCTTGCTAATACTGAAAATCGCATGAACAACAACCATATTTTGGGACAACATTCAACCCGTTTGGCCATTGATTCTTCCTTTGGAAGGCCGTTGAATATTCCCAGCAACATGCTGCCCAACCAACAAAGCGGCTCTAGTACACTGAATTCCAGAAAAGATTGCTGAATTTGTGCCACGTAAGACGAAAAGCTGCGTAGGAAGACACTTTTTTACTGCACCAAATGCACTAATCCTGTGTGCCAACAACATTCTAAAGTTGATTATACTTGTTTTTCATGCATTCCACAAAATGAATAAAATTTTTTTTACATGTAGGTAGCTACATATATCAACAAATCAAAAAAAAAAAGTCCCTATACGTTTTTATGCATTTGTATGTCAAAAAGGGTACCGTAACTTTAAATTTCTAAGTATGCTCGTTTATTATTTTTGTCTTTAGACTTTTTTTTTTTTTGATTTGTTGATATATGTAGCTACCTACATGTAAAAAAAATTTTATTCATTTTGTGGAATGCATGAAAAACAAGTATAATCAACTTTAGAATGTTGTTGGCACACAGGATTAGTGCATTTGGTGCAGTAAAAAAGTGTCTTCCTACGCAGCTTTTCGTCTTACGTGGCACAAATTCAGGCCAGGTCTGGCCAGGCATATGTGTTTGTTCGAAGGTTTCAGAATATGTGTTTGACGGGGGGTTAAGTTACTTTTCAAATATTTACCGTTACGTTTTATCAACCATAATATTGATATCATATTCTAAAAGAAAGGGACACAAATATCATACATATCATTAATTTTTCAACAATAATGAGCTAAGTATAACGTTTAAAACTTTTAAAATGGGTGAAATTTCACCCGAGGGTCAGGTGAGGGTTAATATTTTCTGTTCTCATTGCTTGACAATAAGTTAAAGTGTCCACACGCATTCTTAAAGAAGCGGTTTGGAAACAACATAAATACAAAACTACTCTTAAGCTTCCAAAAGATACGGTGGGCAGTATAATCATACCTGTAAATTTTATTACATATCATTATTATGTTATTTTATTACATGCAACATTCATTTCTTATTATTTTTGTAAAGGTTTTCAATTAATGTTATGGAATTTTATTAATGAAATTTTGGGTTTATGATAACTGAAATAGCAAACGTTTCTTATAGATATTATGTCGTAAATATTCTAGAAAATACTGCATCAATAGTTGTCCCTAATCGTTTTGTACAAACATTTGGATCGCTTATAATTTGTCAATTAAATTTATCAAAAAGGAATTGTTTAAGTGCCTATGAACATTCATGTCTTAAATCGAAATTAAAATCTCCACCTAAAACAATTGGCATTTTCTTCCTATGCTTTTTATACTTTTTTGTATTTGTATGTGTCGATTCTGCGGAAAAGACAGAACTTTTCCGTTTTCTAGAATTAAACCAAATAAGTAAATATTAAAGTACACACACGAAACAAATTTAACAAGCATTTTGGATACCTTGCCGATGTCATGCCTCCTTTAATTAATTCCATATTAATTGATGACATCTTTTTTTCGTCTTCACTTGTCAACGCATTTGTGGTCAATTGATAATTTTTCTTTCGCGCTGTGCAAAAACAAAGAAATCATGTACCAACAACAACACAAACACATTTAAATTAGCAAAAGCAAACACCTACTTAACGATGCTAATGAAGCAACATTTTTTTGTTATATTTTTTGCTACTTTTGTTTTAAGGATAGCAATACACAATCCTTTAATATCCCTGCAGTTTAACCAACTAGTTTAAGACCAGTCTGCATACTAGTTGAAAACTGAGCAGTAGTAGTTCAATATCGTCTTTTTTTCATATACCCAACTGGTATTTTGAACATGGCGATGTCATCGGAAATATCAATTGTCCTATTCTGAACAGATTAAAACTAGTTTATAATAGATATAGTTATAGCTAGTTTAATTCAAGGTTGTTATGAATAGTTGAAAACAAATCATATATTGCCAAATTTGAACTAGTTTCTAAGTTTAATCTTTCCTGAGTGGTTGGCAAATAGTCATATTTTAATTAGTTTACAACTAGTAACATCAAACCAATGATTCAACCAGTTCTTTATTCGGCAATTTATCTTCTGAAATTGGGGCTTCTACTAAAGCGACTATTTAGAAAAATTCATGTAAAATTTACATAGTGTTTTATTATTATTATTATTATTATTATTATTAATATATTAACAGAAAATTAAAATTTTAAGTTAACGTTTTTTCTAAATGACCTCTTTATTTATTATGTTGACTTTATATGATTTAAATACAAATTCTAAATGTTTGATAGTTTAAATCATACTTGATTTTAAATACAAATTCTAGTTGTTTGATAGTTTAAAATCGTTTATCGAGCTTAAGGTCAAAGTTAGAACAATTAATTGTTCTAACGAATTTTTCCAAAGAAACAACAACAACAACAAAGTTTTTCAATATGAAAGGAAAAAAAACCACTAGCAATTGATTTTATTGTACAATTTCTGCGGTGCTAAACGCGTCATCAGAAATCTTTGTGATTGCCCGTGCAAGCGCGTTGACGCACTGCACCATCGGGGCGATGAGATTTTGAAGCTTCAATTTCTCATTTTTTTCCTCAATTTCATAATGTCACATTTGTTGTTGTATTTCTGTTTTACTTTAGTTTCTATGCTTATGTTATTATATGTAGTCCAACAGCCTGCTGGAAGTCTGCACTAACAAAGCATGTTTACTGAAGTTGTTTTTAGAATTTTTGCTGATTTTGTTTTCAGCTGTTAAGCTTTTTTTATTATTAATTAATTATTTTTGTTAAGCTCGATAAACGATTTTAAACTGTCAAACAACTAGAATTTGTATTTAAAATCAAGTATGATTTAAACTATCAAACATTTAGAATTTGTATTTAAATCATATAAAGTCAACATTTTAAGTTAACTTAATAAGTTAAGTTAAGTTTTATTATTTCATATAAAAGTAAATTTTTTAAAGTTCATAAAGAACATGAGTATAATAAAAGAAACATTTTAATTATAATACCAATTGTATTTTTACGAAAAGTTAAATGAATGTTTTAATTCTTATCGTCTGCATCAAGCATCAAGTATTTTACATAGAGTTTTATTATTTGATACAAAAGTAAATTTTTGAAAGTTCATAAGGTAAAGGGTGTTTTTTTTAGGGGTATAAAACTTCGAATTAAAATAAAACACAAGAAAATCGTTTTAATGTTCATCAATTTGGCTTTATTGGAAGGATAATTTTATGCCATTAATGTTTAATTATGATTTTGGGCATGTGGCCGCCACGGCTGGCTCGAAAAAAGCCAATTCTACAGGTCCAATTTTCAACCAATTTTTCGAGCATATGAGGCCGTATGTCGGCAATAACGCCACGAATGTTGGCTTCCAAGTCCCCTAACGTTTCTGGTTTGTTGGCGTAGACGAGCGACTTCACATATCCCCAAAGAAAATAATCCAATGGTGTCAAATCACACGATCTTGGTGGCCAATCGACAGGTCCATTCCGCGAAATTATGCGCTCATCGAATGTTTCCTTCAATAAATCGATTGTGACGTGCGCTGTGTGGCATGTGGCGCCGTCTTGTTGGAACCACAACTCATCCACATTCATGCCATCCAATTCGGGAACAAAATAGTCGGTTATCATGGCTCTATACCGGTCTCCATTAACGATAACTGACTCTCCAGCATTATTTCGGAAGAAGTATGGCCCAATGACTCCACCAGCCCATAGAGCACAGCAAACAGTCAGTTTTTGTGGATGTAATGGCGTCTCAAGGGTCTCATGTGGATTCTCTTCACTCCAAATGCGGCAATTTTGCTTGTTGACGTAGCCATTCAACCAAAAATGAGCCTCATCACTGAACAAAATTTTGCGATGAAAATCAGCATCGAGATCAATCTCATTTTCGGCCCATACACCAAAATCACGACGCATTGCATGGTCTCGCTGCTTTAATTCTTGCACAAGCTGGATCTTGTAAGGTCGCAAGCCAAGATCTTTGCGCAAAATCTTCCAAAAGCATCCATGGATGCGTATTATCACATAGAGGAAACGTAGTGCGAAAACGACCCATGGTTAACCGAATTAATTGCTCTGATGGACGATTATGTCAACCATAAAATGGACGGAGCTTGCGTTAAACTTCGCGAACTGAACCATTATTTTCGAAATAAATTTGCACGATTTGCAAGCGTTGTTCTTTTGTCAACCTGTTCATGATGAAATGGCAAACCAAAATGAATAAAATGACATTAGAGTTGCCAGATTTGAAGACAAAATGCCAGTTTTATCTCTATTCGAAAAACAAACCTTTAAAAAAACACCCTTTACATGAGTATAATGGAAGAAAACTTTATTCGTATGTTGTCAGGAATTGTTCATAGTATAATTATTATCTTGGAATCAGAAACTTTCAGTAGTAAAGATGGTTCGCCATATTTCTATGGTCGTGACGAACGCAAGGACTATTAAAAAAAATAAACTGGCCATTTCAGCCCTTGGAAGGACTCTGACCTAGCTTCTATTGATCAATTGAAAGTGTAGTGCGTGTTATTAAATTTTTGATCACAAATGACCGAGAACAGGACCACCTACGTGTTTTATGCCGACTCCGAACGGCTTATGTTCTCAAGAAGCTTTACATGGATACAATTTTTACTCTCTGAAGTTTGCCATTGTCTGCAGAGAGGTGACGACCGAACAGAAAAATTAATTCGATTGAAAAAACTTTCTGTCTGAGCTGGAATTGAACCCGAGCTACCGCGATTCTTTAGCTTAGGGGACACGCTTTCTACCCACTGCGCCACAGTCGCCACAAGTCACGCAAGGACTATTGGTGGATTGAATATTTTCAAAACTTTAAAGTATTCCAAAATTTACCTAGCTCCAACCGGTTGCGGAACTGGTTGATTTTAACAATATGTAATATAGTTTGATTTTGGCTAGTTTGACAACTAGTTTATTGTGACTTGACATAAAAACTATTTTTGCAACTAGTAAGTCGTGGCAAAATATAAACTAGATTTATATTAAATATTTTTTACTGCTGATTAGTCTTACAGTGCAGGGATGTTTTTGGGATCTGCTGCAAGATAGCTTCACGTATTCACATATAGGATAGCTAATGCACAATCCTTTAAATATATTATTGTGATCGATTTCACAAAATGAGGCGTTAGAAGCTTAGCTTCAAAAATATTTTTTGTTTTGCTCGATACATAACATAACAACTACTAAAGAGATTTTGGCTTTTCTATTTTATATTTCGGACCCATTTCTAAATTGTTTCTTGTACATAAATAATTTTTTTTTAACTTTTTTATGTGGCACATCATGTTTTTGAAGTAAACAATTAAATTGAAATAATTTTATTTAAATGTAGAGTAGAAGATGTAGATGATAAAATAAATATAAAACTAATGCTATTTAATGGAAACAAATAATTTTGACCTTGATAAGCTTTTGATCGTCATTATCGAGGAGCTCCTTATCATCGATTTGTTTTCTACTCGCTGGTTGCTCCTTTTTAATAAATTATTGCTTGTAGTTCAAACATCATTTCGCCAGTCCTGTCAGTGTGCGTATGCGTGTGCATGTGTGTATGTGTGAGTATTTGTGTCTAAGCAACCCTCGACATAGCATTAAATGATAAGAATCCCTTTTTAAAATCCATTTAACTTCACTTGACTAGGCTTGACTGACTTGCCCTATGAACTCGTCATCAATCTTACATGATAAATCAAGCCTAGAATCATGCTACAAACATGAGGCTGTTGGAGGGTGATGAACACATGACTAGACCACAGTTGGTGCCGCCACAGTCTCAAGTATTCCGTTGCTCCTTTTTTCAACACAAACCCACACAAAACACACATCGACACATAGCACAAAATCATAGTGTGTGTGGCTTTAATTTATGCGGTCGAGCAGCCACAAACAAATTGTGCGCTCCTGTCTTGTGAACTCCTCTACTCTGCTCCGCTCTAACTGCTTCACCTCCACTTCCACTGACATCAACGACAATGTGTAAATTTTTGTTCATCGCTAACAAATGATGTGGTTGGCATTTAAATTTTAAGCATTTCAAAATCCTTTTGCTTGTACTTAGATTTGCATACTTCCGACAACAAAGGATAAAGGAGTAAAAAAAGGAAAAAGCTGAAAACTAGAAAAAGCAAAATAAAACGAACACACTCACGTGTCGAAAGACTCAAGTTGACTCACACACACCCATGGGTGAATCAAGCACCAACGGTATTTTGTAACAATTTAATAATGTGCATGTGTGTGTGTTTGTGTGAGTGTGTCAATTGGCAACTATGCGCCATACTTAATCCTGCGAAAATTCATGTTCAGTCCATTCCATTTCTTTTTGGGGTTTTTTTAACATGTTTGTTTTTTAATTTTTTATTCGGTCATAATCACACACACACACACGCACACATACACACACACGGAAGCGCGCACTGTGAAGCGTTATTTATGTGGGCTTGTGTCCTGTTTGAATGGAAATAAAATCCGTGAAATCGACCATTTTTCATGCTTTTGCTGCAAGAGCCTCTGTTTGTATGCGGTAAAAATTTTGGCACAAACATGTGCAAAAACCAAAAAAAAGAACACAAACACACATTTATTTCTTTGGGTCAAATCGCGATTAGCATAGAAAGTACCAAGCGTCCATTGAGTAGAAGCAAAACAAGGGGCGCGCCTGAAACTGGTTCAGCTTCCCTGTTGACGTTGTAACAATTTTAATTTTTTTTTACTTTTTATATTCTAGCAACTTTTTATATTTCTTCCGTCGTGCAGCAATAAATTAAAAGATTTTGGTGATTGTTTCAATTCACTTCTTGAGAATTTTTTTTTTTCTGCTTGCATTTAGCGCGATGCTTAAAGGTAAATTTATGCTCTGTATTTTATGCCGATAACGCGGCTCAGTCGATAGGTCAGCCGGCATATTTTTTAGTCGTGATTTACGAATTTTTACAAATTTTCTGTCTCTAAACTAAAAATATTAAATTTACTAAACGATTCGAGTTTAGCTTTCAGACATAGTGTACCGCTATTTCTTTTAACAGACTGAAAAATCTATCAATATCCTATATCCAATGATTTCCGTTGTTTTAGCTATCCAGCCAAGAGTGTTCTGTTTAATTAAAAGGAAAATAAATTTTAATTTAAATTAGGCTAAAAATAACAGCCCGATTTTAAACAAAACAGAATTTTAATTATTTTTGTGAACTAAATCTAAACTTAGAGAATAGGTGAAAAGTTACGAAGTAGATCGGAAACTCGGAGAGAAAGTGAAACGTAACGAAGCAAATCGAAAACGAGGTGAGTAGGTGAAAAGTTACGAATGAATTAAAACACTCAAAAACACTCAAGTTTTAACAATTTTATATTATTACTAGCTGATATACCCGGTGTAACTCGAGAGTCATTTATATACAAATTTTAATACACACTTCTCGATTAAATGTTTTTTCAATTCTGGAATAATGAAAAACATGTTGAATTTTATTTTTAAGCTACCGTTAGAAAGGTAATTGAACGAAATTTAATCCAAAATTTTTGTTGTTGGTGGTTCCATCTCTTGTGGTGAGCTAATTTAATTCAAGGAAGGGGTACGAAAAACATATTTTAAAAATTAAAAATAATTTTTTTATTTACTTAATCTTAAAGCTAGCAAAATTACATTTTCAACAATATAAAAATTATAGTGGAACTCAATGCGTTCATGAGATATGGACATTTTAACATCTAAACAAAGATTTATATTAAAAAGTATATTGAACTTTTTAACAAAAAAAAAAAAATTTTAATGAAATATATTAAAAACAGCGGAGATATTGGCATTAAAAGTAAAAACTTTGATTTTCATATAATTTTTTTCTCATTATTAGCTATCAATGTTTTATGAAAATTCGTTGTGCTAAAAATGATTGTACCTACTAAAATTTCTATTAGCTGCGTTTTTTCATTGGAGATCAGGATCATATCATCGCATTTGCAAACAAAGCAAAAAAAAAAACAAATAATCCAGCAAGTGAGCTGGACATTTAAATTGATCCAATTCTATGTTTTTAAGTGTTGAAAGCGCAACTGTAAAAGTAGACAACACTTAGCCGTTATTGACGGCTAGATGACGCTGCGACTGGAAGTACTGCATTACTTGACATTTTAAAAGTTTGGTAGCATAGCAACTTATCTGTTAGCTACATAAGAACATCAGATATTCTTTTGTAAGCAGAAAATAGCGCCACCTGTCTGTAATCCCAAATGTGTGGAGTTAAATTTTAAGAAAATTTTGGTAGACATTATTCGGCTATTCACCGCAAGGTGTATAGTTTGTACCCACAGTACAAACAAACAGTCAAAAATAATGAATGAATTGTGCTAACCAGATGAGCATATGTTTTATTATATCGCCATATAGCTGAAACTGATTACATAAAAATATTAACTTTTACGGCATTCTTATTCACAGTCATCTTTTCGATGAAATGGTGATATATATACAACATTTAAAGGACCATTGATAAAGAACTGAGTGACAACGGTGACACAATAGTGAGAAAAAATAGAGCCATCACAACAAAACAAATTTAACAGGAGAGGGGCGGGGGTGGGGAGGCAAAAACTAAGTAGATTACTGTAAGGGAAGATTTTATATAAACCAAAATGTTCGTAATTACTCTAGACACAACTGCAATCTTAGAGATAAATGGGGACTTTCAAACTATGTAGAGAATTTTAAAACAAAACTCAGTTTTATTAATAGTCTGGTATAAAAAAATAGATTTTTAGCCATAACTTTTGATTGGAAAGATTGGGGTTATTTTTTCAAATAAACTATTTTTGAGACTTGACTTTTTTGTAAAAAATATAAAACACAACATTTGGGAAAAAATAAATTTCGCGAAAAAAATCAAAAACAGTAAGATAATTTTTGCGCTTGGACAGCGGAGATACTTGAATCGAAACACCAAACTTTGATTTTCATGTCGTTTTTTCTCATTCTTACACAGTAAAATATATGAGCATAAATTTTATACTATTTTGTATACATATAAATCCAGACCAAAAATGTTATAAAATTTATACCATCAAATCATATAAATTTTTCCAGACCATTTTTCTCGTCAGACCAATCGAAACCACTTTATTTTTAAATTTCCCGATTTCGGTGAATTTTTTTCTTTCGAACCAGAATATATTTTGATTAACACATGATATCCATATGAAATTTTTAAATTATATTTCTTTTTTATTTTTATAATATTGAGTGGTATAAAATTTATAAATTATTTGGAATAAAAAAAGTTTATACCACACAGATGTAATAAAATAGATAAAATTTATCTAATTTTTTACTGTGTAGGTAACGATGTTTTATGAAAAAGTCGTTGTACTGAAAATTTCTCCAACTTTGAATATATGTAAGTGTTTTTGATGTCAATATAACAACAAATTTATAAAATTAAATATATAAAAATCTCCAATACTAAAAAGTTTTATGATAACAAAATTACCGTTAGTTGAAAAATTTCGGAGGGGGCGTGGCAAAAACTAAGTATGTAACATTTTAAGTTAGAATGCATTTAATATGTATATCTAGTTTGAGCGAAATTCGTTCAGCCGTTTAAATATGTGTAAAGGCCAAACAAACAAACAAACAAACAAACAAACAAACAAACAGAAAATTAGTTTTATTGCTATAGATAGTCAATTGTATGAAAAAATAGATTTTTAGCCATAACTTTTGATTGGAAAGAGATATTGTTGTAATTTTTTCACATAAATTATTTTTGAGACTTGAATTTTTTGTAAAAAATATAAAAACAACATTTTGGAAAAAAAAATTCGCGAAAAAATCAGAGGGTTTTTGATGCCAAAAACAGTAAAATAATTTTTGCGCTTAGCTGGAAGAATTTTTACAAATAAAAGCTACGTCAAATGAAAGGTAGTCAGATTTGCTAATTTTAATTGATTTCATTTTTAAAACAACAACAATTTTTGAGTAATTCTTTGAGTAAAAAGTCAATATTTTGGACCTTTTTTGACATAATCATAAAACATATATACACTGACTTAACGGTACAGTTCAACCTGTTTTTGTAAAGTGATTTTATTAAACTTTTGAACAAAAAAAACTTGAATAAAATGTATTAATGGACAGCGGAGATATTTGCATCGAAAGACCAAACTTTGATTTTCATGCCGTTTTTTCTCATTCTTAGAACGATGTTTTATGAAAAAGTCGTTGTACTGAAAATTTCTACAATTTTGAATATATGTAACTGTTTTTGAAGTCAAAATAACAGACATTTTTTAAAATTAAATACACTGAAAATTCCGTTACTAAGAAGTATTATAATAACAAAATTACCGTTAGTTGTATGGGATGCAACCGTTAGGATGCACTTAATATGTATATTTAGTTTGAGCAAAATCCGTTGAGCCGTTTAGAATTGTATAAAGGCCAAATACAAACAAACAAACAGAAAATTAAATAAAAAAAATGTTAAAGCTTATTATAATATAATATTAATAATATGTTAATATTATATTATATTATAATAAATATTAAATTTCCAAAAGTTACATAAACTAAATAAACTTTTAATTTAAAATGCAAACTTACACAAAAATAAATTCAAAATTTAAAATAAGAACTACACTGAAATCAAATGTTCTAAATTGAAAATGAAATAAATTAAACCTTTTTATAAAATGAAAATATAAACAAACACCGAAAAAAAAATTTAGTAAATACAAAAGTATTTCGCACTTAGATAAATTCATGAAAAGTGTCGTTGTTGCAACATTAAACTTGTAAGGTTACCAAAATATTGAAGATTTTAAAATTTTAAAATGAAGAAATTAAAAGAGTAACAAAAAATTTGTTACTTTAACAATTTAAAATTTTTTGATCCATTTTAATTATAAACTTGTTATGGCAATTGCAAAATTTTTAATTTCCAGTGTTTCTGCATTTTTTTTCGGTGACAAAAGTACGCTGTTGATATTAAGACTTTCTCTTAATACTAAAAACGAAATTGTTGCTAAGTTATTCGAAAATGTCTATGATTCGAATGTATATATTCAACTACAGAATTTCATTTCTCAATAAGTTTTTTTCTTCTCCTATTAAGTAATAAAGAACGAGATAGGGGTCTTTCTATTTTAATATAACAATATACAATGCATATTATGTGTTTTATACAAATATGTAGCCTTTTTTAAGCCGTGATAGTAAGTAAGTATAATTAAATATGTTAAATAAGACTAGAACGATTATAAATGTGAGTTTGATTGCTCTTTTATTTGTATAGGTTAGTTTTTTGCACTTCAATATTAAAAACAACAACTTCTCTTCTTAATTTATTTTTAAATTATCTTAATATAAATAAATAATAATAATAATAATAAATAATTGCATTGTTTAACCCTTATGTGAGTGAAAAAAAAAATTTTATTGGAGTGACGAGGTACCCGGGTACCTTCTCATAATTTAGTTATATAGAAAAATAGCGTGTAAATGCTTCAATATTCAGCTACATCGATGTTTCGTGAAATTTACTCTTTAAAATATTTCAAAAATATATTTGCGAAAATATTTTTATATTTTTTGGCAATAGTTGTCTTAGGGCGCTTTTATAGTGCTGACTTACGACCTAACCGAGCCGAGCTGAAACTCAAAAATTCAGTGGGGAAAAAGAGATGCATGACTTGCGTTCTCTATTACTCTCATGCTATTTAGAGTTTCAGCTCGGATTGGCAAAGCAACAAGTCGCCACTATAAACGCTTCCTTGGGGTGCCCGCAGAGTAAACGCCGAAGCAGACAGGCGCAGGAAAACTATGTGAACATGAGAGAAAAAATTATTTCTATCTCGTTTCTTCGCAAGGCACTGCCTAAGCCTGCCTGCCTGCCTGCCTGCTTCGGCGTTTACTCTGCGGGCAGCCTTAATGTTGCTATTTTTGCAGGCTATCGCTGCTCTAGTACGGTACATGATCATAAAAATGCATATAGATATTCTTGCACATTTAACATTCAAAACTTTTGACATCGAAAACATTGTTTCTGTGTTATTTTTGGTATTATTTTGTGAAGTGAGAGTTAAAATACAACAACCAAGAATTGAAGAACATGAACAATATGAATACTTCAGCAAGAGCAAGATTTTAACTTTTTAAAAAGTGTCGAATAAGGACTAGCGGCTTCCGATACCGAAGCACAGTACATTCCACTAATAGACCAGACTGCTTCTGTAGTATCGGATATTGAACAAGATGGTGCAATTGAAATAGAGAAGGTTCCATATGAATCGGATGATAGTGTTGCAGTAAAGTCAGGAACTTTTACTCTTTAAAAAGAATTGTAAAAAAGAAAGAACAGTGGATATTTTATCCAATTACACAAAAAAAACTATTGGTCCAAATATATGTATTATAAAGGCTGTACAGCAAACCACACCAAACTATATACAGCTACAGAAATTTTCAAAAAGATTTTATCATCTGAAATGTGCGATATATTTTTGCGAGAAACAAAAAGAAAAAAAGGAAAGGTTAATGAAAACTACAGCAATTAAAGAAAATTATCCACATGCTAAAAAACTACCAAATGATAAAACATATACTACATATGCCATTCACTTACTCTAAATTAGATGCATATTTTGGTATACACCTTTGTTGTGGTGTAAACAAATATAATATGGAGCATCTGACTGAATTATGTAAACTAATATCATTTTCCTTTTATTCGTGCTAAATTGTCTCAGGACAGATTCAAGCGCTTGCTATGCTTCATGCGGTTCGACAACAATTTTACTCGGTCCATTCGTCTAGCCACAGAAAAAGCTGCTGTTATTAGAGACATTTGGTAAAAGATTTAGAAGAGTAGATAGTTTATCTTAGCAAGCACAGAATTTCTTTAATTAATTTTTTATTGTAATACAATAAAACAATTTTTTTAGTTTCAAACACAAATTATTTTAATTTTTTTTAAAAAACAAAAAATAGTTTCTAAGAAGTTTAATACAAAACACAAAAAGGTACCCGGGTACCTCGTCACACCAATAAAGGTGGAAAAATATTATTACCACCCCCTCGATTCTACGAATATTATTACCTCGGTTCTACGAATCCTATTTCGTGGCTGAAAACTACGAACAAAATTCGTAGAATGGACGCAGTTATTAGTAATATTTACACACACATATTTTTGAGTGTATCAACGACTATCGTGTCATATGCGATAGCGGAGCAAAAATTTTGAGATTATCCAACGAAACATCAACAAATTTTGTATCTTTTGTTTTAGCGGAGCTGTAATCGTCCAAATTTAAAATGTCTTTTTTTCATGTAAAAATACAATTAATCAACAGTTTTTTCTAAATTCTAACTTTGGACGATAACAGCTCCGCTAAAACAAAAGATGAAAAATTGGATAATCTCAAAAGTTTTGTCTCGCTATCGCACATGACACGATAGTGGTTGATATATTGGTTGAAAAGTTGATAATTTTTCTATATTAAGTTCATAATATAATTTTTTATTTTATGGTGAGTAGTTGAGATTCTTAATCAATAATATCTATCTTGAAAATTGTACAATAAAGGAGGAAACTGAGTATATATTTGAAACCAGCGTTGAAAGTACATATAGGAATTATAATGGGCTTATCGGATACGAAATTTGTAAACTAGCATTATTTAACCAAACATTTCTGAATATCAGAAAACTGCTATTATTTCGTTCAAAACTGTACACTAATTATATCCTAAAAATTAAATTGAAATGAAAATTTGAAAATAAAATATATCATAAACTTAAAAAATAATTTGTCTTGCAAATTCGATAATAAGTATAAATTTAATATTTTAACTAAAGTTTTGGAATTGTTAAAATTAACTACTAGGTTCTTTTATTTGGTCAAGTAGAGGAATCTGGCAATCTTTGAGAATAAACCCATTACAGCCCCAGTAGTTTTCTGGTAGGGAATGGAATAGTTAGAGCCGAGCTTAACATCTTTGTTCGGGAGTATTAAAAGAGTCACAGGTCTAGATGTTCCACCTTTAGCATATCTTTTGCATTTATATATTTTCATATACGCTTTTTCTTGTTGTTGTTTGTTTTTATTCCAGTTATCTGTAATGAATTTCCAGTGCGAAACCAATATGCACCCGAAATATTTGTACGGTGGAGGTACGCGAGTGCGGCTACAATCTAGCCCTCCACATCTCACTGAACTGTTAGCACATGGCATGCAAGCACGTGGAGTAGTGGAATGTCCAGGGGCGCTCTAAAAAGTTTCCGCCTTACAAACAAAGAAATTATAAGAGTCAGGGCTGCTGCTTCACCAGCTGACATCCCCGCTCACCAACGAGCGCATAAAAAATTGAATCCGTTTTTAAAATTTTTTTTATGATTTTTTTTCAAATTACCTACCCAGCCGCTTCGTTAAAATGTTTGAAAGCTGTGTTTTTTGGAAGCGGGTTCTGCATTAGTTGAATATTATAAGAAATTAAAAAAGTATAAATTTACATGTTGCTTGTAACAAAAACGATAAAACTCGAATAATATTATTTTTCATCTGTATGACAGAAAGTGTTCAAGAAACTTAAGAATCCGAAAAGTGTTCAGAACTGCCTTTGGAACCGGAAGTTTTAGAGGACTATAATGGTGGTAGTTATGTGGAAAGCAGTAGTAATAGCTGCGGTATTATTGTTTTATTTTTAATGTTTATAACTAAAAGTTTTGGATTTGTCTGTATGATTGTAGAAGTAGATTGCAAAGACGGAAATATCGTTTGATACATCAAAGCTGTCTTCAATTTCTAGAGCACATTAAGCTGCAAATAACGATATTTCCAAGTTGATAAAAAACTTTTGCGATTTGAACTGCAAATTTTTGCATACCAGTAAAGTTTTTTTTTTATATTTTAAGTTTCTGCCTTGTCGACCCCTAAATTTTTTGCTGCCCTTTATGCAAATAAAAAGCTACTAGAGGAAATTCGGGTTTTGTGGTATAGGAGGATAATGTGGTATAGGCTAATATCTCCGGTTCTGTGAAACTTACGTTAACGCAATGCTGTTTACATATGTGTAAACTCATAAAAAGAGAATAGAGTTCAAGCAAATCAACAAAACCAAACATGTTGTCGATCAGTTCAACGAAACATGTGATTCCATGTGGTCGACTTTCTTTTATTCCAAAGTTAGTGAAGCTTTTTTAAGGAAAACAACGAATTATATATTATTGTGTACTTATTACACTTAAGGTAAGTGTTAATGTTTGATTTGTTAATGATACATTTTGTAATTTCTCAAAAGTATTCAATTTAAGAGTTTCTTTACCCAATCGTATCAAATTGGTATTATACCACATTATCCTCCTAAAATGTAGAAGTCTTCTCTGATCTATTTACGAATAATTTTAATTTTAGATGCCGAAAAAAGGAGAAGTTTGAAAATGGTGCAAAAACATATGAGAGCAGCAATTGAGGCTGTCAGTAAAGGCGAGTCAGGAATTTTGTCTGCGTCCAAAACCTTCGAAGTTCCGCACACGACCCTTCAGCGGATGGCTCGTAGTGGAAAAACTATTCATGAATTACTCTCAACTAGCTTAGGACGAAAGCCGGTATTTAGCGAGACATTGGAACAGGAACTCGTTAAATATTTGCAGGAAATGAAGTCACGTTATTGGGGCCTCACACGAGAAGATGTCCGATCACTCACCTTTCAGATTGCTAAGCACAACAGTATTCCAAACCAATTTTCTGTTTTAAAAAAGTGTGCTGAAAAGATTGGCTTTACGGTTTCCTAAAACATCACAAAAACAAATTGAGCATCCGTTCACCCTCAGGAACATCTTTTGACAGGGCTAAAGGGTTTACCCAAGAAAATATTAATGGTTTCTTCAACTTGCTTGAGGAAGAGTTTGAGGAGCATAACTTTCAACTCTCAAATAAATATGAAATGTTTTTTTTCTTAAAATTTTTTCAAATACTTTCCACTCAAAGACAATTTAATTAGGCTTGGGGTAAAATAGAACGGTATACCACATTGCACATATGTTGTGTACCATAATACCCTCCAATTTTTTAGGAAGGAGGCTTTTGGGTTTTCTTAAACTTTCCCTTATAACTTTTTTATAGGTTATTATAAGATTCTTATTTTATAATATTTTGTTCCCAATAGTTCAAGCATCAAAACTAATTACGTTTGACTGTGAACACAATTCGCATAATAAAAATACCTATACCACAATACCCGAAGTTCCTCTAACATTGCTACTTTTTCTAAAAATTTGTATGTAAATAGTGAAAAATCACAATAAAAATTATTAAATATCTTCTGTGCCAGTGTAAAGCCGTTAGGCACTAGAAAATAAGACTTTGTATTTTTACAAAATTATCGTTTTAAATAGCAATATTAGACAATTTACGTTTTAACAATGAAGGCAGCTCTCAATTATGGGAATTTTACCGAGATCGTACAACAACACCAGTTACTCAGTTAACACAAACTGGGCTCAAAGCAATCATTAAGTTGATTTCATGAATGCAGCTTCATTTCAATTTTGTTTTTCTTTTATAAAGAACCGAAAGCACGTAACTCATTAACATCAAATCAGCTGTGAATTTAATTTCCGTTGATTCTTTGATAAATAAATATTGATTTTTTGGCATAACTTTTATACCCACTCATAAAAAGCGTCTCAACTAAAACAAGCAAAAACTTTGCGCAAACATCAGCGTCTATATGAACTGTTAGAAATATTCCTATTATAATGAGTCCCAATTAAGTTGTTTTTGCCGAGTAACATCCGTTCAAAATATATTTATTAATATTATTGTTTGACACACACATGCAGGATGTGGATGGATGTGCGGCTGTGGTTGTCTAGTCTTTTGTGTCTGTCTGTCAAATCTGTTGCCTTTTTTTTGGAATCCGGTTGGCTCTTTTTGGTTTTGATTAATGATGCGCGTGAGTGGTTTTTTTTTAAAACTTTGCTTACAGCTAAATAAGAAGCATTCAGAACTGTGATATCTTTCAGATATGATTACATGTTTTGTTTCTAAAAAGAGCTATTAAGCCAAGATTATTAATGTTCAACACGACTAATGTACAAACCCACGTAATGCAAGGATCCAGCAATCTATCCTGCTTACATATAATTAAGCTGCATGCGAAATTTCTCAAGTGCAAAAATTCATGACGTCTTGTAAACTTTGAGTTCGTATAGGAAAAAAATTGTTGCTTGCGCCGCATCTACATCGCTCTAATTACGTTCCTGCATCACTAATGGTTAAAAGTCCGATACTGTTGAGTTGTTGTGCGTGTGCAAGATAAACATAAACTTAAGGTTTCGTGTCAGTGCGCTGAAGTCTTCATGATGTGCACTGATTAAATTGCATGTCCTCGAATCGGACGCATATAATGAGTGAAAGCGAACGAGTCAACGCAACAATATGTTTGCAATAGTAGATAGAATGCAATGCAAGACGATATTCTTCTCCAGCTGATGACTTTCATCAAGTCAAAGTTTTGCCTGCCTTACTGACTTAATTGAAGCTTGTTAGGGGTAAAGTTTATCTATTTTCAATTTTAATTAAATTGCAAACACTACTTAAGTTATTTAAAAGTTATATATTAGACTTACTTGTGTCAGGCCCGTAGCCAACGAAGGATTTTAGAGATTCAAACCCCTCATCATAAGGTTGTGAAAGTATAAAAAAATAGTTAAAGTGAGACTAACAAAAGAAAACAATTTCTTTTTATATTAACGAATAAATTATCATAACACTTTTACAATGTTTTGCAATTCATCTTTGTTCTGTCTGAAAATAAATTTTCCAATTTACTTTTAGTGCCAAAAGTTAGGTATTTCAAATTGAAAATAAAAAAAAGAAATCGATTCAGCTATAAAAAATACTCCCTCTTAATTAAAAAAAAAAACAAAAAATTATAATTAGAAAACTGAGAAAAACTTTTTATAAAAGTAAGGGAATACTTCAATAGTAATTTTGTATTTTCGATTTAGCCGGAATCCAATTTATTAAAAAAGAAAATGTTCGTATGGTTGAATTTTTTAATGAATATTTATTTTTATTTAATATTTCGAGGCTACTACAAACCATTATACACATCAAGCTTGATATCATCACTCAAAAAGTGTGAAAGTTTGAGGTTTCAAAAACTACAGGAACCCTTACAAAATATGTGTTTAGTTTATTTTTTAAATAGGAATAAACTCAAACTTAGTACAATTTAGTGTTTTGAAGTCAAAGCTGAAAGTGTGAAATTTTCTCTATAGGCAATTCAATGAAACACCCTGTAACCAAGAGGGTGTTTAATATAGACCCCAACTTAAGACCATTTTTTTGGTTATAATTCTGTCCTGATAGATTGGTAAAATTACACACTGTGCTTCGTCTTAAGTTTTATATAAGTTTTGAGACCACGAACTGTGGATTAAAAATTTAATTTTGGATTAATATACAAATTTTGAGATCTATATAAAATTAACGCAAATATTTTTTTCTTAGAAAATACACCTGTTTAAATAGTAAGTTATTTTTCAAAAGTTCCATGCGCAAGAAAACTCATTTGGTCAAAAAATAAAACTAATACTTTGATATAAATAAAAATATTTATTTTGCTTTGTCTTCAACTGTTTAAAAAAATGCAATAAGAAAACTAATTTTCACAATAACATGTTTCAAAAAACAATGAAAGAAACAATTATAGGCAAAACGAAAATAATGTATCTCTTTTTCGAAATTACAAGATCGAAAAATACAATTATCTATGGTAAACATGAAAATAATACCAAAGCCACATTCACAACATCTTTTTTATATGAAATTAATTTTTCCTTAATAAAAAAACCTCGGACACTTTCTTTACATATAATTTTGGTACCAGTAAATTTTTGTAATCAAGAACCCTCATTAAAAATTCTGTCTACTGGCCTGACTCTGATATCAGTTTCTACTCATAACCACTTTGGCTAATTTGCGCTAATGGAGTGTGGTGATTAATTGCTTTTCAATGATGTCGATGACGGCTTTTTTAATTAGTGTAATGATACTTATTATACAAATTTACCTCTTAAGTTCATTTGAATAGTTTTGAAAGTTTTCTGTATGAAGTTTCTACTAAAAAAAATGTTTGCTAAGACTGACCAGTAAAAAGTTTTTAAATCTATCTTAAACTAAATTTTTTTCCGATTAGAAGAAAGGAGACTTTTATTATCATATTAAAAATTTTTAATTTAACTTGCAATTTAATCACGCTCAAAATAAAATTACCTCTTATAATTTTTTTTGCGCTAATGGCGTATGGTTCTTTATTGAACATGTAGAAATGAAAATTGCGGAAGCTTTACTCTATGAATTGTTATTATTTTGATCTAGGACAGGTTGCAGGTGTCACATGTTAGACCTTTTATAGGAATTTTCACCTGCAAGATATGTTTTTGAATGAGCTACTACATTTACTTCAAGAAAAAACTTTTTAAGAAAGGTGGAGCATTTTGAAGTACCAACAATGGTTTTTTTTTTATCACTCAAACCTGCGAGGCACTTTTGGTGGAATTGCCCATATATGACGCGCTTACATAAAAAGCTTAAATAAAAATAAAAAGCCTTTTTTGGAAAACTAGGAAAACTAGATCATTGATGGATGACTGTCCCCGCTCTTCAAGTTATGTTGGATTGATCGTCCATCGAAAGCATATTACAATGACGGTGTTATGATAACTTAATATCAAAACCATGCTTTCTCCAAGAATTTGGCAACCAACAACCAAGGCTCAAGGTTAACCTTTTTCTTTTACAGTTATCAGATGAACATTCAAGAGCCGTGCCTCAAGAATGAATTCATTATGAGATTAGTTCATGGGGCACGGCCCATGAACTGCCCATCCAATAACAAACCCTCACCCTTCTATTCCTGGCTTGGGACAGGCAGATTCTCCGAAGGTCCTCTGGCGGGTTTATTAACCCTGGGATGTGCGACTGGGCTTTTCGAGGCTTATTTTGACTTTGTAAAGTCACTAAATTTTTTTCTTGGCTGATGTTTTCTAGACGTAACAAAACAAACTAAGCTTGTAGGCCTTTGTTGTCTAGTAGAGAGTGCGCTAGACTATCAACCCAGAGGTCCCTGGTTTGAATCCGGGCTCGGGCATGGTTCTTTTCACTTTCTTTGTTCTTTCCTACACTTAGGAATTATGGAAAACTAAAAATAACAATAGAGTTCAGCTACTACAGCTTTTTCGCACTTTCTCCGCATTAGATCATGTTAAGAACCAGCCCAAATAACATTAAAACATCTCAATAAGGCCATTCACAGTTCGAATACGCTGGTCTGCCATTTGTTCGATCTGCTATTTGTTCGCCAATTTACGAAAACGTATTTTGCTTCGATGTTGTTTCGCATACAAATGCAAATACGCAGGCACGCGTAAATAAAAGCAGCCCTTGGACGTGCTCTTTGTACCTTGTATTGTATTTTTATGCTCTGTCTACAGCCGCATAATCACATACATCACAAGGTTGCACAATCTTTTTATACGACAGTCACATGGCGAGGTGCTCACAGTTTGAACAATAACAAATGCTATAAATATGATTTGTTAAAAGTACGCTCAAACCGTGAATAGCCTTAACGATATCGATAGGAGTGGTCCAAAACAATCCAAAGTGAGAAAAATTTACCCAACATAATATGGGTTGGGCTCAGGGACAACACCAGACAGAACAACTAACATGCGTTTACATAGATCTAATCATACATTAGTTTTCAATCTACTTTTGAGTTGACCTTTCGATAAGTTAACATCAAAAAAGCTACAGTTGTTAACAAAGGTACTCATGCGATGTAAAGGAGCAGTAGCCATATAATTTGTTCTACTAAAAGGTAAGTAAATTAAATTGTTAGCATTTCTACTGCTTCTACGGTTAGTGTTAAAATTTATAAGAGTTAGAAGTTCTGGTGAATCGAATACACCAGTTATGAGTTGGTGTAAATAGACGATATCTGCAGACTTCCTTCTCTCATTCAAAGATTGCATTTTTAAAAGTTTTAAACGATCCTCATAAGGAGGAAGGTTTAAAGTGTCAGTTGCACTTAAGCCCCTTAGTGCAAACCGAACAAAACGTTTTTGGATTCTCTCTATACGTTCAACATGTACATTGTAACTTGGGGACCAAACTTGACTTGCATACTCTTAGTGAGGTCGCACAATTGCATAATACAGCGTTGTAGTTGTGATAATACTATTAAATTCTTTGGCCCAGCGTTTCATAAACCCGAGCATAGAAGATACTTTTTTACAAATGTAATCAATATGAACGTTAAACGATAGCTTAGAATCCATGCATATACCCAGATCTTTGACAGCATCTACACGACTTAATGCAGTATCTTTAATCTTATAATCAAAAATTAAATTATTCCTTTTTCGCGAAAAGGTCATAGTTTGGCATTTATCTGGATTTAGAAACATATTGTTTTTAGAACACCAAATTTCAAAGGATTTCAAATCAGACTGGAGCAGATCTGAATTGTCTTTAGCATCTATTGTTCTGTATATTTTCATGTCATCTGCATAGATAAGTAGATGAGAGTGTTTGATGATGTGGGCTACATCATTAATTGCCAAATAAACAGAAGTGGACCAAGGTGGCTACCTTGAGGAACACCTGATTCAGCAATAAATTCAGCTGACAATACGCCTCGAAATCGTATTTGATAAGATCGCTCTGTCAGATACGATTGAATCCAGCTTACAAAAAATTGTGGAAAACCCATTAACTTTAGTTTAAATAGATTTAAGTTGTGTGGCAGTTTATCAAATGCTTTACTAAAATCAGTGTAAATACAGTCGACCTGGTTACCTGAATAAAATGAATTTAAGCAAAACGTTGTAAAATCGAGGAGATAAGACACAGTGGATCTGCCAGTAACAAATCCATGCTGACGAGTTGTCATGATCTTCCCACAGTGAATTTTCACACGATCATACACGAGGCGCTCAAAAAGTTTTGGAATCGACGAGAGTTTCGCGATAGGCCTGTAGTTGTTTATATCGTTCTTACAACCTTTTTTATAGATAGGACCTATAAAAGATTTTTTCCAAAAAAGTGGACAAATACTTTCGCTAATTGATTTATTGAATAACATGGACAGTGGTTGACTTAGAACGGAACCGCATCGTGTTAACACTGCGGCAGGAATACCGTCAGGTCTAGCATTAAAATCCTCATCGATCAATCCAATATACTTTAAAATATCCTCTGAAGTAAAGGATATAGAATCCAACGAAACCCTGGGTGTAGAGTTCATATATTCAAAGTACTCTTCATCAGGATTAAAAGAGTCTGAACAAAATGACTCTTTAAAGAGATTGGCAAACAGACCACAAATTACGACAGGATCGTCAGTAAATCCGTCAGAGGTTTTAAATGATGCAGGGAATCCATCAGATTTTTTTTTTGGTGTTTATGAAACCCCAGAATTTCTTCGGATCAGACAATATTCTCAGCTTAGTACTGTCTAAATAATTTTGATATAAGGTAGCTGAGCAATTTTCAAAGTCCAGATACAAACGCTTGTAGATTTCTAGGTCATTCAAGTCTAAGCTACAGACATATTTTTTCCATGCCCTATTCCTGCTGTTGCGAAGAATCTTTAACTCCTTTGTGTACCAGGGGTAAGCACAATTTTTTGTAAATTTGAGGCTATATGGCACGGACAGAGAAAACATAGCAAAGATTTCCATATAAAAAAAATTAATTGAATCATCAAGAGTGTTGTTATTAACATATTCTAAAATAACATGAAGTTTACTTCCACAAATGAATTGTGGAAAATGTGGAATTAAGGGACAGGAACACAACTAAGGGCTGGAAATGCTGGCCGAGGTTAAGGCATAACACTAGCCTCGGTTAAAAGCAATTAAAAAGTCTTTCGCGGTTTTTTCGCCTAATCAGTAATTCACGTATGGTTCCAATCAATTCCTCTAAATAATCTATCTCTTTCCTTTGAGGTCAAAGACCAAACCTTGTTTGATCTCTGTTAATCTGTTAATATACTAAAGCCATACGTGAACCTACTGTGCCTCGCAAAATGTACCTAAGCTACCCACCGGGAAAAAAGAATCAATTGTGTATGAAAAAAGAATCAATTGACTTTTCCGATTATTGATTCTAGAATTGATTATTTTTAACATTGTGATGTCCTACAAAAAGTAGTACATTCTTTTCTGCCTTCCACTTGAATCACTGCTGAAATCGATTCTTTTATTCGCTTAAAAATGGATTCTTTTAAATGAAAAAAGTATGAATTTTTAATATGAGAAAAGTATGAATCGCTAAGAAGCCCTTTTGGAATGGATATTCATGAATGAATTCCATAATGCATAGGTTTGTATGACAGAATTGAAATTCTTTTATTCTTTTTTAAATAATTAATAAAAAAATGTTATTATAATAAAAATACTATTTAGACAGACGAGATTTAAATTATAATAATACCACATTTATTGCAAAAATATTGATGTTTATGATGTAGGTTGTTCCTTCCGTTTTGCTTTGAATGTATCCTTATAGTATTTACATTTAGACTTGCGTATAGCTTCCTTCATATCTTTTTGGGACTGTTCCTGGTCGTTTCCTTCCTTGCATATGCATTCTGCATTTAAAAAAACATAAAGAAATGAATTAAACAAGTAAAGAGCAATGGTTTTTCATAACTTACCAAACAATACATTATTAAAATTTTCGAACCTTCTGAAGCAGTTTGTTCCTTCAGCGCTGACAAATCAAACAGAAAGTAAAATTTTTAAGAAACGCGTGAAAGGAAAACAACAGAACAATCGTTTTTCAAAAATATCTGACAAAAACAAAAACATCAACAACAAACAGAAAATACAAATCATAACAGATTGATTCTTTTTTCGCTTTTAGCAGAATTTGTTTCAGAATCAATTCGTTTTTCACTTACCATAAAAACAAGCAAGGAATCTAACAATATTTATTTTATTATAAATTGTTATATACTTCATAATCGATTCCTGCAGCAATAAAAACGAATCGATAAATTTTTTGTTTATTGATTCCAAATCATAGGTTTTGCTTTAAATTTATATATTCTTTGGAATACATTCTAAAATGCATCACAAGATTCCATTCAATTCCTGATTTTTTTACGAATTAATTCTCATTTTCCCGGTGGGTACTAACCAAAATATGTTCAAACACAATCGATCACATTCGACGACTTTATTACGCTATATGTGTAAAGCTCTTTCACATTATATATTTATTTTTTTATTGTATTATTTGAAATCTCGGTAAAAAGTGTCGCAGTGTAATAAGAGCTAGATATTGTTTTCGATTTCTATGCTGCCGACAGCAGCTAACTCAGGACAGTTTTTTGCTACTGAAAATTCAGAACAGTAAATAAAAATGCAAAAAAATAATGTGCTTTGAATAAGACACCACGCAGAAAATTTGTCTGTGCCATGGCTACGCTGCTGAATAGTTTTAAATCCAGCGCAACAGTTCAACGATCGTTACCTCATTTTTAGTTTTTGTAAATTTAAGAAAAAATTAAATGAGTTAAAAGTTAACTTGTGCCTCAAAAAAATGTAATTTACTTTTTAAGGCATTCTTACACCCACCCTTAAAAGACCTCCTAAAAATTACACCCACACACAGCTGTAGTGTCTAATGCTTGGTTTTCACTATGTCATTTTTATGAAGACACAAAATTTTACCACCTAAAATATGAACTTAATAAAACTGTAGAACATTTTCTGCAAAGCTCCATTTAATAATTTATTTGTTTTGAATTTCCCAAGATTGCCAAATGTAGAAAAACTGTCAACATGTTGTCATTTTCAATTTGATTGACAACAACTGACCACTGAAAATGACAGTGAAACCAAGCACAACAATGCTTCTACATAATAACAGCTGGCGATGGGACATATAGCTGGATGAAAATTGTAAGGACAGCTGGCCATGATTTATTGGCCTCGCGAGGCTCAGTAGAGTTACTTACCGCCTCCTAGGCAGTCGCACTAGGGTTAAAATTAAATGCAAACCATGCCTACATGCCATAAAAAGTGGCTTTATGATAATGGTAAACCTCTTTAAATATCTCAAAAATTTGTACAATGTCTTTAAATTTTGCAAATGAGTTGTTATTTTTACTATGTACTCTATGTTGGAATTTGGTAAAAATAAATGAAAACTCCACCTATGTTCCTTACGAAATGACATAATCATTACAAACAAAAAAAAAACACATTCATAAAGTCCACAAAATTTAATGTATTGACTAGATATTATTCATATACGCTTTCATAATCCAAATATACTATGAGTTTGAAAATTGAATAAAAACCTAGCGCTATAAAAAGTGACGTCATCGAAATAATAAAACATTCAAGCCTTTGAATATATTTCAGAATGGCCGTGGGTGTCGTTACAAACATTTTTGCTTCAACCCTATCGAATATATTTTCTTACTATTCTCATTGAATTATGCTTATCAATATATATTGCATAGAACTTACTTGAGCTTGTATGTTTATTAGTAGTCTCACATTCCTGGAGTTTATCTTTTGTGTGGTATGAAATGTTTGTGCGTATCTGTGGATAATAAAAATGTATTGTATGTCAATAGCTGTATGTCTGAATATATTTATTACAATAATTCAGTTTTATTTTCATCTTTGGTTTGTTAAATATGGATAAGAAAACGTAGTGGAAGCAACGACAATAAAAATACACGAACATAAAAGTTTTCTCATTACATTGGGCAGTTTCAATTTACCCACTCTTTCAGTTTTATATATCTTCATATCTTTACCAATAAAGAAATAATAGAGATTTTATTAAGGGAGCCTAGAAAAATTGTATGTAGCTGTTAACTTTGGAAGCTTAATATGCTTATTATAATGAAGATTTTTTTTTTTCATTTTATCTTAAGATAGGTAAAATAACACTGCGTTAAAATTTTTGTTTTTATACAATATTGTGGTTGCTTGGTTTAAAAAATGTATACATTTAATTTCCCACTTTCCCCGCATGCTGTAAAAAGGGATTTTTTTGTGAAATTTTTTCAAGACGTAGATGAAACTAGCCTTTTCTGTGAAACGAAGGTAAATAAATTTAGCAACAATAGTTTTGTTTTAAGCAAGTAAAGAAAGTGTCGAATTTTTAGTTTTTTTACTATTTCAATATTTAGTAGGATTTTAAATATCCTACGCTTTTCTGCAGGTATTGGTATGTACTTTAAGTAAACATTTTGATGTCAGATTTCACGTGGAAACCCTAGCCGCATGGCCGTCACTCATTCCGTGGCATGCACTGCCAGAAGGAGCGGCAACTATGAGTGGTTTCGATGTAAAAATTTTGACTCAAAAAAATATTTTAACCCAACGGAGCCACAAAATTCCTTCACAAAAATGTTTGCCAGTTAATCTTAATAAGGAAAAAAACGAAAAATTTAAAAAAAGAAATGTGGGAAAAATAGGATTAAAAAAACACCAATACATGTAGTTTCGCTTGTCAAAATTTCACTTCGTTATGCAATCAGAGAGAGAAAAAAAAGGCGAAAAAGCTAAAATTTAACGAAATCACACTGTTCATCTCGTAAACTCTTTAATGTCAAATGTTGCTTATAGGCAACATTGTATATTTTCGGTCATAGTTAGTACAGTTTTTGATATTTTTGCTAACGGGTTTTCTCCAACTAAAATTAACATGTGTGAGCATTTGTTTATAATGTTAGATTTTAAAAATCGTTACAAGTGTTAATTTGAGAGCGAGTTGAAGTGGGGTTCAGACGTGTGCAAAAAAAAGTCGAAAAAGTTGTTTTACAAAAGTTCTAAATACGCTAAAAAAGTTCTAAAAAGTCTAAATACGCAAGAATTTTTTTATAAAAAGTGAATTTTATTATAAATAACAGGTAAGAAAATGAAATAAAGTTTGCAAAACTTAAAAAAATTGTTATTGTTATGTCAGGAATTTCATGAACACAATGTTGCTTATAGGCTTATGTCAAACACCTTAGCTCGGCCATGGTCGAAGCCTACGAGGTGGCATGCCCAATACTTTCAGTAGACGATGGTGATCCAACTTCATGGTGGTGCACGGAAATCGAATCTCTGAAGAAGAAGGTTAGGAAGGCCTTCAACCTGCACATGAGAGGGGGAACCCCAGAAACATGGGCAAATTACAAGGCACGGAAAAGGGAACTGAAGTACCTCATACGACAACGGAAAAGGCAGTCGTGGAGAGACTTCTGTTCTGGGATGGAAACTATATCAGAAGCATGTAGGCTTCAGAAAATGGTTTCAAAAGACCCATTCTCCAAAGTGGGACTGATCCGAAAGAAGGATGGAACCATGGCAGAGAACCTAGAGGAGTCCATGGAAGTTCTGATGGAGCTGCACTTTCCTGGAAGTTTTAAGTCTGATGACCCGTGGACACCCTTGAAGAAAGGAATGCACAGGGTTGACAGGCTGGAAGCCGAAAGGATGATCACTATGGACGGGGTGAGGAGTGCTATACGCTCATTTGCTCCGTACAAAACATCAGGGATGGACGGTATATTCCCTGCTATGATGCAGTGGGGGTAAGATCTCATTGCACCTAGGCTGTGGGGTATATTCGTTACTTGCCTAGCGACTGGGTATGTTCCGAGAGTCTGGAGAGAGGCGAAAGTTGTCTTTCTTCCGAAGCCTGGAAAAAAAGATTATGCGGAGGCGAAGTCGTTCAGACCGATCAGCCTAACATCTTTTCTCTTGAAAACGATGGAAAGTGTGATGGTTGACTGTCTTGAGAGCACCTCGCTGATGCAAAATCCTCTGAGTAGATGCCAACATGCATATAGAGCAGGTAAGTCTACGGAGAGTGCTCTTCACGAATTGGTAAGAGTGACTGAAAAGGAGGTATTTTCAGGAGGCATTGCGATGGCCACATTTATGGACATCGAGGGTGCTTTCGACAAAATATGCTTTGGAAGGCTGCGGCAAGCCCTGACAGAACGCAATGTAAGCCCAATGATAGCAAATTGGGTGGACAATATGCTCAAACACAGGGCTGTCAACATGCAGAATGGTAGAGTAAAGACTAGAAGTGGAGTAAGTAGAGGATGTCCACTGGGCGGGGTGTTATCGCCAACCCTGTGGAACATAACTGTGGACTCACTACTGGTTAGACTGGATGAATCGGGCATACACACGATAGGGTATGCAGATGACATTGCGTTGGTGGTCCGCGGCAAGTTCATTGACACCATCTCTGACATCATGAAGGGAGCACTCCGAATGGTGGAGGAGTGGTGTCGAGAACAAGGCCTTACCGTAAACGCAGGCAAGTCAGACAATATTCTCTTTACTAGAAAGAGGGTAGGCCTGAGGACAGAATCACTCAGACTTTTTGGAGCTGAAATCAACATGTCCACGAAAGTTAAATATCTAGGGGTAACCCTTGATAGCAAACTGAACTGGAACGAGCATGTAGAAGATAGGATTCAAAGAGCCAAGAGGGTTCTGTTCCAGTGCAGACGCGTTTGTGGTCTCAAATGGGGGCTAAACCCAGAGGCTATGAAATGGGTTTACACTATGATGGTTAAACCTGTCATCACGTACGCTTCGGTGATTTGGTGGACAAAAGTCAGCCAGAAAACCATTAAGAAGAGACTGGACAGAGTCCAACGGCTGGCGTGTGTTGGAATAACAGGTGCAATACGCACCACTCCAACAAGCGCAATGGAGGTTCTGTTACGTATGCTGCCGTTGGATTTAGAAATAAAGAAAACAGCGGCACTGTCAGCCCTCAGGATGTTGCGAAATGCTACGTGGCATGGGGCAACGGCCCTGCATGGTCATATTCGCATCCTTGATATTGTACAGAGAGATGTCAGGGAGGCGTTTATGCCTATGGATGGAAGGCAGAGAGTAAAAATAACAGAAAAATGTTATAAAACTCTTATAACGGATGGAGCCGTTTGTGAAGAAATCGCTGGAAGCGATATCAGTATATTCACAGACGGCTCTCTGATGAATGGCCGGGCCGGGGCAGGCGTGTACTCAAAAGAGTTAAGCCTATCCTGTGTACTGAGGTTGGGGAGGTTTGTGTCTGTATACCAGGCAGAAATGCTTGGCCGGATCAGTGGCAAGAAAATTGTCATCGCTCTCGACAATCATTCTGTGATTAGGTGTATGCAACGGACAGACATCACTTCCAGGTTGGCCATAGAATGTCTTACAAAACTCAATAGGTGCGCCCAGACGAATGAGCTCACACTTATGTGGGTGAGAGGACACTCTGGCATAGAACAGAATGAAGAAGCTGTTTCTTTAGCAAGAGCAGGATCAGCAGAAGAATTCTGTGGACCAGAACCACGTATCGCCATAGGCGACAATATGGTGGCAGGCCTTATTAAACAATGGACGGACTCGGAACACAGTACAAGGTGGGAAGAAGCTGTTAATTGCAGGCAATCAAAGGCGGCCGTGAAGTGGTCTCGTAGTGAGGCAGCAAAAGTTATCCGATACAATCGAAGGACTTTAAGCTGGCTTACTGCACTGGTCACAGGACACGGTTCCTTCATGTACCATCTCGGGAAGATGACTCTGACCGAGGACGATGCGTGTAGGTTATGCCTAGAGGAGCCGGAAACAGCAGCACACATTCTGTGCCAGTGTACGGCGCTGGCAAGCATAAGATTGACCACTCTGGAACGCCCATTTATTGGCGAAGCCGAGATTGGTCAACTAACCTTTAAGGATATGCTTGAGGTGACAAAGGATGCTTACACGAGGAGCATCCTCACGTACGAGTACTCCGAGCAGTAGTACCTTTTGTCCAATGGGGGACGAAAAGGGACCCACTGTGGTCTGCTTCGGCAAATCCCCAACTTATTATATATATAGGCAATATTTGTTCATAGTAGCAATAATTTTAGTTTTGTTTTTTGTTTAGAAATGCGCCCAAAAGGTCTCACAGAAACAGAAATAAAACGAATTTTTGAATTCGACTGGAATAATTCTGATGATGAAGAAGGTGAAGAAGAAGAAGAAGAAGAGTTAAATGATGCCAATTTGGAAAGAGTCATTGAAGAAACAATTGATCAGGTAAGTGTTATTTTATTTTAGTTAGTTATATATTTAGTTATATTGATCTAATAAAATCCCGTACAGGTAAAGAAAAGAGGAGAAAACGTTGAAATAAATTTGATTACCAGACTTATTGAGGAAGATGAACATGCTGATGAAGAAGTTGAAAATGAAGGGGATATAGAAAACATCGTCACGGAAACTTTTGAAAAAATCAATATGGAGGGTTTGAGATGGAGGAACACAAGCCTACCCGATTGCGAAACTGCTTGGAAAGAAGAAACAGTTTGTGGAGAAGTCAAAGATCCAATAAAATATTTCAGTGAGTTCTTCGATGATGAAATTACAAACAAGATTTGCAACGAAACAAATCTATATTCGATGCAAACGAAAGGTGTAGAGCTAAATTGTTTACCATTCGAGATCAGACGATTCTTCGGTGTACTTCTTTATTTAGGAGTAATACAAATTCCAAATTTACGAATGGCTTGGATGCCAAACTTCAGATTATCAGCTGTTGCAGATTCTTTATCAAGAGCACGCTTTGAGAAAACCAAAGAATCTTTTCACATAAATGATAATACTCAACAGCCGGAACGGGGATCACCTAATTACGACAAACTTCATAAAATACGACCATTACTGGATAAAATGAAAGAGAAATGCAACAAAATAGACCAGGAGGAGCACTAGAGCATTGATGAACAAATGATTAAATATAAAGGACGTCACAATCTAAAACAATACCTACCAATCAAGCCCAATAAGTGGGGTTTTAAAATGTTTACAAGAGCTGGAGTTTCAGGTATCGTAAACGATTTTGCTCTCTATGTAGGAGAGGGAACGTGTCCCCCTTTTGGATTAGGGATCTCATCAGATATTGTGTTGCACTTTGCTTCTAATGTTCCACAAAACAAAAATTATAAATTATTTTTCGATAATTGGTTCACTTCCATAAGTCTGATGATTGCGCTAAAGGAAAAAGGTATTTTAGCAGCAGGTACAAATCGATGCAATCGAATGAAACACTGTAGCCTTATGAATGAAAAGGAGCTCATGAAAAATGGTCGTGGATCGTATGATTTTAAATTTGAGGCAGCATACAATTTAGTTGTCTGTCGCTGGTACGACAACAAGAGCGTTCAACTACAACACCGTTCGAAAAAATGGTATATGTGCATTGTATACTGGTGCCTCAGCACAGCAGTAGTCAATAGCTGGTTGTTGTATAGAAGAGACCTCAAAGATCAAGACGGAAGAACGAAACATATGTCATTGTTGGATTTTCAATTGAGTACATCAAACGAGATCTACACGCGTCTGATATAGCGCCAGTAAACCATCGCAAAAGAGAACGCCCGTCTCCAGCACCATCTGACATTTCAAACGTTTCGTCACAAAGTTCATCGTCGTCAGCAAAGCGATCATACATATCGGAACCTCCAAAATCCATGCGTCTTGGTCAAGTTGGTCATTGGGTTGAATGAGGAGCAAAAGGAAGGTGTAGATTATGCCAAACCGGTATTCCAAAATCAAAATGTTCAAAATGTAAGGTATACTTATGTTGTAATCCACAAAAAAATTGTTTTGTATCATATCATACATGAAATGTATAAAAAATTAATAAAAATAACATAAAATATCAATGTATCTTTGTGTTTTAAAATGACCACCAATGCTCAATGTTGCTTATAAGCTACATCTTATAACGGTAAAACCAGCAGTAGTAGAGGCTTGAAATTAATATCAGTTCATATTCAAGGTTCAAACAATAGCCTAATATATTCAAATTATTATTAACCACGCCCACTTTAATTCTGACATGAAAGGGTTAAGAAAAGATTATACCGTCTTGATTTAGTCACTTTGTATGGGATGTAGGCGTAGTTTTTATCCGATTTGGCTCGTTTTCGAACATAATCTTTATTTTTTAATATAAGCTTATACATATATTGAGTTTTATTTCAATTCACTGAAAACATTATCATGTCAAAGAATTGAAGAAAAATTGTCCAAAAGTGTGTTCATTTTCATACAAATCTTGAAAATTTTTGAATTTGTATAGATATTTTGAATATATTTCTCCCGTGCAAGCAAAAAACATAATAAACGTCATTTCTAGGATTTTCACCTTATTATAAAATATAAATATGAATTTTTTGCTCTATCAGAAACAGTCACTATTTAGTCTTTACGATGGATCGATTTTGATATATTGGACAGTATAAACATACAATATTTTGATATTGTAAATTTGTTTTTTTTTATATTTTCAAAAAGGTTTACAAAACGAAGTAAGTAATTTGATACTATTACACAATATTTTGCACTTATTTTAAGAGTGATTCCCAAATTAAGAGCATTTCTAATACTTACTAGCATTTTAAGCATATTGGTTTAGACAATAATTACAAAGGGCAAGGCAAAAAACACAAAAACTCAGCTTGCTCAAAACTATCAAAATGGAGATACTATGATTTGACGTTGTACGAAAGATTTGTTCTTACTCATGATTAGATTATTATACGGTTATTTGTGTTTTTGACGTTTTGGTATACTTATATTAAAATAAGAGTAGAATTCGAGCAGTGTTGCAGGTTATGACACTTTTTCATAATTGTTTAATGATTTAGTTTTATATAAATTCATATTTTGAAATCAGTTAGATATAAAAAATAATATTATTATATAACATAACTAAATTATTTCGCAGATAGTTTAATAAATAAATAAATTATAATATTTTGGTGTAAAAATATAACAGAATAAATTATGTTAATATTAAGTTTAAATAAATACATGTTATATTTTTCTTTTTGAAGGATGTTCTAATTCTACAGTTGCTCCTACGCACATCGCTTTTCATTCGATTTCTCTTCTTAGTTTTTACATCAGTCACTACAGAATAAAATTTTTCGGACTCAGCGTTTGAATGCGGCAAAATAAAAACAATTTCGACTAATTGTTTTAAGTTGCTTTATATAAAGTCATCACTAAAATTTTTTAAATATAAAATTTCGACAACATTTTATCAATTAGTAAATTTTTAAAATATTCTTTTTGATCATAAGTTAATATTGAATAAATATTTTTACCTTCAAGCTTAAGACTTTGATGAATATCTGAAGAAAATATTGGATAAAAAATTCCCATTTTTTTCTTACTGCTGAGTATAAAAATTTCCTTTTCCCTTTTTGCCAAAAATTACGACAAAATTTCTCTCAAATTTCGCGTCAATTTTGCAACACTGAATGAGAACAATGTAATTAGAGCTAAAAATGTCACGGTTGCCAAAATATACGATTTGGTACTAAATTGATTACAATCAATTTTTTGTTAGTACTTTTAATGCTCCGATTTCTTTGTGCATTAATAACTTATTACGTTGACGCTGAAGTTTTCAATAACGTTATTATTATTTACAAGGGATTCACTTAAAATTTTTTGTAAGTTTAACCGAACTCATTACATTGTGCGACACCCACAAATTAAGAAAAATGCTATATATCAGACGGTGTTGATCGAAAATTTGTTAGTTCAGTTTGTATGGCTACTGTCGGCAACGGTATAAATTAAAATGTAATCAGCATTGAGAAAAACGTTTTGGCTACTACTTATTAAAACAAAAAAATGGAGTATAGCGTGTATACATTACAGAAGTGAAACTTATTCCAATTTAAAATATGAGAGGTATTTGTGAAAGTGAGAAAGAGAGAGAGAGAGGGAGAGAGTATCTCAAAAGTAAGGAGCTGTCTTACCTGGCTCCATCTGCTCTGACACAGATGCTCTGGGGTTAACATGGCAAAAAATGTGTAAAAATGCAAGAAAATATAATTGAAATAGGATATGTTGACAAAAACGATGATATCTGACAATTCCTTAGTTAAACACATACTTTAAATGCAAAAAAAGGTGTCCCACAATCGGTTACATAAGGTGTCCCACAACTGGGAATGGTAGCCATTTCGAAAGTGACTGGAACAATTATATGTTAAACATATTTTGCCAGAAATTCATGTTTCATTACTGTAAAAATTATGCATATCACTCCATTTTAAATTAATTTACGTCAATTTATCGCACTTTAAAAAAGATCAAAAAACTACTATTGCTTGTATTCACTTTGGTGCTAGCAAGATAATTGAGTAATTAAAGGCCCATTTCCAATAACGCGTGAGATGCGTTTCGTAAATTGACGCAAATATTCAATACATGAAGACATACCTAACTGGTTCCAACGAACAGAATGCGTTTGCACGCAGCGTAAAATATTCGAAAAATTGAATATTTCATGCGCGTGAAGCTTTGACAGCGAAACAACTGTTCAGTTTTACAAAGGAAAAATTAAAAAAGGTTAGTAGAATTTGAGAAAAACTAAAAAACTTATTACAGGCATTTAAGACGTGCTCTACACTCACGACACATCTGCAGCGTCATGCCGGAGTGCCTGACTATATGGGCGAGGAGTCCAAAAATGCATTTAAGAACAGTCGGTGGTGCAATTGGTCACTGGCATATAAGACGTGCTCCACACTCACAATATATCTGCAGCGGTATGCCGGAGTATATATGGACTATATGGGCGAGTTCAAAAATGCATATAAGAACAGGCGGTGGTGCAAATGGTCACAGGCATTTAAGACGCGCTCCACACTCACGATATATCTGCAGCGGCATGCCGGAGTACCTAACTATATGGGCGAGTTCCAAAATGTATTTTTACAAAGCATCAGTGTGTTTTATTTTGAATTAGTTCGAAGATTATTAGCCAAAACTGCGCAATTATACTATTTTTAAGAATATCAACAGAGCTGCGCAGTTTTTGTATTCTGACTTAGCACCAATTCAAAATAAAACACACTGATGCTTTGTAAAAATGCATTTTCGAACTCGCCCTATCTGTCCATACTGCAGCAAAACCTTTTAAGGGACCAATAGTATGCAAGAAGACACAACACAAAGCATCAGTGTATATTATTTTGAATAAACTTTTAAAACTTTTACACATTAAAGTTATGCTTCGCTAAGCAGAAGACCGGCAACCATATGTTCACGCACACGCTCCATTGGAAATTGCTTTTTTTCCGCAGCTTCCGCAGCATAAAACGCAACGCATCTCACGCGTTATTGGAAATGGGCCTTAACTACATGTAACTACAAGTTTGGCAACACTCAAATGCACGATATTTGCGTCCTATCAAAAAATACGAAGGGTGTCCCACAACTGGAGAATACAGTAAAGCGTGTATACAGTACAGAAGTGAAACTTATTCAAATTAAAAATATGAGAGATTTTTGGGAAAGAGACAGAGAAAGAGAGAGAGAGAGAAAGAAAGAGAGAGAGAGAGAGAGAGAGCATCTAAAAAGAAATACAATGCAAAATTTGCATAAGAAATATTCTGTTAATTTAATATTAACACTGTCATTGGCTGGTGTTTCAAGTGGTAATACTGATTTTCATGGTTTGCAATAACTAAAATTATGTCCTTGATTTGCTACTTTTGACGTGAACAATTTCGTCTATTGTAGGGGGATCTATAACGGAGGTTTGTATGGTGACCTAAAAAAATCACAAAACATAGAACAAAATTTATATTATAGATTATATCAAAAAAATCTATGACCCCAATGGGGTTCAAATGTATGAGCTGATAATATTAATGTTACCTCTTCAAAATTTCTTCTGTAAACACCTATACTCTATTTGCCACCATTCTGGGGGTTCCCCTAAAAAAAAAACCCCATAAAGTAGAAAAAATATCCGGTTTATATTAAAAATCGATGACAAATATATTAGCTGGTCCTTTTAATTTTTTGGCCTTAACATTTATTCTGAACACACTTACACTCTATATGCCCCCACAAAAAAAAAAAAAAAAAAATAGAAAATATTATTGCTCGTGTACACAAAAACGTGACGAGACTAGGAAAAATTTTTCGTTACTCAAAATTTTTTGAACAAACTCGCAAACTTCAACCCTCAATATCAGATCGCCGCCGAAAAAGTTTCACTTGAGATAAAAAATGTATAAAAACGAAGTCCAAGGCTGTTATTGATAAATTCATTGCTTTGTAAGTAAGTATTCAACAACCCACTCCCAAATTTATTCAGTATAAAACTTCTGTTACCTTAAGAAAAAGTCACACTTTTGATTTTAAGGTCAAAAAATGATCAAACCTGTTTTTGTATGCATTTTATGTAAGAGTTAAACTTTCGTTATCAATTTTTTAAATTTTAATTTTAAGCTTTTATTGAAAACTCAAAATTAAGAATTAAAAAAAACAAGACGGACTGATTTTAAATTTCTTAATTACACTCAAAATTACACAAAACTAGCATTAAGAATTAAAAAAAACAATACTTACTGAATTTAAATTTCTTTGAATTTTGAGAAAAATTCACTTTATAAATTATTAAAAATAGACACGAATTCACAGTTGATCAAAAAACAGCTGAAAGTCACTGATAAAAGCTACTGAGTTTGATAAAACCAAAAGCTTCTTTAAAAGCTATTTCGAAGGGATTTCCCTTAATGTTGGCTATGATTGTCATGTAAACGCAAAATATTTTGACTAATTTAATGCGGTCGATGCAGTGTAGGGCATTATTCAATAAAACTTATTCAAATAACGAATAACAAGCAATATTTATTCTTTATTTTTTTAGAATCAGAACTTAGTATCCGGTATTTTTATTCTTTATTTTTGATTATTCTGAAGCCCTGCTACAGGCTTTATCAGCAGGGTTCCAATCCCGGTGGTGGCATCACAAAGATTTCTGATGAAGCCAGCAGCAGGGCCGAAATTGCAATAAAATCAGCTAGTGATGCTTTCCTTTTCATATTGAAAAATGTTGTTGTTTCTTTGGAAAAAATTCGTTAGAGCAATTAATTGTTCTAAACTGACTTAAAGCTCAATAAACGATTTTAAACTATCAATCAGCTAGAATTTGTATTTAAAATCAAGAATGATTTAAGCTACCAAACATTTAGAATTTTTATTTAAATCATAGAAAATTAACATAATCCCTTTTATTACTATAATAAGCTCCGATTAATTATGATAAACTTGAATATTTGTAGAATACTTTTTTATACTAAATTTTATCCTTATATGTATGAAATCATATTTTTGTTTTCTTTTCATAAAAAAAATTATTTGTAAAACTTACATTTTCATTTCATCACTTAAACCAGTTTCCGTTTCGGCCGAATATTTTTAAACAGACGAATATTTGAATTTGGTTTCGGTTTCGGTCGGACACTACTATATAAATAAAAATCAGTTTGGTTATATAATCCAAAGTTGAGAAAAGGACACACATTTTATGTCCAAGACAAATTTTTGTATTTTCTTCAGATTTTGCAGTATAAGCGATTGAAAAAGGAAAGTTTTTTAAAAGGTATAACTTCAAAATAAATTTTATAATAATAAATAATAAAAAAATAAATATAGAATAATTTTGGTTGCTAAAACGAAAAAATTGTTAGTAAAATATAAAGAAATTTAGAAGTAAAATTTGCAAAAAGCACGATTTTTTAAATTTGTTAAGGATCAGTCTTTTGCAGAAAAAAAACTTTATATAATAAATAACACTGGTCAACAGTGGTTATGCCACACGAACTTTGATAGCTAATACTGTTTAAGCTGTATTCCCACGTTATGAAACTGATTTTTTTTTTATTTGGCCTCAGATTTTTTGTGATTTTGGACTTTGTGTTTTTACGACTTTGATCCTGTTTTATGCTCTGGAATCCAAACAACTTAACGCAAAGCAAAAAACCATCCTATAAAAAATTAAACAAGCTTTTTAGTGAGGTATTTTTTTAGTTTTCTGCCGTATTTAGTCTGTCAGATTTTCAGGTTCAAAATAAAATTTAGGATTTTTTTGTTAAAAATTTTGACTTTTACAAGTATTTTTTTTTACAATTAGAGCCAAATTTAAAAAAAATTTAGTTTTATTTTATTTCATATTTAATTTCCTTAATTCTGATACCAAAAACATAAACATTATCCGACAGCACCTAAATGACATTCTCATACCTTACATTTTCTCATTTTTTACCACTCAGCAACACTGTTTTACACGGTGAACTGCTTTAGATTTTTTTGATTTAGAAAAACCGGCATGGAGTTCTTTTAAGGATTTTGTTGCAAATTTTTTGGGTAAACTATAAGAGTGACAGTTACAGAGAAAAAGTTAGCGAGCTGTTGTTGGCTTATCAAGCATTGAACTGCAACATATCACTAAAGATTCATTTTTTACACTCACACCTCGATTTTTTTCCTAAAAACTTGGGGTCTGTGAGCGATGAGCACGGAGAAAGGTTTCACCAAGATATTTTGAAGATGGAAAAGCGTTACCAGGGCAAATGGAGCCCATTTATGTTGGCAGATTACTGCTGGACAATCAAAAGGGACCAACCAGGAGCTAAGTTTGCTAGAAAATGTTAGATGGTGAGTTTATAATAACATTTATTAAAATTTTTACATTGAATGTCATTTAGATACAACTGGATTACTAAGAGTGCTTAATGCTTCATACGACTATATGGCTAGTTCGCTTATTATATTTTATTTTAATTGTTCCTGTTGGATAATGTTTATGTTTTTGGTATCAGAATTAAGGTAATTAAATATGAAATACGATAAAAAGTTTTTTAAATATAGCTCTAAATATAAAAAAAATACTTGTAAAAGTTAAAATTTTTAACAAAAAAATCCTAGATTTTATTTTGAACCTGAAAATCTGACAGACTAAATATGGCAGAAAAATAAAAAATACCTCACTAAAAAGCTTGTTTAATATTCTATAGGATGGTGCTTTTTTTTAGCTTTGCGTTAAGTTGTTTGGATTCCAGAGCATAAAAACAGGATCAAAGTCGTAAAAACACAAAGTCCAAAATCACAAAAAAGCTGAGGCCAAATAAAAATAAAAAAAAAAAAATTCAGTTTCATAACGTGAGAATATAGCTTAAACAGTTTTAGCTATCAAAGTTCGTGTGGCACGAAAAAGTTGCTAAATTGTTGACCAGTGTAATTTATAAGTAAGTTATTTTTACTTTTTGGGACAAGAAAATGAGATGAAAGAAAGTAAAAATATTTCATAAAGAAAACTATTTAAAACTAGTAAAATGGCCATAACTTCTACATATTTTCCAAATTGATAGCTAAAAATTTGAGTAAGGCACACATTTTTTGACTTTTTTATGGATCGACTGGCTGATGTGGCAATTTTGGTAAAATGTTGTTTTAGTAAGCAGAAACTTTTTTAAATTTTTCGCCCTGAGGCAAAATTTTCTCTGCGCCTCTAATTTTTCCATTATAATATTTTTTCTGGTTAGACTGCATCTATCTGATGTCCTTTTTCCATTTTAGTACACGCAGGGAACTATTGAATTTCGTTATAAGAGTTTTTATATATTAACCCGAATCACCCTAAGTACATTTTTTTTTCGAAATGAGCCGTTAACGCAGATGTAAAATGGTTTAAACTAAAATAAGAACATTTTAAGTGTTTGTGTTTGCGTTGCCATATAGCAACGACAGGGTTTTTCAAGTTAAAAGAAGTTACCTTTGCTGAAAGCTTATTGCAAGAACTTAAGGAAAGCTCTCATAACCCTAATTGAATCACAAATCCGTTTGAAACAAAACCGACAATTTTTTTCAGCGTATTTCGCAGATAAAAGTTGTGGTTCCAGTTGTGATACATTTAGTATTGTGGCTACTGCAACTGATTTTCAATACCTGCGTCTAGAGTAACTTAAATTCGGCTATTGCAGCCTCAATACGGTTCTCAAACTTTTACTGCGGATACTAAAACCACAAAGAACAAGTAACTCCATTTTGGTTTTGGCTTTGCAGCGTTGATTATTGACAAAAATTAAAAAATCCTTTTTTAAGTGAATCGGTATTTTTTGTTAGTGTGTAAAATGAATGATAAGCTATCAGGTATCGGGAATAATTCTCAAGAAGTCGTGAATGAAAACTTTTATTTTTGGCAAAATTGTGGTAGTTTTATAAGTACCTGATTTTTCACAAAGGGTGTAGGGAAATGAAAGAGTCTGTGTTATTTTAAAACAAATATTAAATCATTAAACAAAAGTTAACTTTCAAAATTTCATAAAAAGATATTTTCCACGATTTGTCAACATCACGATTTAAAGCACCCACAAAAGACGATGTTGTAGGGCCTCCACGATTCGGCTATCAAAACCAAATTGCTCTCACCATTGAAATTTCTTACAACTTCCTGTGAGGTTATCAAAACCTAAATAGCAACTCTTAAACTGGAATCTAACAACCCTCATGGAAGTTCTCACAGCCTCATATATTACATTTTTTGCTAAACCGAAATATTACGGCTAGAAGAAGCTAAGTTTTGATAACATCGCCAGTTCCGTGAGTGTAAGAACGTCTAAGGTCATGATTGTAAGTTTTGTAGTGGTTGGTCTTCATTTACGGAATTCGTGTTGTTGTTCATTTAAACGTTTATACACTCATGGAACTGGCGATACTATCAAAACATCGCTTCTTCTAGCCGTAGTATTACAGTTTAAGAGTAGCTATTTAGGTTTTGGCAACCTCACAGAAAGTTGTAAGAACTTGCAATGGTGAGAGGAATTCGGTTTTGATAGCCGAATCGTGGAAGGGCCATAACAGCGCCTTTTGTGGCTGCTATAAATCGTGATGTTAACAAATCGTGGAAAAATTTTCTGTGATAAAATTGTGAAAGGTAACTTTTTTTTCAGTTTTTTGTATTAATATAACGCAGTTTCTTTCATTTCCCTTCAATGTTTGTGAAAAAGTAGGTACTTATAAATTTCCACAATTTTGCTCAAAAACAAAAGTTTTCATTCACGACTTCTTGAGAATTATTCCCAATTAATTGATAGCTTAACGTATTTTATTTTTACTTACAGTGTGTTTTATCCAGTTGAAGTTATTTCAAATACTTTATAAATACTGATTTATTCACTTTATAAAAAATTTTTTGCTTTTTGCCAACAAGTACACTAAAATGTCAAAACAAAAATAGAGTTATTCGTATTTTGTGGTTTTAGTATCCACAGTAAAAGCGTGAAAATCGTATTTAGGCTACAATAGCCGAATTAAAGTCACTTAAAACTCAATAATTGAAAATATGTTACAGTAGCCACAATACTGAATGCATCACGACTGTAACCATAGCTTTTATTTGGGAAAGACTCTGAAAAAAATTGTCGTTTTTGTTTTGTGATTCGTGCAGATTCAATTAGGGTTATGAGAGCTCTCATAAAGTTCTTGTAATAAACTTTCAGCCAAGGCAACTTCTTTTCATATATAAAAACTCTAGAATGGCTATTACAGCTTCAACATTTTTCATGGCAGTCGTATACGAAATTCAATAATTTCCTGAGTGTAAATAAGGTTTGTTACTTTGACACATATAATTTTTTCGGAAATTTTTTCAATGCAAATGAAAATGGCAATACCCCCATAAACATAGAAAAACACCTGTTTGCACGGACTTGTTAAAAATTATGTATAAGGAAGTAACTAACTGGTCTAGGCATTGTACTAACAAAGTTCTAAAATGGAATTGATTGATGATATATCCCGAGTTAGGTTGATTGAAGCAACCGGCAGTAATATTGAGGAAACGAAAAAAGAGTTAGATTATAGGTTGAAGGAGATCTGAAGACCTCTTTGAAGTGATCTACAAAATATTACAGATCTCCTGCGGGATGAAAGAAGTTACCTTTTCTTTAAACATGGATGTAAGGTAGCCGGTAGATTTTCGCTTAACGTTGACAAAGTTGAAGAGTTTTTAGAGTAATAATTCTTTCTCCATTTAAGTTGGTGTAAGACTTATAAGCTTCTTCAGACTTGACAGAGAACGCTTTTAACCGTTCTTTATATCTTGTCTGTACCTCATCGCTAACAATGATTTAATTGCTTTTAATGACTCTGTAAAGTATATTTCTCTGATTTCGCAATTGTCTAAGATTTGTATTGAGCCACGGCTCTGATAATTAGATTTTTTTTCTATATTTTTTTAACATGAATATCGAGTATAGAAAAGTCACTCTGATTGAAAAACAAGACAGCATCGTCCAATTCCAAGGTCAAAAGGTGGTTCTTATTCGAAAATTCAATTAATTCCTTTCATTATTGTAATTGGCATGGAGGAAATCATATACAATAGAATTGAAAGTTTTTTATATGACCTTGTTATTTATTATGTTGATTTTCTATGATTTAAATACAAATTCTAAATATTTGATAGTTTAAATTATACTTGATTTAATGCAATAGAGTTATTAGAGGACTGCGAAAAAGTTATAAGGGTAGCGGGTAGCTTGATCGGATCTCAGTATGGTTGAGGATATTAAAGATTAAGTGCCGCAACGCATCAAGCGTTGGATTGACCTATTCTTCGTCATAGGAGATAGTAAGAATTAAATTTAACCACCACTCATTTGGTTTGGAATCGGAGCTATTTGCTGATAGTCCTTACTTTGGATAAATTGGACCGCATTGGATAGTTTCATTGAAAGCAGTTGGTTGTCATTATCGTCAGTGATAAAATAAATATTGGGACAATTAAAGTCACCTAAAATAATAACCTTATCTTCTTCGCTTAAAGTGGCCGTTAGTGATGTCTTAATTTCACATAAATCATTGTACGAACTTTGATATTAGAAGGAATTAAGATAACACCATTTCAAATGAACTAAGGAACTAGCGCTCTTTCCCATATATCCGGAAAAAAATATCGCACGCACCCTTCTGAAGCTCAAACCTTGAGGAAATTGCCTCATTTTCCTCCATGTTAAAAAGGCCCTGTCCGTAAGTATTACTACTTTCCCACGTCTGATTCAATTTGCCTCAAAAATTATGCAGATTGAAATATCTGAAAATATCATATAAAAATAATGTGATACAATTTTCTTTTTAAACGTGAATAAATAAAGAGCGACTATAATACATTTCAGTTATAATCCTAAAATGATATATATGTATAAAAATTTTCTATTTTTATAACTGCGTTAAGTCATATTAAGAGCTTCGGTAGCATTTTCGTGAAGCTTTAATATATAAATTAATACGAATGAAGGAGGCTCTATTGACCGCACACCAAAAAACTTTTTCTGACTTCGTGCTTATGTTTTTTTTAAGCCTAACAACCTGTTGCAAGAAATGTGTAATGAAGTGTTTGTTTTACAATCTTTAAATTGCTTTAATTTCGCAAATCCTTTAAGAATAACGTTGAAAATTAAATAAATTTTATAAACTAATTTATTTTGGTACCTCTATGGGTTAGGAGAAAAAAATTAATTAGTACAATACGCTTTCATAATTTACTGACTTAAGAAACTAAATACATCAACCACAGAAAATTCGCCAAACATCGCAAAAAAAAATGTTTACAACTAACCGCCATTCCTTTCAACTACATTCCATGCAACTCCGCCTGGACCCTCATCAATTCGCCTCCTGACTTTTGCCTCGAGGAGACAGATATCTCATTTTCACAGGGCAAAAGAAAAAAACCTTGAAAATTTAAATTAAATCATTGCTCATACCTACAACTTTTTCTCCATCGACCAGCAACTGTTGATGGCTTATTGACCTAACTCTCTATCGTAGCTTCGGGATATTTAACAAATTACATAATGACATCAATTAACGCTCTGTACAAAGAATGAATTGAACAAAAAAATAAAATAAAGCAATCAATACATGCACAAAACTAATGAAGGGCGGCGCCATGGTACCGCATGTCCTGTTGTGGCATAGCGTGATGTGACCCCCTAACAAGACCGAGATTCAAGCAGAACCAATTGAATCTCGATGAATTTACAATTTATTTTAGATTTTGGTATTTTTTTTTAGGTGCGCAGGATAAACAAGAAGGAAAAACACAAAGCACTCACCCACACACACACACACACTTACACACAAACACACATACAAAGCCATGTAAACAAAGTCGTTAAAATACACGAGTAGAATTTAATACTTGTTAACGCTTCACTTACGATTTTTGGTACTTTCTATTGATGTGGTGTTTATTTTTTATTTTTGGTACATTTTTTCCTTTTCTGCTACTTTGTCCCTGCTGGCTGACGCTTGACAACAAACTAAATTAACTGCGCTAATCTAATAAACTAGCGTTTGCTTTCATTTCCGCTTCCGTTCACTTGGTTTTGCCCCAAAGAGCTGTCACTGCTGCTGCTACTATGCTCGCTACTGTAAATTAAGTGAGTGTGTTTTTTCTAGCGTTGAGTTGGTTTCTTTTTTAATTTTTTTTCACTCTTATTTACTTTACTCCATCTTCTTGCCAAGTCATTATCTTGTGTTTTTCTTTTTAGGTTTCCGTTTATCACCGCTCATAAATATTAATGACTTTATTTAGACGCAGCAACTGTTGCGGGCTTCAACCCATTTTAAAGGTTGCATTTAAATCGGTAAAACGTTGATTTCTCATTCAAGCTAAGTTCGCTGGCTTTATGGCATATTTTTGGGTGTCACGATTAAATCAATTATATTATAATCAGCAATAATAAATGATTTTTTCATCACTCCGTGTGACTTTGTGTGATTATTTGTTGCTATACTTATTTAAATACATAATTTTGTGCGCAAACAAATTAATGTTTCAACAAATAAATTTTCAACATCTGGTGCTATTACACGATGAAATCAATCATCGTTTAATTTATGACCTATTTTTTGCTTTGGCTTCTTTTTGTTTTCAAACAAATTCAATTATTTGCGCATTACACGCGCTTGAATAAAATACATTGCAATATTTTGTGCAACTTCTGCTTAATTTAATTTCAATTAAATTGTCAGCAATCACAGAAAACATCTCATTTGACCATTACATCAGTACACCTCGCGCTGCCGTTTAATCACAATCAGCGGCAAGGACCTTATAAATTGCTATTCTCAATAATGATTATTCGAACAATGGTTATTCAAGCGTTGCCCATGAATAACTGACACGCAGTTAAGTCTTGAAGTCAATTTTGTTGACTTAATTTATAAGAAGAGGAGTACAATGGCCGCATTCAGCGCAGACAACAGTTGGCAACTGTTGTGTAAAAATTCGCTGAATGGTACAAATTTGGTAGCGCTAACTAAAACTGATAAAGTAGCGAACGCCTTTTAATCGAGCGAGCAAATTCTATGCTACATGAACACAACTGTTTGTTTAACTGTCATATTCTGTTACTGACTCTGTTAAATTAATAAACGCAGAAAGAACGCAGCAAATTTAAGTGAGAAACCTTTGCAACCGAATTAAATTTACATAAAAACTAAATTGAATCTAACTTCTGACGTGTAGAGTAGCAACACATTCAGATAAAAACATCGTGAACTAAGGCAAAATTTGAGTAAGGCACACATTTTTTGACTTTTTTATGGATCGACTGGCTGATGTGGCAATTTTGGTAAAATGTTGTTTTAGTAAGCAGAAACTTTTTTAAATTTTTCGCCCTGAGGCAAAATTTTCTCTGCGCCTCTAATTTTTCCATTATAATATTTTTTCTGGTTAGACTGCATCTATCTGATGTCCTTTTTCCATTTTAGTACACGCAGGGAACTATTGAATTTCGTTATAAGAGTTTTTATATATTAACCCGAATCACCCTAAGTACATTTTTTTTTCGAAATGAGCCGTTAACGCAGATGTAAAATGGTTTAAACTAAAATAAGAACATTTTAAGTGTTTGTGTTTGCGTTGCCATATAGCAACGACAGGGTTTTTCAAGTTAAAAGAAGTTACCTTTGCTGAAAGCTTATTGCAAGAACTTAAGGAAAGCTCTCATAACCCTAATTGAATCACAAATCCGTTTGAAACAAAACCGACAATTTTTTTCAGCGTATTTCGCAGATAAAAGTTGTGGTTCCAGTTGTGATACATTTAGTATTGTGGCTACTGCAACTGATTTTCAATACCTGCGTCTAGAGTAACTTAAATTCGGCTATTGCAGCCTCAATACGGTTCTCAAACTTTTACTGCGGATACTAAAACCACAAAGAACAAGTAACTCCATTTTGGTTTTGGCTTTGCAGCGTTGATTATTGACAAAAATTAAAAAATCCTTTTTTAAGTGAATCGGTATTTTTTGTTAGTGTGTAAAATGAATGATAAGCTATCAGGTATCGGGAATAATTCTCAAGAAGTCGTGAATGAAAACTTTTATTTTTGGCAAAATTGTGGTAGTTTTATAAGTACCTGATTTTTCACAAAGGGTGTAGGGAAATGAAAGAGTCTGTGTTATTTTAAAACAAATATTAAATCATTAAACAAAAGTTAACTTTCAAAATTTCATAAAAAGATATTTTCCACGATTTGTCAACATCACGATTTAAAGCACCCACAAAAGACGATGTTGTAGGGCCTCCACGATTCGGCTATCAAAACCAAATTGCTCTCACCATTGAAATTTCTTACAACTTCCTGTGAGGTTATCAAAACCTAAATAGCAACTCTTAAACTGGAATCTAACAACCCTCATGGAAGTTCTCACAGCCTCATATATTACATTTTTTGCTAAACCGAAATATTACGGCTAGAAGAAGCTAAGTTTTGATAACATCGCCAGTTCCGTGAGTGTAAGAACGTCTAAGGTCATGATTGTAAGTTTTGTAGTGGTTGGTCTTCATTTACGGAATTCGTGTTGTTGTTCATTTAAACGTTTATACACTCATGGAACTGGCGATACTATCAAAACATCGCTTCTTCTAGCCGTAGTATTACAGTTTAAGAGTAGCTATTTAGGTTTTGGCAACCTCACAGAAAGTTGTAAGAACTTGCAATGGTGAGAGGAATTCGGTTTTGATAGCCGAATCGTGGAAGGGCCATAACAGCGCCTTTTGTGGCTGCTATAAATCGTGATGTTAACAAATCGTGGAAAAATTTTCTGTGATAAAATTGTGAAAGGTAACTTTTTTTTCAGTTTTTTGTATTAATATAACGCAGTTTCTTTCATTTCCCTTCAATGTTTGTGAAAAAGTAGGTACTTATAAATTTCCACAATTTTGCTCAAAAACAAAAGTTTTCATTCACGACTTCTTGAGAATTATTCCCAATTAATTGATAGCTTAACGTATTTTATTTTTACTTACAGTGTGTTTTATCCAGTTGAAGTTATTTCAAATACTTTATAAATACTGATTTATTCACTTTATAAAAAATTTTTTGCTTTTTGCCAACAAGTACACTAAAATGTCAAAACAAAAATAGAGTTATTCGTATTTTGTGGTTTTAGTATCCACAGTAAAAGCGTGAAAATCGTATTTAGGCTACAATAGCCGAATTAAAGTCACTTAAAACTCAATAATTGAAAATATGTTACAGTAGCCACAATACTGAATGCATCACGACTGTAACCATAGCTTTTATTTGGGAAAGACTCTGAAAAAAATTGTCGTTTTTGTTTTGTGATTCGTGCAGATTCAATTAGGGTTATGAGAGCTCTCATAAAGTTCTTGTAATAAACTTTCAGCCAAGGCAACTTCTTTTCATATATAAAAACTCTAGAATGGCTATTACAGCTTCAACATTTTTCATGGCAGTCGTATACGAAATTCAATAATTTCCTGAGTGTAAATAAGGTTTGTTACTTTGACACATATAATTTTTTCGGAAATTTTTTCAATGCAAATGAAAATGGCAATACCCCCATAAACATAGAAAAACACCTGTTTGCACGGACTTGTTAAAAATTATGTATAAGGAAGTAACTAACTGGTCTAGGCATTGTACTAACAAAGTTCTAAAATGGAATTGATTGATGATATATCCCGAGTTAGGTTGATTGAAGCAACCGGCAGTAATATTGAGGAAACGAAAAAAGAGTTAGATTATAGGTTGAAGGAGATCTGAAGACCTCTTTGAAGTGATCTACAAAATATTACAGATCTCCTGCGGGATGAAAGAAGTTACCTTTTCTTTAAACATGGATGTAAGGTAGCCGGTAGATTTTCGCTTAACGTTGACAAAGTTGAAGAGTTTTTAGAGTAATAATTCTTTCTCCATTTAAGTTGGTGTAAGACTTATAAGCTTCTTCAGACTTGACAGAGAACGCTTTTAACCGTTCTTTATATCTTGTCTGTACCTCATCGCTAACAATGATTTAATTGCTTTTAATGACTCTGTAAAGTATATTTCTCTGATTTCGCAATTGTCTAAGATTTGTATTGAGCCACGGCTCTGATAATTAGATTTTTTTTCTATATTTTTTTAACATGAATATCGAGTATAGAAAAGTCACTCTGATTGAAAAACAAGACAGCATCGTCCAATTCCAAGGTCAAAAGGTGGTTCTTATTCGAAAATTCAATTAATTCCTTTCATTATTGTAATTGGCATGGAGGAAATCATATACAATAGAATTGAAAGTTTTTTATATGACCTTGTTATTTATTATGTTGATTTTCTATGATTTAAATACAAATTCTAAATATTTGATAGTTTAAATTATACTTGATTTAATGCAATAGAGTTATTAGAGGACTGCGAAAAAGTTATAAGGGTAGCGGGTAGCTTGATCGGATCTCAGTATGGTTGAGGATATTAAAGATTAAGTGCCGCAACGCATCAAGCGTTGGATTGACCTATTCTTCGTCATAGGAGATAGTAAGAATTAAATTTAACCACCACTCATTTGGTTTGGAATCGGAGCTATTTGCTGATAGTCCTTACTTTGGATAAATTGGACCGCATTGGATAGTTTCATTGAAAGCAGTTGGTTGTCATTATCGTCAGTGATAAAATAAATATTGGGACAATTAAAGTCACCTAAAATAATAACCTTATCTTCTTCGCTTAAAGTGGCCGTTAGTGATGTCTTAATTTCACATAAATCATTGTACGAACTTTGATATTAGAAGGAATTAAGATAACACCATTTCAAATGAACTAAGGAACTAGCGCTCTTTCCCATATATCCGGAAAAAAATATCGCACGCACCCTTCTGAAGCTCAAACCTTGAGGAAATTGCCTCATTTTCCTCCATGTTAAAAAGGCCCTGTCCGTAAGTATTACTACTTTCCCACGTCTGATTCAATTTGCCTCAAAAATTATGCAGATTGAAATATCTGAAAATATCATATAAAAATAATGTGATACAATTTTCTTTTTAAACGTGAATAAATAAAGAGCGACTATAATACATTTCAGTTATAATCCTAAAATGATATATATGTATAAAAATTTTCTATTTTTATAACTGCGTTAAGTCATATTAAGAGCTTCGGTAGCATTTTCGTGAAGCTTTAATATATAAATTAATACGAATGAAGGAGGCTCTATTGACCGCACACCAAAAAACTTTTTCTGACTTCGTGCTTATGTTTTTTTTAAGCCTAACAACCTGTTGCAAGAAATGTGTAATGAAGTGTTTGTTTTACAATCTTTAAATTGCTTTAATTTCGCAAATCCTTTAAGAATAACGTTGAAAATTAAATAAATTTTATAAACTAATTTATTTTGGTACCTCTATGGGTTAGGAGAAAAAAATTAATTAGTACAATACGCTTTCATAATTTACTGACTTAAGAAACTAAATACATCAACCACAGAAAATTCGCCAAACATCGCAAAAAAAAATGTTTACAACTAACCGCCATTCCTTTCAACTACATTCCATGCAACTCCGCCTGGACCCTCATCAATTCGCCTCCTGACTTTTGCCTCGAGGAGACAGATATCTCATTTTCACAGGGCAAAAGAAAAAAACCTTGAAAATTTAAATTAAATCATTGCTCATACCTACAACTTTTTCTCCATCGACCAGCAACTGTTGATGGCTTATTGACCTAACTCTCTATCGTAGCTTCGGGATATTTAACAAATTACATAATGACATCAATTAACGCTCTGTACAAAGAATGAATTGAACAAAAAAATAAAATAAAGCAATCAATACATGCACAAAACTAATGAAGGGCGGCGCCATGGTACCGCATGTCCTGTTGTGGCATAGCGTGATGTGACCCCCTAACAAGACCGAGATTCAAGCAGAACCAATTGAATCTCGATGAATTTACAATTTATTTTAGATTTTGGTATTTTTTTTTAGGTGCGCAGGATAAACAAGAAGGAAAAACACAAAGCACTCACCCACACACACACACACACTTACACACAAACACACATACAAAGCCATGTAAACAAAGTCGTTAAAATACACGAGTAGAATTTAATACTTGTTAACGCTTCACTTACGATTTTTGGTACTTTCTATTGATGTGGTGTTTATTTTTTATTTTTGGTACATTTTTTCCTTTTCTGCTACTTTGTCCCTGCTGGCTGACGCTTGACAACAAACTAAATTAACTGCGCTAATCTAATAAACTAGCGTTTGCTTTCATTTCCGCTTCCGTTCACTTGGTTTTGCCCCAAAGAGCTGTCACTGCTGCTGCTACTATGCTCGCTACTGTAAATTAAGTGAGTGTGTTTTTTCTAGCGTTGAGTTGGTTTCTTTTTTAATTTTTTTTCACTCTTATTTACTTTACTCCATCTTCTTGCCAAGTCATTATCTTGTGTTTTTCTTTTTAGGTTTCCGTTTATCACCGCTCATAAATATTAATGACTTTATTTAGACGCAGCAACTGTTGCGGGCTTCAACCCATTTTAAAGGTTGCATTTAAATCGGTAAAACGTTGATTTCTCATTCAAGCTAAGTTCGCTGGCTTTATGGCATATTTTTGGGTGTCACGATTAAATCAATTATATTATAATCAGCAATAATAAATGATTTTTTCATCACTCCGTGTGACTTTGTGTGATTATTTGTTGCTATACTTATTTAAATACATAATTTTGTGCGCAAACAAATTAATGTTTCAACAAATAAATTTTCAACATCTGGTGCTATTACACGATGAAATCAATCATCGTTTAATTTATGACCTATTTTTTGCTTTGGCTTCTTTTTGTTTTCAAACAAATTCAATTATTTGCGCATTACACGCGCTTGAATAAAATACATTGCAATATTTTGTGCAACTTCTGCTTAATTTAATTTCAATTAAATTGTCAGCAATCACAGAAAACATCTCATTTGACCATTACATCAGTACACCTCGCGCTGCCGTTTAATCACAATCAGCGGCAAGGACCTTATAAATTGCTATTCTCAATAATGATTATTCGAACAATGGTTATTCAAGCGTTGCCCATGAATAACTGACACGCAGTTAAGTCTTGAAGTCAATTTTGTTGACTTAATTTATAAGAAGAGGAGTACAATGGCCGCATTCAGCGCAGACAACAGTTGGCAACTGTTGTGTAAAAATTCGCTGAATGGTACAAATTTGGTAGCGCTAACTAAAACTGATAAAGTAGCGAACGCCTTTTAATCGAGCGAGCAAATTCTATGCTACATGAACACAACTGTTTGTTTAACTGTCATATTCTGTTACTGACTCTGTTAAATTAATAAACGCAGAAAGAACGCAGCAAATTTAAGTGAGAAACCTTTGCAACCGAATTAAATTTACATAAAAACTAAATTGAATCTAACTTCTGACGTGTAGAGTAGCAACACATTCAGATAAAAACATCGTGAACTAAGGCAGCGCTACCATTAGAGTTCACAACAGTTGTCTGCGCTGAATGCGGCCAATGTCAAATGTGTCAGCAGTAAGCGTCTGTGTTCATCGAATTATGATCGATGTGCAAATTTAAATAATTTTCAATTTATTTATTAAAGAAAAGAAATCATCATAAGAATAATAAAAAAAAAAGAAGTGACATTATTTGTAGTTAAAATATTAACAAAATTCTATAATTTGATGAAGTAAATCTTCTTATGCCTCGTTTTGTTGGTTTTCTGGTATCAAATTTGTAAAAAGTTGATATATTTTTCATCAACAGATTTTCATAAATTTGTTTAAAAATATTTTAAGCCTTACCCCAGATTTTAACTTCCACCCTCTTTATTAATAGATGAGAACTTTATCCATTGAGCCACGTAAACATGTTAATTTGGACTGTTGATTTACTGCTAAGCATGAGTTTGTCTTCGAGATTGTCTGGCATTCAAAATAAATCATAGTAGATAACGATGCATGAGATATTAAAATCGTTTAAAGTCATTTTTAGAAATTTATATGTTGTTATCTTCTTAAGGGGGGAGGGGGTAATGTTTTAAAACTGTTTAATTTTTTCGAAATTATTGTTTCAAAATTATGTCAAAGTGAATTGGAGTAGAACTAACGAAGATACAGCGTTTCAATCGACCGGCTCTTGTACTGGGATGATCGAGTATAAGCAACTTTAAATCTATTTTCTCGCAAGTCGTTCGTTTTTAACACTATTTCTTCAATTAATTCAACAGGTAGTGACTAAGAGTTTTTGTTTTATACATTTTATACATTCTTTCCATTTTATAATACTTAATTCACCGACATTTTTAACGAAAATCGCATTTTTCACTTCCAAATGCTGCAAAAATAAAAAATCAGATGAAGAAAAAACTCTCCGTCGCTACTAGGGAGTCCAATCCCGTAAGCTTTTTTTGATCCCGGGATTATCGGGATTGAAAATCTTAGAAAATTCCGGGATTAGTTCGGGATTGAAAACTTTAAGAAGTAAATAATTCAAAACGTTTTTAATGAAATTTTGTATTATTAATTACTTGAAACTAAAAACTGCAAATAAATCATTTTATAAAGCAACAAAAACAAAACAAAATAAAACAAAACCCAATTGCATTGTTTCAGTGTAGTTAAAAAACCCCTTGGTATTGATACCACATTTTACTGAGCGGTGTTTATATTTTTTGTTGTTTGACATGAAAACTCTTAAAACTAGTAATTTTAAATAGCCAAATGATATGTTTAACTAACGTGGTTCTTAAAGTTCCATAAACAACTGATCGGTGCTAGTTATTTTCTAATTGCTGAAATGGCAGAAACTCAAATTAAAGTTAAATTTTTTTATGCCATATATTAATGAAATATATAATACTGGATAGGGTATCTATTTGCATAGTAACGAAAAGCTGTAGTGGGAGGTTTCCAGCCACAAATTCTATTTTAAAGAGTGCTCATAATTGTGTTTTTTAACTATTGGATAAAAATGACAAAACAACCACAATACCACACAATTGTGAATACCCTTATTGTTAATAAGCACAAAAAAACTTAAATAATATTTATGACAAGCAAATTGTATTAATTTAAAGAACAACAAATAAAAAAAATTAAATACAGAACAGTAGCGCGTTCCTGTTACAAAATCAACAAGTTACCGATTTGTGTGACGTCAGCCGTTATCGATCCCTAGTTACCGATTTCGTGACAAATAAAGTTTCTGTACGTTTAAATCGGTAAAAACTCACACCATGATGAAAAAAAAACACAACTCGAGAAGAAAAGTTGCGAAATTGAGTCAAATGACAAGCAGCTGTTTACTCGAATATATTATTTTAGTTGCGCTAAAACTTTGTAATAAATAGGGGCTTGTCTTGTTAGTAAAAAGTGAATATTTGCAGTTTAACCCTCATCGGTCCCCTGTATGCGCACGCATACAATTTTGACCTTTAACCTTGAATAAAATAAAAACGGTTCAGCGGAATGACCTTGTATTTTGCAAAGTAGAATTATTTTGCCTGAACAACCAAAAAAAACCCGTTTTTGAATTTGTACCCTTACTGTATTTGCCTGTGCAGTTATAGTTACGAATCGGTCCCTGTGTATGTGCGCGCATACACGTAAGCAGGTACCTGGAACTGCCGCTTATTTTTGTGTGTGGATTTATAGCACGCTCTTATTTTTTCGTTTTATGAAATTCAGTTTGTTCTGGAACTCACATAAGTGAAGTTTGTTTGCGCATTTATTAGAATTTTGGTTGTGTTTGTACCCTTACTGTATGAACTAGAAATGGATTTTGATTTGCGAAGCGGGTGAATCTCCGTGCAATAGTGACGATGATTTTGCATTATCAGACGAGGAGAATGATGAAAGTGAAGTTCGCGTGCATTCGGATGAAGACGACATTGAGCCACTTGAGCAAAATTTAGCAGAAGAAAATCCTGAAAATAAATATTTTTCAAAAAATAAGAAAATTGAATATGCATCGCAACCATTTGAAATAAATCGAAGAAATTCATTTCGACGTGCAGAAAATTTCACTTTAGGTAAAAACCTACCCTCTCTGTCATGGGTTTATGTTCATTATATGTTTCATTTTTGTTATAATTCAGGTCCAAAAGCATTAGCAGCTGCTACTATAGTTGATGTTTCGTCTGCATTTCACATGTTCCTTGAACCTGTTGAGAATATTATTTTGAACATGACGAATTTATATGGTGTGCGAAAGTACAAAGATGATTGGGAAAACATTGATTTGGACACTCTGCATGCATACTTTGGATTGTTGCTGCTTTCTGTGGAATGACGAAACTGGTCGGCCAATATTTAGAGCAACAATGTCTTTGAAAATGTTCAAGCGTATCCATGGTTGCATTGGATTTGATGACCGCGAACAACGTATGGCCAACACTGCATCTACAAGTACTTCTGTACGTGACAAATTGGCACCAATTCGAAATGTATACAATAAAGGGAATCATAATTTGAAAGTTGAAAAAACATTACCGTAGATGAACAGTTAGTTCCGTATCGTGGGCGATGTCCGTTTCGTCAGTATATTCCATCCAAGCCGGTGAAATATGGCATCAAAATTTGGGTGCTATGCGACTCAGAAAGCTGGTATGCATACAACACACAAATTTATGTTGGTCGGAATCGTAATGCCACTCCTAAACGTAATCTCGGACGGCGTGTTGTTTTGGATTTGGTGCAAGGACTTTCTGACAGAAATGTAACGTCTGACAATTTTTTCACTTTGTATGAATTGGCAGAAGATTTACATAAGAATCGCATGACTATTTTGGGAACAATAAGGAAAAATAGGACTAAAACCCTTTCAGTTCTACTCGACATGCGTCAAAAGCCAATTTATCATACAGAAGTTGTATATGAACATAAATTGCAAGCAGTTATGTTGTCATATGTTCCTCGCCGGTACCGATTTGTGACATTTCTCAGTAGATACCACAATGTTGTCAGCATAAATGAGAATAGTGAAAAGAAGAAACCTAACATCATTGAAGACTACAACAAAACCAAGAGTGGAGTTGATACTATGGATCAAATGGTGGCTACGTACACATGCAAACGAAAATTCAATCGGTGGCCAGTGGCAGTATTTTGTAACATGCTTGATGTTAGTGCGTTGAATGCATTCGTGACGTTCATTCCATGGTTCCCGAATTGGAAAAATTCTAAAACGAACCATAATATTCGTTGTTGCCTTTTTATCGAGGAGCTTGGATTGAATCTCGTTGAAAAACAGATCACTAAACGTAAAAAACAACCTCAAAGTAATGATGCTTCCTATGTTATTCAAATAATTCGGGAGATTCGCCATTTACCAAGTACATCAAAACGAGGCCGATGCTACATCTGCACATATAAAAATAACAAAAATCTTTTTGCTACACGCTGTGAAAAGTGTAGAAATTTCATTTGTGCTGAATATAATTTCAATTTATGCGAAAAATGTACAAATAATTGAAAAAAGTTAAAAATTCAATTTTTTTTTCTAATATATGTAATATTCTAATTAATTTCATTCTAAATCTATCTGTATGAAGTTCAAATGTATTAATATGATAGTAAACAATGTAATAAACAAAAAAAGTCACAAAACATAAATGGTTGTTAATTTTTTTTAGCTTTTTTACAATTAAAAATATATGTGTATGCGCGCGCATACAATGGGACCGATTAGATGTATTTCTCGAGGGACCGATGAGGGTTAAGAAAATTAATTATGTTATAATGATGTGGAGAACAACGTTTCATACAGAATAGTATGAATGTGTATGACTGTTCTCAACACGAAAAAAATTACTGCCTGGAGCATAGGTCACCGAATTGTTAGTTATGTTACAAAACAAAAGTAGCCAAAACAAGTCTGAATTCAAATTAATGTGTATGTTCTTGCATAAGAGGTAAACCTCTTATTTCTTTTTTATATTTAACTTTGAACAATTATTTTTAGGTTGTGTAAGTTTTATAAACATATATAGAATTTACAATTTATTTACAATTTAATTTACGTTACTGAAAGAAATTTAATATATGATACATATATAATATATACATATATATATTTAATATATAAATTCTATTGTTCTTTTCAAAAACAGCATTTGATTGCAAAGTGCCTATTATTTTTAAATTAATAAAATTTTTAAAAAAGAAATATATTTTTTGATAAAAGTAGCCTTGTGGGCGAAGATTAGTATTCAAGGGTACAAATTAATGTTTACTTATTATTTCAGGGTTAAGATCCTAAACTACAGATTGTAAATAGAAAATTATATTCAATTTTATATGGATGTTTCTTCAAAAGGGAGCAAAAAAAAATGTGACAAATATTAATTGAGTTGTACGTGTTATAAAATTTTGATGTAATAAATGATTGAGAAGTGTGCCTACAGCTTGTATGCCAACTACAAAAGGTTCATGGTTCGAAGAATCTTAAGAGTTTTTTTTTCAAAAGTTTGCAATTGTCTGCTGAGAAATGATAGACAAGCAGATAATCATATTTCTATTTTAAAATTTTTTGTGCTAGATGGGAAATGTTCCCGGGCGGCTCGCGGTTTTGTGGCATAAGAGCCACTCACTTAACCGGGACTCCATAAAACAGTGTAACGAGCCCATATAGCGAGTAGCCAAAAATAAAAGGAGTTGATAAAGAATCATAAAATTTTATGAAAATGAGTTTTATGGTAGAGGAATTATTCTCAAAAAATTTCGTTCGAATTGAATTAATGCCGCGACCACCTCCCATATAAACGAAATCAGTCATCTAGAATAGCTCTCCAAAAAATTATCCTAGATCAGGGAAATTTGGTGTACATACCCAGCAAAATTTTTGATGCAAATGTGACATGCATTCGTAGGGACACTGCTTCCAGAAGATATTCTAAGGATCAAAATCTGCTTCTTCTTAGCCTTATAAAGAAGTTATTTCAAGAGGCATTTTTATAAACTACTTTTGGAAGACCTTCGAATGGCATTTCAATTCAAATAATGCACAAAAATTATATATAATTATAATATATGTTTTAGATATTTTCCATGGAATTTTTTAAACCCCCAATGAAACCCAACAACTTAGTACTTCCAACACCAAAATGGTTTGAAAACCGGGAAAAAGGATATTTTACGTGCAATTTTTTAAACCCCTAACAAAACCCAGACGCAGATGTGCGCACCCTGAAAGGTCTTATTCGACGCCAGTGTCAAAATTGGCAGTTCTTGACCTTGATGTTAGTGAAACTGGTCATTCTGCGGGGGAAGGGACAGTGTTAACAACTCCTAAAAATATTTATCCCGAAAGCTTTAGTCAAAAACCCCTTAAATCGGTACAATTACTTGGAAATCCCCCCAAAACAAAAAAGATCGATTAGCATTTTGTTATAATCTTTGGTTATAAATGATTTAATATTTACAAAATCGATTTCTTCCATTTTTATTCAAAACAAAATGAACGCGATTTAAAATTTTTGTTGTATACTTTGACACTTCAGTTGTCAAACCATACAAAATCACCTTTTCTGTCTCTTTCACTCATTCATAACTTTTACAGCTTTAGCAAAATATTTGGACATAACGTTCACCTTGTTTTTTTACACCATGGTAACGAGCAGGGAATGAAAAAGGGGAAAAATTGAGGAGTAAATGCATAGAAAAATTGGAATAAATTCAAAAACTTCGTAGTAAATTGTATTATCCAATGCTTAAGAATATCAAAAAGTCTCTAAAAAAACCAATAAAAATATAAAACTCCTAAGAAATCCTATTCCACTTTTTTCCCCCTAAATTTATGGGAAAACCCCTAAGTTGGGAACACTGGGAAGGTTTGTTATAAATTGCCACTGTGCATTTTTTACTTGTTAATATTTTTAATTGAATAATCTTTTGAATCTTTTCAATCTTATGTTGTCATGAATTTTCCAAAAATATTTAATTGGATAAAATTCGTTGAATCGAAAGCTTAGAAAAATAACTTTTGAATAATCAATTGAACATTTAGTTTTGTTAAATCAAATCGTGTTTCATTCCACCAGAATTGCTGGAATATCGGGAAAAGAGATATTTTTAAGGGATTTTTTTACTCCCAAACTTAAAGTTCTCCTTAAAAACATCTACTAGAATCCTTTGATTGAAGGGCTCAAAGAAATCTTCAATTGAAAAAGTCCTAGAAGGACTTCTAGAGAAGACTAAGGAAAGCATTCCATCCAATGACATGCACATGTTAAAAGAATGCCTTCTGGGTATGAAAGTCGAAGGGACGGAATTCAAGACCTTCCCTTCCTTTTTGGGCTTCTTTTGGAAGCACATTTTGCAGCTGTAAAAAGTTAATTTGGAAATTAACCAAATCGGCTGACTAACACACCCACCTGATATAACCGAAATCAGTCATCTGGTAAAAATAATCAAAAAGTGATCCTAGATCATTAAAGTTTGCTACACATTGTTCTTTTGTAATTATAAATAGCTAGTGTGAAAATGAATGAAATTAGCCGACTAACACGCCCAAATTTCATATAACTGAAATCAGTAATCTGGTGAAGTACCCCAAAAAATTATCCTACGTAAGTAAAATTTTACATCTGTAAAATATTATTGCTATGTAAAGGAAGTTTTTTATTTGAAAGTTTTATTAAAAAAATATTATTTATTTTTTATTTGAAAGCTTGTGAAAATTGGCTTAATTTTTTCATATAAAATTGCTTATTTTCGCCAAAACAAAAGTAGGGGTAAAGTCGTTATAATTGACTTTCGGCAAAGAAACTTTTGGGAACATGTTGAGAAAATATTGATAGTTGATAAACTAAAAAAAAATATGTTGTTTTTCTTATTTTGTATTTTGAACTTTTGTTATTTTTTCATATAAAATTGCTCATTTTAGCCAAAACATGCTCTACAAAAGTGGGCGGAAAGTCGTTATAATTGAGTTTCGGCAAATCTAATTTTGGGAACATGCTGAAAAATATTGGTAATAGACATATAAAAATATAATAAAGAAGCTTTAGTTTTTTCTTATTTTGTTCTTTGAACTTGTAACAGTGGTTTTATCGAAGGCTGAGGTTAGCTCAGCCGCTCCAGGATCGCTCAAAGGATCCACAAACCTTTGATTAAATAAAAAGACGCAGTTTTCAATTTAAAGCTTAATTTTATTTACAATTATCAATCGCTTATTATAATGTTTCGACAGCGTAAGGTGGTGGTGCAGTCAGTTGCAGTTGGGTCTGGGTATCCGTAAAAGGGTTAAGAGTGTCAGCTGGTGCTAGTCGGCGGTCGGTTGTTTTTAATATTTTATTCTCGCTTCGGTACAAATATTTCCAGTATTCGGTATCAGGTTGTCGGGTTCGGGTAATCGGTTTCGGGTAATAAGTATTCGATAAACTGGTTTCTTGATGCTGCGAGTTCTAGACGGAAGGCTAGACGGAAGGCTCATTAGTAAAAATACATATATAAATAATATGATGGGTATAAAGATTGTGGCCCAATGATCAGAATCTGATCCGTGCGACAATCCGGTAGATAGAGTTTAAGCACAGTGCTGCGGCCCAATGATCAGGATCTGATCCGTACCGCAGCCAGCCAGACAAAACCTAAGTAAAAGACTGCGGCTCAATGATCAGAATCTGATCCGTGCCGCAGCCAGCAAGAAAGCCCTAAGCAAAAGACTGCGGCTCAATGATCAGAATCTGATCCGTGCCGCAGCCAGCAAGAAAGCCCTAAGCAAAAGACTGCGGCTCAATGATCAGAATCTGATCCGTACCGCAGTCAGCAAGAAAACCCTAAGCAAAAGACTGCGGCTCAATGATCAGAATCTGATCCGTACCGCAGACAGCAAGAAAATCCTAAGCAAAAGACTGCGGCTCAATGATCAGAATCTGATCCGTACCGCAGTCAGCAAGAAAACCCTAAGCAAAAGACTGCGGCTCAATGATCAGAATCTGATCCGTACCGCAGCCAGTATGTATCTGCACTGACTAGTTGTCAGCGCAACCAAAATGTTATACAGCAATGCTGTTGTGTGTGCTAAGGCTGAGGCTCAATGACCATAGACTGGTCCGTACCTCGTGCCTGGTGCAATGCACACACACTGAGCACTTACCTAGACGGAAGGCTGATTAGTACTGACTCAACGTTACCCTTATATATACTTCGGTGTAGAAACTAGTTGGGAATTATATGATTCCTCTTATATTTTATTAATGGGGGCTAGTTGAATGGGTCGCCGTTGTTTGTGTGTCATTAATATGTTTGGTTGTTGCGTATATAGGTACTTATGAGTTGTTTGTCTTTCTGTTTTCTTGCAGCTGTCTTACAGTGGTGATCAAGTAAATGTGTAACATGTATAACTTATAGTATAGTTGACAAAATCGTATTAACAGTAATATAAATATTCTAATACAGTTTGTGTATAATATTGTTGTAGTAGATAATACTTATAATAGATAGTACAGTTGTGAAAAAAAGTTATATAAATATTATAATAGTTTATGTATGTAGTAAGATACTAAGTACAGTTGTGGGAATCAAAAGTAAAACTCATATATTTATAAATGTTGAAACTGTTTATATTTGTAATTATTATTATTGTAACGTCACGTTACAAACTTTGTGAATATTTTTTTATTTTTTCATATAAAATTGCTCACTTTGTCCAAAATATGCTACAGAAAAGTAAGCGTGAAGTCGTTATTTTTGGGTTTCGCTAAACCCAATTTTGAGAATATGTTGAGAAATAGGTGTTATAGGACAAATTAAAAAAAAAAAAAACAGAAATGCTATTTTCTTTTTATTGTTTCTCAAAATTTTCGTTTTCTTAGATTTCTAAAGGCCCAACCAAGTTATGCTTAAGCAAACAAAAGTCTCAGAGAAAAGTTTACGAAAAATATGATTAAGTAGAAAAGTTGCCCAAGTTGGCAGATTTTATGCTTAACAAAAGTTCAAACGTTCACAAAATCTTGACAAAAATATATTAAAAAAGTTCAAAAGTTCTTTGAAAAATTTGTTGAAGTAGTGAATGTCAGCTTTTTCATATGTGTTTTTATGTTTTTGGACACTCTTTATAATAAAGCTTTTCATCAAAATTTGGATCTGCTTTCATTTTTCAATTCAATTCAATACATTAACGTATTTTTTCCAATTGACAGATAAAAAAAATTTGTATACATATGTTAAAAAGGGTTGCCATCAGCTAACACAAAAAAAATATGTTTATTGCTTATAAGCCAATCATATCAGCTGTGGTTAACGTAAAATTTCACAGCAAAAAGACACAAATTTTCCATAATTTGCTTAAATAGACACAAACAAAACAAAAACAATGTTTTTCATTGAAAAATTTGGCATACAAATAAAAACATTTTAATTAAACACATTCTCAATACTGTTAGCAACCCTATTTTGCTTATCAAACTACGATGTCAAGCGCTCTCTCTCAAGTTTCAAAAAGTAAACGAAAGTTGAAAAACTGAACGAAAGGAATGCTTAGACAAAACTTTGGCGACTTCATATATTGCTGTGTAAGTGCGTGGTTTTGCTCTTAAACTTTTTTGCTTAAGCATAACTTGGTTGGGCCTTAAGACCTAACTTTAGTTGAACAACATTTTTTGTATGTTTGCTTTTAATTTATTTTTTTTTTACTAAGACATATAAAATAAATATAAGCTAATTTTCTTATGTACTTAAATACTTTTAATACTAAAATTTAAGTCTTATTAAAAAATGTACAGTGTCAAACTCTAAAAACAAAAAATTTATCATATTTTCAATTGAAATTTGAAAGAGTGACATACCCGTAACTGAAAAGATACCGCAAAGTCCTTTTACAATCGAAATTTATATACTCTTAACTATGATTCTGCATATTTAGATTAACATATTAATGAAATTTTTTTCTGTAGTTATATTTGGCCGCACTCGATACACTGTGCACCGCAACCACCGCAGAGAGGTAAGCATTCCTTAGAAAAAGGACTTTAATTCCTACTTTTTAAATTATACTTCAATCTGAATGAATGTTAGTTTTTAGGAAGGTTTTGAGTTCTCCATTTTTAAAATTTTCAAATGAAATTTTCGATTCTGGGATTGGCATCCATAGGTATAATGGTCAAATCGGTTTTTGGGCCTATGACTAGACAATTTACTGGATAATTTTTTGTACATAAATTCATGGCGAACCTAAAACGAAAACAGTTTGTTGAAAAGTTTCGAGAGGTTTGCAAACATTTTCGGGTTAATATTTTTTCATGAATAAATTTTTATTTCTACATTCGGTGTTTTATTGCTTTGTATTAAAGAGATAAGATTTAATGAATTACCAAAATGTATTTAATTTTAATAAAAAAAAAAATGGATAAATATCAAACATAAGCATATAATATAGATAATTTTACTATCATTTAGAAGTTAAAAAAAATCAATGATAGTTGTTTCTTTTTGTTACTAAATGAATAAGTAACGGAGTTATAAGTTATTTTGATTTTGAATCATTTTTAACCATCAATTCGAATAAGATACTTAATTATATCTTTTTTGAAAATGTTTTTAAACTGTAGTTTATTAATAAGCATATTACACAGATTTTAACATCTGAAATATTCGGTGATAGATCGAAACAACAGATGTAACGAATTCAATGCCCAACACTTATATGTTTTCTTAACTTTTATTTTTAAACAGCTCGTTTATTCACAAAAAAGGTTTTATTTTAATATTGAGTTACATTAAAATACTTTTTTTTTACTCTTTTTAACTCATTTACGAAAGCTTTCCACTAAATTATAAAAATGTTTTATTTGCAAGTACCACAAAAGAAACACGAAATATTCATAATCGAAATTAGAAAAGATACTTTTAATTCATTGAGCAATTTTTGGTTTCATTAACAAGAGACGAAAGACTGTTAACTAAAATATTTTCAATGCTTTGTAAAATAAGTATAAAAAAAATAATTTCTACAAACGGCTGTCACTTGCTTCTGGCTACTTTTAGGTATGCCTGGCTTATAAACTTTTTTGCCAAACATAAATCAATTTGCAAAGCAAATGCGGCGCCATAAATATGAAATAGTATTCAGGTTTTCTTCTTTCCAACGGCTTTTTGTATCGCATATTTTCAACTGTAGACTTCTAACTGCGCTAAACAAATATTGACAGTTACATATTTTTCAATGATTTTTTGGAATTTTTTTCTTTTATGAGCAACTTTCTTCACGGTGCGAATATTAAAGAGAAAAATGCACGGATATAATTGTTTTTATCTTCCTTTGCACATAGAGCACTTAGGACTCTACTTGCAAATAATCAACTCCTAATAAAGTAGCTGCAAGTAAAGCACAAATAAACTTTAAAGATTTTTTTATGCTGTAAACATAAAAAGTTTTAAGTTTTAAACCATCTTCGTTTATGACTCATAGAAAACTATTTTTGCTTGCAGGCAACCGATTTTATTTGATAATCTTTAAAAAGTAGATGCAATTTTTTCCCAGTTGAGTGTTGCTGATTCTTCGTGGTGCTGCATTTCTCTTAAAACCCAGAATCTGGTTTTTATTAACGCACTTTGGATACACAAAAAAATAAAAAAATTGCAGAAAAAAATGTTTTATTTATTATGCTTTTGTGTCTCAAAATAATAACGTGACAATTTTGTCAGTTCTTAGCCTATTGCCTTTCAGAACAAAAGGTAACTTTTTATTTTTACCTTGTGATGAATAGCGATTTATCACGAGGATGTCAAGGGTAGTTTGTGGAGTTAAAGCAATCTTAATCAACAATCATGAGAAAATCAGAAGTTTTTGGAATTACAACAATCTTAAATAAACTGTCTGCTATTGTTGTAAGAAAATTTTAATATTTTAACAAAAATAAATACCAAAATACTTCTACTTAACAAGTCCAAACTTCTTACTGCAACTTTTATTTTCGCACCGTAAAAAAATATTGACTCAGTTGCTTATAAAGAAAAAAAATTTCAAAAACTCATTGAAAATATGTAACCGTAAATATTTATTTGGCGTAGTTTGAAGTTTACAGTTGAAAATATGCGATACAAAGTGTGGCGTTGAAAGGAAGAAAACCTGAGTACAAATTTATATTTATGGCGCCGCATTTGGTTTGCAAATTGATTTATGTTTGGCAAAAAAGTTTATAAAACCAGGCATACCTAAAAGTAGCTGGAATCAAGTGACAATCGTTTGTTTGTCTTTTTTGTATACTTATTTAAGAAAGTATTGCAAATATTTCACTTAAGAGTTATTTCAACAAATTATTGGGAAAAGTTGCTAAACTGTAAAGTTTCTTTTATTAAAACTTTTGTGAAATTTCGTATAAAAAAAGAATCAGAGATGAATATTAAACTCGAAAATCCAACTGGTCAAATGACCTCAGTTGACTCTGGTAAACTTTGTTGAGATTTAGAAAAAAAAAACCAGATAACTTGGAAGTATTTTAGTTAAGAAAGCATATCTAAAAATGGATTGGAGTGCAATAAAAATGTATATAATTAAAGTTTTTTCTAAATGACCTTGTTATTTATTATGTTGATTTTCTATGATTTAAATACAAATTCTAAATGTTCGATAGTTTAAATCATACTTGATTTTAAATACAAATTGTAGCTGTTTGATAGTTTAATATAGTTTATTGAGCATTAGGTTAAAGTTAGAACAATTAATTGTTTGAATCTTTCCAAAGAAACAACAACAACAACAACAACGTTCTTTCAATACGAAAATGAAAAATCACTAGCTGATTTTATTGCAATTTCGGCCCTGCTAAAGTCTTCAGGCAACACCAACAAACTGTTGGACTCCATTATAATAACATAAGCATAAAGACTAAAGTAAAGCAAAAATACAACAACAAATGTGAAAATATAAAATGGGAGAAAAACTGAGAAATTGACACTTAAAATCTCATCGCCTCAGTAGTGCAGTGCGTTAGTGCGCTCTTGCATGGCATATCAAAAAGATTTCTGATAAAGCCTTTAGCAGGGCCGAAATTGCAATAAAATCAGCAAGTGATTTATTCCTTTTCATATTGAAAAAACTTTATTGTTGTTGTTGTTGTTTCTTTGGAAAGATTCGTTAGAACAATCAATTGTTCTAACTTTGACCTAAAGCTCAATAAACGATTTCAAACTGTCAAACAACTTGAATTTTTATTTAAAATGAAGTCTAATTTAAACTATCAACCATTTAGAATTTGTATTTAAATCATATAAATTCAGCAATTTATATAATTTTAAAAGTAAAACTTTCCAAGTTGAGCGCATTATGTGAATGATTTTGATACAAAGGTAAGGAATCTGTTTTTGTGCTCAAAAATCAAATGAGTTGTGAGCTTATTTATTCTTTAGCGATATTGCTTCAGTCTTTTCATTAATATTAAAAACATTTCTCTGAACACGTAGAAAAATTTACCCAAATAATACTCTATAAGGTTTTGAAAATAGATGATACCAAACTTTATCTACCGAGTATCAAATCGAGCTTGTCCGAGTTCTGCTTAGAATTCAGTTTCAAACTAATTCTCGTTTCAAAAAAGTTGGTACTCAGTCATTTCTTCACTTATTTGGTACTCGGATCATTTTAAAAAGAGAGTGTTGGGCACTAATACTCGGATCAATTTTATACCAATTTTATGCCACTTTATATGAAAGCTTTGTCAGAAAAATTTGTTAAACAATTTTTTTTTAGTATTAAAAGCAAAACAAAAAATTACTTGGAGGCATAAAAAACGTTGTTTAGATTGTCGGTAAGATGGTGATGAAGCTAAATAAGGCCAAGAGTAAGCTATAATCTACAATATTGGAGTTTTTGATTTTATATATATTTCCTTTTATTGTAAAAACGACATATAAGCCGTGCCTAGCTGCCGCCATCAGCTGAACAAAACCGAAATTGAAGTCTGGCACGAGAGTGGCTTTAAATATGACGGCGTTTTTTGTTATGCAATACTTTATGACTTACGATAGTACTAGAATTTAGAAGCCATTGAGCTGCTACAGCACAATCCAGAGCTCTCTATACGAGTGGGAACTACAATTTCCGGGAATTATTGCTATAGGGCCTTCGCCTGGTCAAGTTAAGATGACTATGTCAACCAATTGACCGGACAAAATTGGACCCAGCGTTGTTGCTGCCGAGATTTTTTAATAGAAAATAATTAAGTCATGATTTAGTTTGTTATTTGTTTATATAATTTTATATATTTAATTTTATATTTATAATGCAATATTTTGGTATGTTAAGCATGCTAAACTTTTTTTTCAAAATCATTTTAATCTGTATTTTAATTTGCAATTTTAATATTTTTGTTGAATTAATAAATAATATACCACTTTAAGGTTGCAATTCCGCTTAATGTTTAAGCCCAATATTTCAGATCTGTATTGATTTTGTATTTTTGGATCGAGTCATTGCTAAAAGTCCGTTTGGTGATAATCCAAGTTTTATCGTTTCGAATGAAAAGAGTTCTGATCTCAAAGTTTAATTTTCAATTTGTGCTTTTGTGTATAAGTTAAAATTTCTACATTAAGTCGTTTTTGATCTGTTATAAAATCACTAGACACATTCAATCTCTAAATCTTTTCAAATCCTCATCGATATTGTTTGTTTAGCTTTGGTTTTTCCGAGATGGCCATTTTTGTAATGAAGTGTAAAAAGAAACATAATAGTGGCACTCAATGAACGCCGTATTGGCGAATAAAACAGCGTATGTTCGGTAAGTTTACAGCAGCGTAATTTGCAGTGTCAAAATTTTAACAGATGAAGCATACGGCACAAAAAAGGATTGTATACAGTACGTAAAATGTGTGTTATGCAACCGTGGGTTAATTTTTGTTTTTAACAAACAATTTTTTTAATACAATAACCAAATTTATTCGGTTTTTATACAAGCTAAAGTAAAAGCGACAGAAAAGCAAAAGTAATTGAGCAAAAGAAAACTAAAAATAGCAATAGCAAAAGTTAACAACAAAAGCAATAGCAAAAGTAAATAAACAATAGCAAAATCAAACAAGCTAATGAAAAAGCAAATTAGCAAAATGAATATCAACAGCAAATACAAATGAGCAAAATAGAAACAGAAAAATTAAGAAAAAAATTAACAAAAGCTAAGCAATCAAGCCAAGGCGAAAGCAACTGAGCAACAGCAAAAGCAAAATATTGCATAGATATGGTTCCTAGTATATATTGATGTTTCTCTTGTTTCTGCTACTATTTTCTACTGCAGTTTTTACTGTCATTTACTACTACTTACTATTTTCGACTCCTTATATTTGTACTACTATTTTCTACTACGTATGGAATGACAGTAATGTTTGATGTTATGGTATAATGGTATGGTATGGTATGGTATGGTATGGTATGGTATGGTATGGTATGGTATGGTATGGTATGGTATGGTATGGTATGGTATGGTATGGTATGGTATGGTATGGTATGGTATGGTATGGTATGGTATGGTATGGTATGGTATGGTATGGTATGGTATGGTATGGTATGGTATGGTATGGTATGGTATGGTATGGTATGGTATGGTATGGTATGGTATGGTATGGTATGGTATGGTATGGTATGGTATGGTATGGTATGGTATGGTATGGTATGGTATGGTATGGTATGGTATGGTATGGTATGGTATGGTATGGTATGGTATGGTATGGTATGGTATGGTATGGTATGGTATGGTATGGTATGGTATGGTATGGTATGGTATGGTATGGTATGGTATGGTATGGTATGGTATGGTATGGTATGGTATGGTATGGTGTTATCTATTTATATAAAATTAGATGTATGGATGTATGTATGTGAGTATGTTTGTATATCACGTATAGACTCCCAAACCGTTAACTTGATCTTTATGAAATTTTCAGGGAAACTGAAGCCACATCTTGAGCGTGTTCCTGTTATGTTTTGTGTCGATTGGATAAAGGGGCGTGGTAGCTCCCATACTGACCAAGGTTTAGTAATTTTTTTCAGATTGTTATGGTCAGCAACTGTACTAAAAATGGGTGTGGCCACAATATATCAACTCCTACTTTTTCGAAATAATGCCAATTCCGGAGTTGTACACGTTTTTATAGTGAAACTTGGTATGTAGGTGCTCCGAGTGGCAGTAACTATTTATATAAATGTTGCCAGGCACTCTTTTACTGCCCATAAATGAATAAATTTTCTATATATGGGCATTTCCAGAAAAAAGTCTACTGTGACCAAAAAATTAAAACTTATTAAAAATTTATTATTTTATTATATCATGTAAGAGAAACATTTTAATTTTATTAGTTTCAGCAATTTCTACATAAATTCATTATCCATCATGATCAAATCGTCTGCACTGCTTCACAAATGTAGTTTTTCTTTTTCGTAAATTTTTCTTAAATGTTTCGTAAGCTTTTTTGTTTTAGTAAAAATGGAAGGCATTGGCTAGAGATAATGAAAAAATGGTTGAGGCATCGAAATGACATTACATACATTAAATTTGTTTTTTAATAACTGAATTACATAATTACTTAACTACCTAATTACTTAAATACCCAATTAAACTACAGTGGAAATATTAGTAACGTAACGCCAGTAACGAAACGCCAGATCAAAAATCCTAATAAAAAACCAGAAAATATGTTTAAATTTGATCACTTGGAAAATAAACTTATGTTATTTTAAAACCTCAAAAAAAAGTTTTATACAAAAAGTCTTGCCCATTTCAGAGAGTTTTGCAAATTTTGTAATCCAAGTCAGAAATCACTCCCGTTTTTTATAACGTGTCCATAGGGTTAATTTTTGTCATTGTTTTTACTTAATATGGTGCTACTTAATTACTATGCAAATAAAAAAAAAAATTTTTAAATTAGACTTTTTAATTCTATGTTTTAATATGTACTCATACAAATCGTCCGTAACTCCAGTTTGGAAATGCCAGTTTTGGAAAATTTGGTAATTTTGTTCCTATGTCTGAACCGATTTTCATTAACCTTTAGGAAATTATTAAAAACATACCAAGGAGGGTTTTTGCATTGAAAAAGGGGATGTGGCAACTCCCATACAACCCAAATTAGAGAAATTGAATAGTTTTCCAGTTATAAGCCGCACATGCACGGAATTTAGTATTTGAACACAATTTACACATGCAGTTTTACTGATAACATTATATGGACGTTTGTCAACTGGAGCGTGGAAAAAATACACCGGGTTTCAGAAAGTATATTAAAGATTCTACTATGCGCATGTTCGCCATCTTTGAAAACACGTGGTTGTTGCGTCAGTTGTGAGAAAGAAGAGAATGTCAAACTGACTGAAAAAAGATGAAGTAATCATTTTTTTATAGTGAGAACAATTTTAAAATCTCCTCATTTTCTTATGCAATCTTAGTTTTTTTTTAAATTATATAAATATACATAAAAAAACAACGGTTGTTATTTATTTTTACTACTTTTGTCTACTAGGTATTAAATATAAGCATTTGTACAAAGGTGTATACAATGATTTAGACAAATGTTTAGACAAGAATTTGGATAAGAATTTAAACAAGGAATAGTACAAGGATTAGAACAAGGACTTAGGCAAAGATAAAGAATAGAATTTGGACAAGAATAATGAAAAGGATGTAGAGAAGGATTAGGAAATAGGTTATAACAGGGATAAAAATAAGAACAAGGACAAGCATTTGGACAATTAAAGAAGATCTTTAAGATATATAGTAAAGATTAGCACAGTGACTATGACAGAAGACGTTGTCTCATAAAAGTGCCAACAATTAATTTATATTCTTAATAAAAAAATTAAGAAGCGATAAAGCATCAACTTTACTTTTTATAACGTACAATTTACACTTAATTAATTTTAAATAATAACATAATTTTAAAAACTATTTTATTAATTGAAGTTATGCCTTAGGCTGGTCGAGTCTATATAACTGTAAAAGTCGGTGAATTTCAATTTTATACTACGTTTTTAAGTTATTTCTTTCAATAAAATAATATTTGCTATTATATCTTTTTTATAAATGAGTCTTTTTTTATTTTATACCTATTTTTTATTTTTATTTTTTATTTTATATATACTTAAACTAAAAAATACTAACAATTATAAAAATATATATTTATAATTTAATTGAAAATATCCTTATCTGCAACTTAAAGTACTGATTTGCATTCGCATCCGCAAAATAAACCCGTCACATCTCTACTTAATATCGAGTTAATAGTAATTTAATTTTTAACCTTGCTCCTTGCTCCAATAGAGGCTTGTGCTTAAGTTAGGTAGCATTCTTAATAATAAAAATTATAATGATGTTGATATTGCAATTTTGATAACGAAATATAAAAAAAGCAAAAATATGAACTAAAAGTTTTCGAAAAGCAAAATAATTGTTTTCACTTTACTTCACGCAAAAAATGGCGTTCTTTTGGCAACTTCATATTAACTCAAAACTTTTTTCTCACTTATAATCGTCTTATCTCATTGGCATGAGTTCTTGGAAAGTATTGAAACTTTTCTGCTGCTTGTACTGATAAATAGAGCGAGTGAGTTTATCGATTTCCAAGGTGTTAACGTAGTTGACCAAAGAGTTATACACAGTTAGAAATCTTATACTAAAATTGAAACTTTTTGTACTACATATGAGACAACACCAGTTGGTTTTCAAATCTAGTATTTGCAAAATACAAAAAAATAGTTTTATAACAACTTTGGTTTAAAATTAAGTACAAGCTTGAATTAAAATATTACAAAAAAAAATTACAAACACCGCGAGATTCGATCACACGACATTGAGTTTGTAAACTCACTACTATAACCACCGAGCAATTGGCCTACACATGAGAAGCGTGATAAGCAAACATATGAACCGAGTCGCCTAATATTGAATCTTAATCTCAATTTAGTATCCCAATGTACTAGAATTTAATATAAATTGTATTAAAACAAAAATAATACAGAACTGTGCTTAAATTTAAACAAAAAGGTTAAAATTAAATTGTGCAAAAAGGCTAAAATTTAAAACAAAAAGCTAAAATGGATGCTGTAATATTTATTTTGGTTTAAATTCTAGTACAGAAGTTTTAATTTTGAGTTAGTATTTGCAAAGTTTAAATTTTATACCGCAAGGTTTAAAAAAATGCAGTAATATTTTAAAGGGACTAAATTAAATTCAAGATTTCTAACCGTGTACATATGACGTAATAGAGTACACTCTAAAAAATAAATGTAAATCTATATCTATACTAAAGGGTATTTTTTATTGAGTGATACAAGTTTAAATCATGATAAAACATAGTAATATTTTTTTAATATCAATGAAATGAGCTTTATTGGATAGAAAATTTTATGACATTAATGCTTAAATATGATTTTGGCCATGTAACTGCCAAGACTGGCGCGTAGAAGGCGCAATCTGGAACACCAATTTTCACAAACTTTTCGCAGCATTTGCGGCCGTATCTCGCCGATAACTCTTCGAATGTTGATTTCTAGGTGTTCAATTGTTTGTGGTTTTTCGACGTAGACAAGTGATTTTACATAACCCCAAAGAAAATAATTCAATGGGGTTAAATCACACGATCTTGGGGGCCAATTAATTGGGCCATTTCGTGAAATTATTTTTTCGTCAAAAGTTTCCTTGAGTAAATCAGTTGTAGCGCCCCGCTGTGTGGCATGTGGCTCCGTCCTGTTGGAACCACATACAGTCAACCCCGGTTGAGTACTCCCCTCTTAAATGCAATTCCCTCTTAAGTGACCGTAGTTTATTGCATCTTACATTTTTCTGACAAAACACATATATATTTCATCTCTCGCTTAAGAACCAAACTCGCTTAATTGCCTCTGAATTCAATGCACCTATAAAAAAATTGTATGTTATTTTGCCTTTTTTAGTGCCACTTGTAAAAATAATGCAACATTGTCTTAATTGTGGCTGCATACATAATTCGATTATTAATCGTTTAAGAAACGTAATCGTCCATCCACTAATTGTCAAAAATACTTTCACATTAAAAGTTGCAAGTTTTTCGTGTTTTTATAATTTTCTAATTAGAATGACTGGAAAAGGGCGAAAGTTAACAACATTGACGATTCAACAGAAACTTAAAATTTTAGTGTTGATTGACGTAAATGAAAAACCAAAAAAAGAAATAGCAAAGGATTTTAATTGCGATGTTTCGACCATTCATCGCATCCTAAGAAAACGCAAGGACATTGAGGCAGCAGCTACCAAAAATAATTTAAAACGCAAGCGGTTGCGTGGCAGTAATTACGATAGAGTAGAAAAAGCTCTATCAAAATGGTTTGACCAGATACGATCTGCAAACACGACTATTTCTGGTGCTCAAATTTTACAGAAGGCCAAAGAATTCGCACTTAAAATGAATTGTGATTTTGAACCATCCAGTGGTTGGCTGTGGCGTTGGCAGCGCAGAGAAAACATTAAATTTAAGAAAATACAAGGCGAGGCCGCAGATGCAGACACTGTAGAAGCTGAATACTACCGCAGCCAAATCTTGCCAAACCTTACAAAAACTTACGAGCCATGCGATATTTTCAATGCAGACGAAAGCGGCCTTTTTTACAAGGCTCTGCCAAATGGAACTTTGTGTAGAGCTGGACAGAAAGCGGTGGGCGGAAAAGCACAAAAAGCCCGTCTTACTCTTTTATTTTTATGTAACGCTAATGGAACTTTTAAACGAGTGTTCGTTATTGGAAAATCGAAGAACCCAAGGTGCTTTAAGGGAAAAACAGTGCCAGTGCCATACTATTCGCAAAACAAAGCTTGGATGACCAATTCCCTGTGGTCCATCATAATGAAAGAATTTGACCGTGAAATTGGAAAGCAAAAACGAAAGGTTCTTTTAATAATTGACAACGCTGCTTGCCATAAAGTTGACGGCTTAAATCTAGAAAATGTAAAAATCGAATTTTTGCCACCAAATACAACATCAATATTGCAGCTTCTGGATCAGGGCATAATACACTGCTTCAAAGTCTATCTCAGACAAATATTGATACGGAAGCAGCTGCTAGGCGTCGAGAAAGGCCTGGCAATAAAACAATTTATTAAATCGTTGTCTATGCTTGATGCCCTTACGTTTATAAAACGTTCTTGGTGGCTTGTCACAAGCGAGACTATAACAAATTGCTTTCGAAAAGTAGGTCTTTTATTTTAATTTATTTTTCATTTTTAGTTCAAATACATTAGAGTTCTAAGTTAACTTAATAAATGTTCAAATTATTTAACTTCGTTTTTCAGGCAGGGTTTCAAATAGGAGCCGAATCATTTGATAATATCGAGGAAATAGTTAATATACCTGTTGATATACAAGTAGAAGAATTCGAAGAATACGTTGCTTGCGACCAAAGCATTAATTGTTTTGGCACTCTAATGGATGACGAAATAGTTGAGGGTGTATTATTGAATGAAGAAGAAGAAGAAGCTGATTATTTGTCATCAGAAGAATCTTTAGAAATTACTGTGTCTGAGCATATTTTATTTGCTGAGGCCTTGAATGCCCTTAGCATTATGAAAACATTTACGGATAACAATAATATTCAATGTGAAGAGCTTGAAACTTTGGAGGAAAAGTTATTTAAGAACAAATTTAAAAATTGCCGACAAAAAAAAATTACGGAATTCTTTTTAAATAATTAAACTTTTTCTGTATTTACTTAAAGATATTTATTCTTTATTATTTATTGAATAATTTAACTGTAAACAATTGATCTCATATTGCAGTGTAATGTTTTTTTTATTTTTTAAAATGAATTTTTATAAATAAAATGTTTGTTTAAAGAAACAAGAAACTCGAGGCTATTTTTTCTATAAGTACCTCGAGGTACTTAAGCGAGTTTCTTTTAAGTGCTTTTCCCGCTTGAGTACCTCAAAAGTCTGACAGATTAAGGAGAGGTACTTAACCGGGGCTGACTGTATCAGCAAAATTAATGCCAGCTAATTGAGATACGAAAAAACTTCGAATCATGTTTCTATACCGTTCACCATTGACAGTAACATTCTGACCATCATCGTTTTTGAAGACATATGAGCCAATGACTCCGCCAGCCTATAAAGCGCACCAAACAGTAATTTTCTGTGGATATAATGGTGATTCGACAAAAGCTTGTGGACTCTCCTCACTCCAAATACTACAATTCTGTTTATTTACGTACCCATTCAACCAAAAATGGGCTTCATCGGAAAATAAAATTTTCCATGGAAATTTAAAACCAATATCAATTTGTCCTTCAGCCCATTCACTGAATTGGCGGTGCATACGATGGTCGTTTGGCTTTAATTCCTGCACAAGTTGAATCTTGTAAGGTTTTAAGCCAAGATTTTTTCGAAAAAACCTTCCATTAAGTGGAAGGACACAACCCCAGTTGCTGAGAACGGCGACGAATTGATTGATTAGGATCATTTTCAATGCTTTCCTGTACAGCGGCTACAGATTCTTTGTTGCGCACTGTACGGCATCTCACGGGATACACATTATCAGTAACAGTAAATGTGGTCCAAAAACGATCTATTGTTCTTTGAATTAGCAGCTGTGAAGGACGATTATGTACGCCATAAAACGGACGAAGTTTTATGTTTGATAAGTTTGACGAAGAGAAACATTATTTTGATTAAAAACTTTCACAATTTGCACTCGTTGCTCTAGTGTGAGTCAATCCATAATAAAATGTCAAAACAAGCTAAACAAAAAACAGTTACCAACTATTAAATGGGTGGTCAGATAAAGCAGTGATGCCAATTTAAAGTTGTATCACTCTACAAAAAAACACCCTATATTATACAAAATTTAAGTGCTTATATGTTAGAGTGTATCATCTTGAATGGCAAAAATCTGACCCCCAATTCCGGTACCAAAGTAAAATAGTGTATAAAAAATCCTTTCGATTGATATAATATTTTTTGATCTGAACCAAATTTGGCATCACGTGCCTCACGTACACAAACAAAGGTCGATCTCAACGATTCGCTGAGATTCCGTCTCGAACTTGTGTTTGCTTTAAAATATTCATGTTGGAGAACTCATTCTTTCGTGAAGTCAAAATTGAAGACAATATTTCAAAAACCACTTGTTCGTGCTCTTCTGGCGGTCATAAAGAGAAAAATAAAAGCGGTGACTTTTTTTTTGCTATGCATAAATCGACAACAGTGCTTTTCTAGTTAACTATAAGTACACTGTGAACCAAAAAGACCCTTTTTCTTGTGAGTAAAAAACCGACAAATGTTTTTAAATATTTCTGGGGTCGTTATCATGAATCTAGCACCCAAATTTCTCCAACACGTCAGGATTTTGGGAAAACTGTGATTCAAGGCCAAACCATTCTCTTAAGAGAAATCAACTTGAAACGATTTTTGTCTGTGGCAAAGATGTTTGCTATAAGTTGTAGGCCTTTGTAGGATGGTGAAGAGTGCGCTAGACTGTCAACTCAGAGGTCAGCGGTTCGAATACAGGTTCGCGCATTGTTATTTTTGCTTTCTTTGTTCTTTACTTCGTTTAGGAATCATTGAAACATTACATCCACAACTAAATTATGGATATTTCATACTTCTAACCCTTCACCCCCTTTTCACCCTTATTTTTACGTTTTTCAAAAATACTTTATTGTAGCATAGCTTTATTTTGCAAATCATTGAGAAATGTAATTTTATATGCTGGCAAAAAGTCATCCCCATAAAAAAGCATATCGTCCCCTTAGTATCAAAAAAACGTATCTCGATTTTGATAAATTTGAGAAAAAGCAGAAAAACCTCGTAACACTTTAAGTTAATGAGAATATCATTTCTACCTTTTACAGCTGTTACTTTTAAGGCTTCTTATACTTTTAGGGGCTTTTTTGGGGTCATAAAACATTTAACAGATTATGCTTTATGGTCTTGTTTATATGTTTAAAATTCAAAACTTTGGAACCAGGTTCTAGATACGTTTTTGTGTTGCTATATTTTTAATTATATATTTTATTTTAAAATTAGATACGTCAGGTTTCATTTCTCAAAGTCATTTTTATTTGAAAGGATATAAAAGAAAAAATGCATAAAAGGGAAGGTATATTTTTAATCTAAAGATTCATATTACGAATTTTTGTCTTTGACTACACGATTGAAAATCTTCGACTACATTTTAAACTTTTTTGGATTACATGTAAGGACAACACCAAGAAAATATTAATTTGTATTCCACAGAAAGTTTAAAAAAAGCAATATAAATATAAATTAAAAATAAAAAATTATTCTGACCATTGCATGATTTGAACACACTCGTCTAAATCTGTTATTAACAAGGTTTCGCTTATTTTTCATGATAACGAATGCAAGTAACTTCCTTTCAGAAACGTGGGTTCGAGACCCAGCTAAATTAAATTAATCTAGGGATTAAAGAATAGTACTTGTTTAGAGAACAAATCATCACGCCTCTGGCATGCTTCGATTAAAAATTCCTTTAAACTAAAGTTTGGATTAAAAAGTAATCCACAATTTTTAAGCGTTTACCATTGTGTAACTCTAAGAACCATGATATTGTGATAGCAGTAAACGTTATTTGCAGGGAGTTTGTAAATTTTTTAACAACAATCAACACAATTAACAACATTTATAATACCTACCCACGAAAATGTATACGGATACCACTAATTGCTACAATATGTTAAAAAATGGCTTTGTCTGATATTTTAGGACAATATCTTATAGCTTCTACATCAATCTGAATAAAGTTTAAAACATTGTTTTGTGCAAGGTCCTTGGAGCTATCATTGTAGTGACGTGCTTTAATCTTTCAACAAATATGTTGCATGTGTAATGGAAACAGACCTGGTTTTTCTTCATTACTACAATTATTGTATTTTACACATGAATCATGAAATTTAAATTTTCTATTATTAAACATTTTTCTGTAAAGCCAAAACTTTTCAGAAACAATATGTTGCTCCGTCCATTGTTTAATGTATATATTATATATATACCTCAAAGACAAATCTTCTGGCAAGTACTTATCTTTTTTTTTTCGGCAGTAATGAAATGGCACAGTTGGAATTGATAGGATATTTTTTCTATTTTTTCTTTATTTTCACTTGGTCTTGTAATACCATGTTGCTGCTTGCCTTGCATACTCCCAGGAACAATATGGGCTTCGTCGATGCTTTTTTATTTTTTTCTTAAAAATCCTTCGCCGTTTATGTAAAAGTTAACTGTCGCGTATTGTTACCTTTGGAATTTTGCCCAACAGTTTTAACTTTAGTATCAATATTTTATTTACCAACTTTGAAATATACGGTCTTTGTTTATATAAATCTTGTTAATTGCAGATGGCATTGTGAATTTCTTGTCTCCTATTTTCGTCAAATGATTGATTAAATTTTCTACAGCAAGCAATGCAATCCATCTTATAAGCATAACTTTTTTACCTCTTAAAGAAACATTTTTCCAGATTTCCTTAAACACTTTTTCACTACTACCAAAATAAATTATTCTTCGTTTGACCATAGAACATACTTCCAAAATAAAAAAATTGCTCTCCTCTCTACCAAAAAATGAACTTCCACAAAAAATTAAATTTTATAATGGTGTCTTCTTATACGTATTGTGAACGCATGTGTGGATCGTTTAATTTACATAAGTAACACATATACGTATGTACAGATACGTTTTTGTATTTGTTATTGTTTAAGGCCCCTATTATGTATTACAACTCAACTTAAGTTGACTAGATTCAACTAATTTTTTTTCTCATAATTTATTACATACATTTCAGTTGAACTATGTTGTTTGAAAATTCTTAAAAGATTAAGGCAAACTACATGGTTCAACTAAAATAAATGTAATACGTTATATGAAAAAAATTTAGTTGAATCTAGTCAACTTAAGTTGAGTTATTTTACATAATAGGGGCCTAAGTCTTAACACAGTTACGTCGACAGCTATTTCTAAAGTTACGTGTCCTCGAGATACGAGTCTTTGTGAGTAAGTAGACTTTTTTATTTTGACTTATTCTGCATACTTAACTCAAAACTCATAAAAATCGAGAAACGTCTTTTTTTTCTAAGGAGACGATATAGGGTCTTTGACAACAAAATTACTTTTGATCCACCATATCCAAACAATAGACCCCTAAAATGCAAAATTAATTTTTTTCATTTATATGATGTTAACTATTGTGATAAGGACAATCGAAGAGGTTTAAGAGGTTTCAAAAGTTGTCGAAATCTCCCGAAAAAAATGGTAGGAAAAAAAACATGTCTTCCTCCCCCGCAAGGTCAAAATTGTTTTTTGAGAAATACTGTAAAAAATAACGATTTCAAAATTCTTAGATTTTTGTAAGAAAAATTACATATTGGCATTTCCAAACTGGCGTTACGGATGATTCGTGCGAAGAAATATTAAACAAAAAGAATGAAAATGCCTAATTTTTAAAATGACTTTTTTTATATTTACGTAGAAATTAAGTAGCACTATATTAAGTAAAAAAAATGACAACAATCGATTTTCATATTTTAGCATATTTTCATATAAGCAAAAACATGTGCTGGCGTTACGTTACTGAAAACGGAAGTGATTTAAGAGTTGGACTATAAAATTTTGCAAAGCTCTCTGAATTGGTCATAACTTTTTGTATATAACACCTTTTTTTAAAATGAAGGGTTAAAAATGATATAAGTTTCTTTTTCAAGTGATCAAATTTAAAAATATTCTCTGGCTTTTTTTATTAGGCGTTTTGATCTGGCGTTACGTTACTTTAATTTCCATTGCAGTTAAATTGGGTAATTAAGTAATTAGGTAGTTAAGTTATATTTTAATAAGTTATTAAAAAACGAATTTTGTTCTTTCCTTGCCTCAACCATTTTTCCATTACCTTTAGCCAATGCCTTCAATTTTTATTCAAACAAAAAATTTACTAAACATTTACGAAAAAGAAAAACTACATTTGTGAAACAGTGCAGATGATTTAAACATCATGGTAAATGAATTTATATAAACATTGCTTAAATTAATTAAATTCAAAGTTTTATCTTAGATAATATTATCAAATAATACATTTTTAATGAGTTTTAATTTTTTGATTACGGTAGATAGCGCAGATATTTTTATTGTCATCTGATTTTCTAAATTTTGGCGGTATTGATTATAGTGTCAACATTTTCTTATATTTGTCGAATTATTGCTTTACATATTTTTTTCATATGCATTTTCTTGTTTTTGAGAAATGTTTACTTGAACGTAATTTTTTAACTTTAAAAATAAAAAAAAAATAATATAAATAAGGTTTAATATCTCGGGCATCAAAAGTGGTACCGAAAATAATTTTCTTAATGTGGACTTTTCAAATATTTTTGAAATATTGAATTTGCGTCAGAGTTTCATTGTACAAACGACTTTTTGAAATTTGTAAACATGTGTAATATAGAGGTGTTTTTTTATTTTTGTATGCATCGATTTGATCAATATTTGTTTGTTTAAGTATAAAATAATTTAAAAAAAAAAAAAAAAGTAAAAAAGAAAAATAAAAAGTATAAAACTAAACTACAAACTGCAAGGCATTTATATTATTAGATGTTTGTGTCACTCATGTCCCAGTAAAAAAGTGGATCATCCTATGAGCGTTCTGGGAGTGCTCCCTGAGGAGCAGTGAAGTGCTCCTAATTGATCCAAACTAGGTGTATTTTGTGTTCTCTTTAAACATTGCGTGTTCTAGGAAGGGTAGCGCTCCCTTTAACATCCCGAAATTACCATTGGCTGGTCGCACTTCACGACCTCGGCGTTGAAACGACGCGAATCGAATGAAAGGAACATTTAAAATATTTTTTGTTTCACAGAAAATAATTATAGAGTTTCCTAAAAAGCACATGCCTCACTTTATGTCTAATTTCATTAATTGCTCGCATATTGATCTTATAAGAAGAGGAGCACAAGTGCTCACTTTTTGATCCAATAAAACAGCAAAAGAGCGCTCCCTTGTTGTTCCTCATGGGAGTATTCGCATGTTTTTTACTGGTGTGTGACGACGGTTTTACACACAAATTGCTGTGTCACATATATGTTTAAAACAAATGCATTGTTTAAAACAAATTGTGATAAAATAATGTTCTGGAAAATGATAAAATCTGAAGAAAACCACAAATATGTCTTAACGTATAAAATAAAAATACATAAAAATTTCAAAGTGCGCGGTTTTTTAATTTAGCAGTTATGGCATTTAAACTCAACGCATCATAACGTTTTCTTCAAAAATGTTCCGTCGCCTCATTACTAAACACTTCATAATAGGTCTGTTTCCATACTCGATTCAAGTAACTTGAAGTTGCTTGATTATTTTACAAACTTTTGAAGCTCGAGAAAGCAGAATAACATGAAACATGAAAAATGTCACTCTCTATTCTATTAAAATTACTTGAAGATAGTACGGAAACAGACCTAATGTTTGAGGACGCTGAGTGAGCGAGCTAATCAACTAATTAGTAGCCAACGCTTTACCAGTTTTTACAAGTTTTTTTGGGTGTAGACTAGCGACGTTGATGGTGCTACTTTTCTTCTTACATTTCGGGTAGTATGGTAGATTGCCAAATCCAGAAATGAGCATTTAATAACTTGTATGTTGAAAATGTTTTGCACAGTTTCGGCAACAATATTTTTCATGTTTCATCATCAGGGTTTGTTTTTTCTGTTGATTCATGCGAAGTCAGTTAAAAAGGGGTGACTTAAGTGGCTGATGGTGATGTGGGAGTTGCAATTGGTACTGTTAACGTTCATGATATTGCCAAACTGAGTGAAAGAAAACAAGAAGAATGAAATCAACATGCATTCAAGTTGTATCTAAAAATGTTGCTCAAACCTTCTGCTACAACTCTGTTGGCCGAAATCAGTCGCTGGGGATTTGTTGCAGCAACAAAAATGAATAAACATGAAATGATTTAAATTGCCAAGGGCAAAAATTAAGCAACTTCGAAGCATGCTCTACAAGCATACACTAGCACCATGATGCATATTCACACGCTCACATGCACACACACGCATGTTTGTAATTAAATTCTCAATTTAAAGCATACCAATATTATAATAGCAGAAGCGGAAACGTTTAGCAGCTGAATTTAATTAATGAGAAGTTTGTGCCATTTTTTCATTGTTTGCCTTTTGTTGTTGGTTGTATTTTGTGTTCTGCTTCAAGGAAAATTCGTTTGCAACAATATTTTGTGTTGTTTGCCCCGTAAGCTTCAAAGTTGCCAGTTCTGCAGGAATTGCAACAATCTCAAGTGAATGTTTTTTTACTGCGGCATACAAACATATAGTATGCAAAATTTAAAAAAATGCATAGTTTTTTTTTATGTTTCTTGTACAAACTATTTAAATCTTGCTGCGTAAAGTGGTAACTTTTTTAGTTTGTTCCTGAAACGGCAACAGCAGCTCTTTCTTTCGTTGGCTTCGACTTTTATTTCACTTGGCAAAAATTAAAAGAGTTCTGAGTGTCGAGCGCCTGGCTGCCTGTGTCTATAGCTTGGCGTCTGCTGCTGCTGCTTGGCAAAAAATCCAATGGATTCCAAGTTTAATGCACTTCAGCTGCGGGCAACAATCTCGCATATTTAATATAAAAAGAGGAGGAAAAAACAAAACGAATATTGCATGCAGAAATCGAGCGAAAAGTTGTGAGCTGCAAGTGTTTCATTATTTCGCTATGCTTAAAATTCTTTCCAAAGTGATTTGATTTCATTAACGCTTTTTTTATGTTACTACTCGATGTTGCTGGTGCTGATTTCATTGTGAGCTTGCGGGACTCATATTCCTACTGCTTAACGGGATTTTTTTATTATTTTGCATAAAAAAGAAGCAATTGAATTCATACAGGATTTTATTATATTTAGATAAACTGAAGTCTCTCGTTGGAATTAAAGGTGGGGTAATTACGATGGAAAGCTGAATTTTCAAGGATTTTAATATGCGCAATGATGTCTAATTTAAATTTTGCATAAATTATTTTAAAAATTTAGGATATGGGCATTAGGGTGTAAACTTTTTTTAATTTTGGGGGGCTGAATCGGAATCTGAAAGTTCGTTATGAAAAACAATTTTGAGAATTTTTTAGATTTTTTGCAAAAGGCTTAGAGGCCGCTCAAGGTCGTTTTTTCCAAAAAATTAGTTCTTAAAAATAATACTTATTATTTCTACAAACACTGAGGAAGCGAATTGGTTACTGCTACCAAAAAATGCTGAACTGAATTTTTGATTTTGCAGCAACTTAAGATTTGTAGTTACATTAACATATTTTTTTATTGCCGTTCATAATTTCGATGTAATTCGAAACAAATATTGGTAAGCATAACAAAATCCGGTGCTTTTTTGCACTGAATATCACAACATGCAACCGAAAAATCGATTGGTGTTTTAAAAATTTAGCTGTTACAACTGAAGTGCAAGCATACATTGCAACTGAATTAAATTATCCCCCAGACCAAGTTTGATTTACACCAACTGAATTTTGCTCCATATAATTTCAGTATTTTCGTAATACTTGTAAACAAAATATTTAAAAACAGTTTCTATTTGATATTTATTTTGTTAATAATCCCATACAATTAAAGATTTTCCAGATGCACGTCTGGTAATGTGAAATGTATGATCACATTTTATCAAATTTACTTCAAGTAAAAATTTAATATTAGTTACATTAACATTGTTAGCAAAATAATGATTATCAAAATATAATGTTTCAATAGTTTGTGAGACAGTATAATACTTGAATATAAATATTTTCACAATAACTAATTTCTCAAAAGAATAATCCAACAATGATTGCCGTCTTGGAGTATTAACTATGGCGGCAAAAGAATTTCAACTGGAGCTGAGGACATTAAAGGCGTATTGAATAAGAGAAAGAAATCCTTCAACAAGCCATACTTTTGCAAAATCATTTCAGCACTTGAATTGTCATGCAAGTAGCAGAAGAGTTGGTGCGTAAAGGGTTGGTGGTTAGTGTGTTAGTTCACCATAAAAATCGAAACCAAAATGTTTCGGTAACGTCGATAGTTTGTAAGATTTAGTTTTGCCAAAATTGAATGCATGCATTCTTTTTATTGTTTTTTGGCAATCATCGTTTAAAAATTATATACTACATATCTTTCTTTATTAATGAATATGAGATTAAATTCTCAAAATAGTCAAAAAAGAATCAAAAATAATCTCTGAAAGTAGTCGAATTATTTTTTTGATTACTTTTGATTCATTTTGATTATTTTGCGTAATCTCAAGTAATCGTTATTTTTTGTGTATTTTTAATCGTAATCAATTAATAATCATAAACTTCTCCCTCAAGGATTACATAACAATTCTTTAAAATATAATCTAATTGATTACTAATCGTAATCGCAATTCAACAGCTATGATCATAACTTAACGGATGGGCGATATTGTAATTTGTGTAGCTATCATTTTTAAATTGCGTGCACAAATCGATACGAAAACATGCTTACAATTGTATGTAATCATTTTCGTCGCTAGCCAAATTAGAAACCGGTTCAAATCGACAACGATGGAGAAAATAAAATAAAAAATTTATCCATAGATTTAGGTCGAATTTTCAAAAAAGATTGGATAATGCTTGATGGTTGGCAAAATTCAAGGTATTAAAGGTATCCGGTGGCAACTTTATTTCAATAAACAAATCTTTACAAAGTAATCAATGGCTTTCCGGCCGATTTTACGCTCCATGAGCGATCATCACAAAGTATTTGTATTTCATCACAAGTATTATTAATATAGTATTTATGCATACATTTCCGTATTCTGTGGGTTTCCAACGATTATAGCCTCTAACCGAGCGTTGCCATACTGAAACTTGTTTATTCTTTAATAAATTTTTTTAAAGTATCAAAAAATTTTCTATTGTATGCAGTTAGTAAGTACAATTTTTTAAGAAAAGTAAAATGTCTTGTATTGAAATAACATTGCCCTACATTTTCTTGAACCGTTGAATTCGTTGAATTGTCTTAGTTGGCTTAAAAACTAAAAATTGTATGAAGAAACAAAGTTTTGGTTGTGGTTGATGTTACTTACTTACTTAGTTGGCGCTACAACCGTATGTCGGTCTTGGCCTCATCTAAGAATTTGCGCCAGCCATTTCTGTCTTTCGCTTGCTGGCGCCAGTTGGAAATTCCAAGCTTCGTCAGGTTGTCCTCTACTTGGTCTTTCCAACGAAGATGCGGCCATCCTTTTCTGCGTTGACCACCGCTGGGTACCGAATCGAATGTTTTCTTCACTGGAGCATCGTCTTTCCTGCGCTGAACATGACCAAGCCAGCGAAGCCGCTCGATTTTAATGCGCTTGACTATGTCGATGTCAGCGTACAGCTCATACAGTTCACCATTCCACCGTATTCGGTACTCGCCATTGACGCAGATTGGTCCGTAGATCTTACGAAGAATCTTTCTCTCGAATGATCCTAAAGTCTTTTCATCAGAACTGCTCAGCGTCCAGGTTTGAGATGCATAAAGTAGGTCGGGCATGTTGAGCGATTTATAGAGGGTGATTTTCGTTCGTCAAGAGAGGGCTCTGCTTCTCAATTGCCTACTGACCCCAAAGTAACACCTGTTGGCAAGAGTTATTCTTCGTTTGATCTCAATGCTGATGTCGTTGGTTGAGTTTATGCTGGATCCCAGATAAACGAAGTCCTTCACAACCTCGAATGAGGTATTGTCAACGGTAACGTGGGCTCCAAGACGCTGGGACTGTTTGTTTGTTGACACTAACTATTTCGTCTTATCTGCATTCACTGCCAGACCCATTCGACTTGACTCTCTTTCTAATCTGGAAAATGCTGCACTGACTTCGCGCGTATTATGGCCAATGATATCTATGTCATCAGCATACGCAAGCAGCATAACACTCTTGTAGAATATTGTGCCACTACGTCTCAGATCAGCAACTCGGATGATCTTTTCCATCATTAGGTTGAAAAAGTCGCACGATAAGGAATCACCTTGTCTGAAACCTCGTTTGGTAATAAATGGTGGGGAGAGGTCCTTCTCGATTTAAGCTGCGCTGCTGGTGTTGCTCAGTGTCATCCTGCAAGTCGTATTAGTTTTGCAGGAATACCAAATTCAGACATGGTGGAGTACAGGTGCTTCCTTATTGGGCTGCCGAAGGCGGCTTTTTAGTCGACAAAAATATGGTGGGTGTCGACTTGTTTTTCTTGAGTCTTCTCCAAGATTTGTCGTAGCGTGAAAATCTGGTCGATGGTGGACTTTCCAGGTCTTAAGCCACACTGATAAGGTCCGATCAGTTTGTTTACAATGTGCTTCAATCTTTCACATAAAACGCTCGACAGGACCTTATATGCGATATTAAGAAGGCTTATCCCACGGTAATTGGTACAGATAGTGGGATCGCCTTTTTTATGGATTGGGTAGAGCACACTGAGATTCCAATCGTTCGGAATGCATTCTTCCGACCATATTCTGCATAGAAGCTCGTGAATGCATTTAAGTAGAGCTTCGCTTCCGTTCTTAAACAGCTCAGAAGGTAAGCCATCAGCTCCCGCGACTTTGTTATTTTTAAGCCGAGCTATAGCTGTCAGCACTTCATCATAGTCGGGCAGCGGAACCTCAACGCTGTCATCCAAAATTGGGGTTTCCGGAATATTATCTCTATTGGCGGGATTGTTGTCAGCGTCACCATTTAGAAACTTAGAGAAGTGTTCCCTCCATAACGTCAGTGTACTCTGGACATCTGTCACTAGATTCCCGTTTTCATCCTTGCAGGAAGAGGCCCCGTTTTTAAAACCATCGGCAAGGCGTCTTATTTTCGAAAAATTTTCGGGCCTCATTCCTGTCACCATACATCTCAATCTTCTCCTGCTCGCGCTTTTCTGCCTCTCTTTTTTTCCGCCTGAAAATATGTCTCTCTTCCCTCCTCTTTTCTTTGTATCGCTTTGTAGGCGGCGTATTTCTCTGCAGTGGCGTAGCGACACTCCTGGTCGTACCACTGGTTTCGGCGAGGGCATTGGTAGCCAATCGTCTCTTCAGCAGCCGCACGCATGGAGTTGGAAATGTGTGTCCACTGCGCGCATATATCATCGATTGGAGGAGTGCTTTGAAGCAGGAATGAGAGTCGATTGGCGAAAGCATCGGCTGTCTGTTTCGATTGCAGCTTGTCGACGTCTAGCTTTCTCTGTGTAGGGTTGCGTGTATTCTTAGCTGCGCACAGACGTGTACGGATCTTGGTTGCAACAAGATAGTGATCCGAGTCAATGTTTGCACCACGGATCGTGCGTACATCCAATATACTGGAAGAGTGCCTTCCGTCGATCAAAACGTGATCAATTTGATTCTTGGTTTTTTGATCAGGGGACATCCAAGTGGCTTTATGAATATTGAGATGCTTGAATCTAGTGCTACTTATGACCATGTTTCGTGCTGCGGCGAAGTCAATCAGCCTCATTCCGTTATCGGAGGTGTTGTCGTGGAGGCTGAACTTTCCGACTGTTGGACCAAAAATATTTTCCTTGCCCACCTTAGCGTTGAAGTCACCAAGCACGATTTTTACGTCGTGACGGGTGCAGCGCTCGTAAGCATTTTCAAGGCGCTCGTAGAAAATTTCCTTGATCTCATCGTCCTTGTCTTCTGTCGGAGCGTGCGCACATATTAGGCTTATATTGAAAAATCTAACCTTGATGCGGATTATTGCAAGTCGTTCGTTCACAGGTGTGTATCGCAGGACGTGAGGCCGTAGTCTCTTGCCAACTACAAATCCGCATCCAAACTCGTGCTTCTCCGCATGGCCGCTGTAGTAGATATCACAGGGTGCATGCCGAACGCAACCCTGTCCCTTCCATCTCATTTCTTGGATAGCAGTGATATCAGCTTTGTATCTTTCCAAGACATCAGTCAGTTGGATAGAGGCACCTTCCCAATTAAGGGTTCGGACATTCCAGGTGCATATCCATAAATCATTTTATCACAAAAATTTAGCTTTCTTAAATAACATTATAACATTGTAACAATAATAATAATAATGCCACATTCTATAGGACACAAAGGAACTAGAGACGAATGTGGGTTAGCTTAAACAAATATGATATTTGTGAAAAAAGCTTAAAATACAAGAAGTACAAGAATTACAAGAAATACATGGGGTCATCAGACAGAGTATTGACATTATAAATAAAATAAAATAATATAATAAAATTTTGTAGCAAGAAAAAACAGACAAAGTTATTTTTGGTTTGATAATATGAAATAAAATTAACGGATAGATAGCAACATGAATACAAATGATTAATTAATTACATCAATAAGCGCATAAATATCTTCATAGGATTTATTAAAAAGTCAAGTTTTCACTTCCCTAAGAAAAACATGTTTATTACGAAGACATCTAACAAAATATGGAAGACAAATAAACAGTCTGGGACCAACCGAGGTAAAAAAGTTCAAAAAGTGACTTAAATTGTGTGGTGGAATCAATGCCAGTCTTTGATTGTTGATTCTCAGATTATAATTCAAATGACATCTATTGATTAAATAACCGGACCTAATAAAAAACATTTTTAGCACTTTAAAATAATACAAGTGTTTCAAAGGAAGAACATTTAAACTCCTAAATAGAGGGAAACTAATTTCACGGGTAGTTTTTTTACATATTATACGAATAGCATGTTTGTGCAAAGTAAGTAAGGGATTTATTTTGTTCTTGTGTGTACCACCCCAACAAGGCAAGGCATATTCCAATTTGGAGTGAAAAATACCAAAATAAACGCATTTGAGCAGTTTTGCTGTGCAAAAGGACCGCAAGTGAAAGAGCTGCCTTATAGCTGCCAATAAGTATTTTTTTAGTGCAGTTGAATGATCAAGCCAATTCATTTTCCAGTCCAGCAGCACACCAAGATACTTAAATGTTTTAACACAATTAATAGAAACACACTCAGTGGAACAGGTATTAGTGGGGTCATAGGTGTGCAAATAATTTGACTCATTACAGACTTTATTGCTAACTAAAAACCTTGCGCAGTCAGCTGAATGGAAAATACAGTCTGGAATTTCAATGGTTTTACCGGCCACATTAAAAAACATAATTTTAGTTTTGTCGCTTAAAACAAGTTTATGTGTAGTAAACCAATGCCTCAGAATTTCCAAATCATTATTAATTTCAACTACAGTCTCAAAAACCGAATCGCATGAAAAAGTGCATGCTAAATCGTCAGCAAATGCCACAGTATTACTTGAGAAGCTTTGGGAAAAGAGTGAATTAATGAAAACTAAAAATAGGATGGGACCTAAGACTGAGCCTTGAGGAACTCCAATGTTAATACTAGAGTAATTACTAAATATATTGTCAATTTTAACTCTTTGAACTCTATTTGTCAAATAAGATGAAAACCAATTGAAAACAGAGCCTCTAAAACCACATTTAAAGAGTTTTTTTAGTAGGATTTTATGATCAACATTATCAAATGCCTTCGTTATATCGACAAATAATGCTGCTGTTTGTTTGTTGCAATTCAAGCTGTTGTAAATATATGAACAAAATTCTAAAAGTGCTTTTTCAGTAGAAAGTCCTGTTCTAAAGCCAAATTGACAGTTGCTAAAAAATTTAGATTTATTTAAAAAGTCAACCATTCTAAATTTGACAATTTTTTCAAAAATTTTTGAAAAAATCCACAGAAGCGAAATTGGTCTATAATTGTTGACTAAAGATTTATTACCTTTTTTAAAGAGAGGAATAACTTCAGCTTTCTTAAGTTCATCCGGAAAAATTCCACAATCTATGCTTTTATTAAACAGATGACATAGAACATCCGTAACATTGTAAACAATTTTCTTTAAAAAATTACTAGAAAAACTATTTTCTAAGTACGAATTTGAATTCTTGAGCGACATTATAATTTTGTAGATTTCAAAAGAGGAAATGGGCTGAAAAAGAAGCTATTTGGATTTGATATTTCTCTGTCTAAACAATTACAAGATGAATTTGCAAGACCATTTTCGACAACGACGTCAGTACCTATTTTGGAGAAAAATGAATTAAATAAGTTAGAAAAATCACAAGAAGAAGTGTATATTGTGTCGCCGGCTTTTATATTATTGATTTTGGAACATTTGTTTTTGTTGTTTAAAATGGTATTTACTAGATGCCATTCCTTTCTAGCATCACCTTTTATCTTATTGAGCTCATTTTCAAAGAAACAATTTTTTGTATTGGAGGTCTCAATTAGGATTTCCTTACACAATTTCTTATATCTTTCTTTTATATTCTCATTCAATGGATATTTTTTTAATTTACTATAAAGCTTATTTTTTTATTAACTCTAGTAAGTAATTCCGGAGTCATCCACTGTCATTATCAGTTTTTCGTTTGCGGTAGTCGTCATCAGATTTGGGGATGATTTTTCTTCTTTTCTTATTTGTTTTCATTGAATTTGTTTTTTACGGGTGGGCTTCAAACCCAACGCACAACCTATTTTAAGCCTAGGGAGGCCCGCCGCTCAGATTAGCCGCCAAACTAACGGTTGTCAGTTTTGACGTTGCCCAGGAAACACCACGTAGAGGTTTGAGTCGACTTGAGGCGATTTCACAAAGATTATGCTGGCCTCGCCAGGTTGAGACAGTCAGACATGTTAAATTGTTACATCGCCCCCAGATTTCCAACAATACATAGGTAAATAATTAAGAAAACCATTTATATTGTATTATATTTAACTTAATGTTTGCTAAACAAACTAAGCATGTACATTGCACAATTTTCAATTTATCTTCATGTTATGGTAACTAAATAATTTGAAATATCTGTGCTTTTATTTAATACTAGTATTTCCAGGCAGACGTTGTTCTGCCACAGACCACCTTACTGCCTTACACGAAAATGTCAGGAAATGCCAAATATACCCGAGTAAAAATAAAAACTTTTTTAGCGGCCTTACAAGGCCTAGTTTTTAATATTTTCTCTGCCATACGAGGGCCGTACAACGGGCGATCAGTGGCCGTACAGTGGCCGTACAAAGGCCTTTTTTAAATAATCTAGGTTGTACAACGGCCGTACATTGACTGACCATTCTACAATGAAAAGCAGATTTTCAATTTTAACTTCATGCGGAAATAAATTAATGTAAAACTCATTAAAAAACTTTTTAAATTATATTTTGTATTTAATAAATCTTTTTTCATTACCATTAATTGTAATTAGTTAAAAAAATTATACTGTTTCATTTGAAAATTTAAGAGGGTATTGTATTCAAACAAAAACCTTCATATACAAAAAAGTGGCGATAATATTAACATCGCCGAGTGAGGCTTGCTTCTGTTGTTGCGCATACGTTTGCTGAATAACAGCTTTTAAAAAATTTGGTGACATTCAACGGGCGTACAGTGGCCGTTCAGTGGCCATACTGCGGCCATATTTGACCCAACTTTCGGCCACTAGGCTTCTTAGATTATTTCTGGGCCATCTTTGACCCTTGTACGGCCGTGAGGCCATATTTTTACTTGGGTAGCTGCTGAAAGTAACCATGTGAACTAAATAACCAAATTTTAGTCTAATACGTAAAAAGGTAAAAAGGGGTGCGGCAAAATTATTTCCCTCAAACCATCTCGTAATCGAAACAAATCGACTGCCCAATTTTCAGCTCAATTTAGCTTAAGCCTGGCTCACTTTGCTTCACTCCACGCTGACTCCCCGAAAAGCGAGTTTAACTAAAGTGAGACAGGCCTATTTGTAGTGCACTTTCCGAGGGTAACCATATGAACTATATTACAAAATGTTTATCTAATACAATCCAAACCGTTGAAATAAAAAAAATTTCATTGGTTTGTGGGCGGTAAAAGGGGTCGTGGACACACTCTTAGTACAGTTACCGACAGTAACCATACTAACTAAATTTTCAAATTTAAGACTTATACAACCAAAACCGTCTGAAATAAAGCATTTTCATTGAGTTGTGGGCGGTAATATGAGGCGTGGAAACTTTTTTCTTCAACCACCTTGTACCTGAAACAAATCAACTGCCAACAATTTCAGGTCAATCGCTACAGTAGTTTTGAAGTCTATAGTCATCAGACACACATCGTTTTTATATAAATAGATATTTTATATAAATAGATACTTTTATATAAATAGATACTGATTTGTGGGCGGCAAAAGTGGGCATGAAAATATATATAAATAATGACCACCTCTTGGAGCATATACACAGCAAGTTACACTATAAAAATGTGTAGAACTCCGGAATTGCCATGATTTCGAAAAAGTGGGCGTATATGTATTGAGACCACACCCATGTTTTGTACAGTTACCGACAGGTACCTCCTGAACAAAATAACTAAATCTTAGTTTTTTACGACCGCCTGATATATATCCTTTTTTTTTGGTTTATGGTCGATAGCGCAAATTTACCTTGTATGGGAGGTACCACGCCCCCTTGTACAATCGTTACCAAACCTCACAGGAACACTCTCAAGAAGTGGCTTCAGTTTCCCTGAAAATTTCATAAATATCGGTTCAGCGGTTTTGGAGTCTATACGTAATATAGCCACATACCCACATACCCACATATCCACATACCCACATACCCACATACATACATCCATTTTTATGTATATAGATATAAAAAAATTGTTATTGCTAAGGGGGGGTTTGAACCCCCTGAACGCCCATATATACGGCGTTGGTTGTAATGATACCTTTTTAATTTAATTCCATCTAAATTCCCATTCCTTGGAATAAGGAATTGGTATTTTACATTTCAATTCCTCAGGAAAGTAATTGGAAAAACTTCTCAATTACATTACAGGAATTGTAATTGGTAATTGGACATATCAATTTTTCAGGAATGAAATTGAAAAAAAATCGTTAGTTCCATTACAGGAATTGTAACTGAATACCTCAATTCCTCGGAATGGAATTGGAAAAAATTGTCTATTCCATTGCAGGAATTGTAATGGGTAATTGACCACTTCGACTCCTCACGAATGGAATTGAAAAAATTGTAAATTCCATTACGGGAATTTTAATTGATAATTGAACTCCTCAATTCCTTAGGAATAGAATTGAAAAACATCGCATTGTTAGTAGATTACTGAAATTTTATACAGGGGTATGGAAGTTGTGTACCAAGCACCTCTCAAAAAGTCGGCGGGATTGTACCAGGTAGCGTAGCAGCTATATATTTTGTTCTAACTCAAAATGTGGTATTAAATTAAAAAATTGGTATCTTTGATAATACATATGCAGTTTTCTAATACATAATGAATTAGTTTTGAGTTAATGAAAAGTAATTGAAGTTTTAACTTAAAATTACAATTTCTGTAATAGAATTGACGATTTTTCCAATTCCATTTATGAGGAATTGATGTGTTAAATCTTGTTAAATCTTGTGCTAATCTTATGTCATTAAATGTTAAGAGTGATATTGATTTGTATTGTATTGATAATTTTTTAATTATAAGCCTTATTCAGATAAATAATTGCTTTAATTTGTTAAATAGGTTATTGGATCTAGTTTTTATTTCTAACAATTTAGATTATAATGTAATGGAATCAGCTCTTCCAATATCTGCTGCTGGTATTCACCATAATCCTCTTTTAATTCAATTACATTTTTATAAATATTTTAGTTTGGTTAACTCAAATACTGTGTGTAGTAATTTCAACTATAAAGCTTGCAATTTTGGTACCTTAAATAATGCTATTGGTTGTATTAATTGGGATAGTGAGTTTGAACATTTAAATACTTCTTCATCTTTTAATGAATTTAAGCTGCTAATTTCATCTGAGTGTTTGGAACACATTCCTAAATTAAAGGAACGTGTTAGTAAAATACCTTGGTACACTCAAGGACTAAAGAAATTGGAAAATCTTCGGAACAAATTTTTAAAAAGTTTTTATTAACAAATCAAAACTTATTTTTCCTTAAATATCGGCATTATATGAGGGAGTTTAACTTTTTAGACAGATTCTTGTATAAACAATATATTGCTAATATTGAAAGAAATATCAAAACCAATCCAAAAGCTATTTGGCATTTTATAAAATCTAAGAAGGGTTCGTCTAATATACCTTCATCTATGTGTTTAAATGATTTGACTTCAAACAATATTTCAGATATTGCGAACATGTTTGCTGATTTCTTTCAATCGAACTTTGAAAATGATACCAATAATAATTTTGGTTCCGTTGACAACGTACCTCCTGTTATTGACATTGGAGCTATTTCTCTAAATACTGCTGATCACATTGGTCGAAATGACCTGTTTCAGCGGCAGTAATTCACAGGAAGAAGTTTGAGCTGTAATATTTGGCACATGTATTAGTGACAGTTAAAGAAGTGTACAGTGAATAAATCAGCTAGTTGGATCGATATATAGGGGAGTTATATCGATTTATATGTCCGTCCGTCGAAATATTGTCCAACCAATTTTTTTCTTTTTTTAATATTTATTAAATCATATTATCAAATTTATTTCTGTACTCAAATACATTAAATAACTTAAACAATATTCTCTGAAAGGTTTATATATAACATCTATCCAGACGGTTCATCAATACTTATTCAAACTGTAAAGAAAGATAAGGTAAAATTTAAAAAAAGTGTTTATGTTAACATTTGTAAATAAACTCTTACGTCAAAATATTCTAACGTTTCTTCGGTATCTAGTTCGATATGCAAATAAGGTATAAAGTCTTCATCTTCAGAATCTGAAGAATTTTCTTCTACTGCAGTACTTGGTGTAGGACATTGACTCTCAGGAATATTAGGAATCTTTAAAAGGTATAAAACTTCTCTTGGAAGAGGAAGTCGTTTCTGGGCCGAAGCGCGGTTTGTTAAACAAATGCTGGACAAAATAGGGTCGGAAGAGTCCATTGCTCTGTTGAAAACATCCATTAAATTAAGCTCTCTAGAATCCTTTCTAGCATGCTCAATGCGGTCCTTTTTGTAGAGTTTGTTCCTCGCTTCAGATGCATTTTCTCCAGCACAACCGAGAGGTAAGACTGAAGCTTGTAAAATTTGTGAAGAATGTACGAGAATTTTATGTACAGTCGCGGACATTGGGTACCAATCGTATATTTTAAAATATATTTCAGCAGTCGCATTACAAAAATCTTTCAACTTTTCGGGATTTATTTCATATTCACAGGAAATTACAATAAGAATAATACGCAAGTGCTTTATAAGGTCAACGTCAATGTGTGTTATATTCGCAAACTCTTCAGGATTTGAAAATGTTCTCCTTGCGGTATTGCCATCGTTTGTCGATCCACTACCATTAGATTTTGGCTTATGAACATGAAGACCCATTTTTTCCCAAAATTGTTTTTCAGCTTTTCTTTTTTTCATTATAATTTTTTCTTCAGCATTTCTAATTTGCCATTTTTTGAGCTGAAGTCTATAAGAAATATTTAGAATAAATTCAAAGCATCGAATCCAGGCACGTAATGGACTTATGCCAAATTTTAATGTATTATACTTTGGGAGATAAAACGATGAATTAAAATCTTTAATTAACAAAAACTGCTTAGGATTTCCTCCGCATATTGGACAAGACTGAGAAGACTTTGTTCCCGTAAGTACGTTTAAAACTTTGCCATCAATTAATGTCATAAGTTCATATTTTACTGAAATTTTTCTACCGTTTCCAAAAACATATTCTAAGTTAGTAAGTTTTAATATTTGCTGATCCAGATTGTGTTTTTCTTTTAGAATATGTTCTCTTGTTTCCTTCACAAATTCAATCTTAAGTGGTCGACAAAACCGAACTGATTGAGGAGTACGATTGATCCAAATAATTGCATTATCCAACGTGATTATTTTTAGGGGTATAACTGACGTTACAAAGAGCGAATTATCAGAACCTCCGGCAGATTCGCCGATAAATATTTGCTTAAATGAATTTTGTCCTGTGGAACCGTACTGTATATTGTTGTTTTGTAAAATTATTTTCCAATAAAAAAACCAATGCTTCTGCAGGGGTAAGTGGAGTTGGTTTTTTATCAGCAGAAACTATTAGTTTTCTCACTTCTTTAGCTTTTGATGGAGAACTAGCTGTATGCTTCAAGACAAAATTTAAATCGTGTTCTTTCGCAGCATGGGCTGACATTGCCTGTATTCAGCGGAAAGAACTGTTCCACAACTTTCGGGCTGAATGGTATGCTCTCACAGAACATGTTCCTTGAGATGTCACAATTTATATAGCGAAAATATTTTATGCTACTTCGCTACTTGAGCACTTTTTCGGCTAAAATGTGGCAATTGAAGCAGCATGAAGCAATAACCTGGAATCATTTTCCTGTGTTGATATTACTTTGGAAGAGAGTTGTCGTTGTAGACGCTCACTTCCATCGCTGTATTTGAGATGAGGACGACCCTTTTTGCGTTCACAATTATTTTTCGACAGTTTAAAAAAAGTTGTACGAGACAACCACAAGCTTTCCTTTTTCTTAAATCGGTCGAAACATCTTTTGTTTTTGATCCATTTTTGTTTAATTTTAGCACAAATGTTATCTATTTGCTTCTTGACAAATGTTCTGCAGTCTTCATCACCACTTCCATTAAATTTCGCAGATATCCAATTAAAAACGCGTCTTGCATTGTGGTTATTTTCTAACCAAAAACTTACAATATCGGAATTGTTGATTTTGATGGTGCCTAAAATGAGTTATATTATGAGTTGGGGTTAATTGGGGCAAAAGATTTTTTCACGATATGAAAGTTCACATCTTGACATATCTACAGATACAAATAACTTTGCGAATGAACTCGAATGAAGACGGTTCTATTCCAAGAAACACAGACGCCACCATCAAAACGTCACTACAAACACGACACACTTTAACGCAGATTTTCATCAAACACAACACTTTTATTTAGAAAATAATTCCATCATATTGTTATACATACCTTGAGAAGTAATTTCCATTTTTTAGATATTTGTTATTATATCAACTATTATTAAAAAAACATATGTTTCTAATTCACTATTTTGAAGAAAATCAACAGAAAACGAAGATGAAGAAATAACAGTTATTTTGACAGCTTCGTTATAAAAACAGAGATGCCACCTGGTCATAATTTTTTCGTTTTCGGGAATTCTTAATAGTTTTCTACAAAGTGCAATTCTTAGTTTTAACAAAAACATAACTTTAAAAATGGACTTTCTGCCGCTGAAACCGGTCATTTCAACCAATGTGTGATGTTGTAAATGTAATATGTAGTCTTAAGCCTTCAACTCGATTGGATGCGGATGGTCTCTGTTCTATTTTGTTGAAAATTGTGCGAGTAGTTTAGCTTATCCGTTAACCCTTATTTTTAATAGTTCCTTGCGATCTGGGATTTTTATTGATAGTTGGAAAATAGCGTTTATTACTCCAATCCATAAATCTGGATGTAAACAGAATATTGCGAATTATAGACCAATTTCTAAGCTCACAACTGTATCTGTTTGAGTCCATAATTAAAGAAAAATTATTCTTTTCAATGCAGCGATTTATCTCAGCGTGCCAGCATGGCTTTGTACCTGGTCGCTCTACTACTACAAATTTAGTTTTGTTTGCAGAATACTGTATATCAGCTTTTACTGAAGGATGTCAGGTGGATGTAGTTTATACTGACTTTGCTAAGGCGTTTGATAAAGTCTCTCACCTTCTTTTAATCAAAAAGTTAGAAAAATTTGGTTTTCACTCTAGTTTTCTAAGTTGGCTTAAATCATATTTAGTAAACAGACAATGTGTAGTGGCTTTTGATAACGTGAAATCTTTACCATATTTGGCAACTTCAGGTGTTCCTCAAGGAAGTATCCTATTGCCACTTCTCTTTGATTTATTCATCAATGATATTACCTCTATTTTTTCACACTGTAAATATTTGCTTTACGCTGACGGTCTGAATATTTTTTTAAAAATTAGTAATTTAAACGACATTGGACTATTGCAAAATGATGTTGATAAACTTTATAGTTGGTGCTGTAATAACGGTCTTTATTTGAATCTTAAAAAATGTGTTTTTATGATCTTCTCAAAATCTGAAACTTTCCGTCCGTCCGCCTATCATATTATTCACTCCCCATTGGCAGCCGTTGATCAAATCAAGGATTTGGGTGTAGTTTTCGATCGTAAATTTAATTTTATTTCTCATATTGACTATATTATTCCCAAAGCATATGCCATGCTAGCTTTCATCTCAAGAAACAGTGCTTGCTTTTCAGATCCGTATACTTTGAAAGCTCTGTTCAACTCACTTGTGCGATGTAGATTAGAATATGCAGCGATTATTTGGAATTCATTTTATGAGTCACACAAAATTCGGATGGAACGAATTCAAAAATCGTTCACGAGGTTTGCCTTGCGTTCTTTTTTATACTTCTGGCTTACCTTCCTCATATAATACCCGGTGTCTTTTAATAGGATTAAAAACTTTGGAGAGTAGAAGAAATGTTTTGTCCTTGCTTTTTGTCTTTGATATTATCAATGGTTTTTTGGACTGCCCAGCACTATTGGAAAAGATTGATTTTAATGCGCCTTCTAGAATATTAAGAAATTTTGATCCTTTTTATTTGGAAATGCATCGTTCTAATTATGCAGTTAATGCACCCATCAATCGTGCTTTAGTATTGTTTAATTCTTTAAACTCTATTCATGATTTAGATTTTTCTGTCTCAAAAAATCAAATGAGATCTCTGTTAAATTCTATTTTTTAAAAAAGCTTAAAATTACTATGTACAAGGTTTTTTATATCTTTTAGTCTGTAAGTAATATTATTGCATAGACTATTAATTTTAATAAATAAAAAAAAATAAATAAATTACCAATTACAATTCCTGTAATGGAATTGTGGAGAGTTAACCCATTTTTAAAAATGGTCAATGCATAGGATTCATTCATTTTCATGACTAAATCTCTTTGTTGATCGTTAGTTTCAGGTGTGAGTTCTTTGATTTGTAGGTTGTTTAGTTCAGAAGTTAGGTTAAGTAGTTTGTCTCTGAAATTTGTCACTGTACCGTTCCGTTGTGTCAGTGTAGCAAGTTGTGTGTGAATTTGTGCGGTTGTTAAGTTACTTTTGAAAGTATTTGTAAGAATTGTTTTAAGTTTTGCAAAAGCGTCTATGGTTGCTGTGTGTCCTAAAGTTGTTCTTACGTTCGAGGATAGCTTTACATTTATTACAATATTTATTAATTGTTTTTGTCGTTCTGCTGTGTGAGTATCGTTTATTATTTCTACGATTGCTTAAAATGCATCTAGATCTTTATGATTTCCAGTGAAAACTGGTATCGTTTTCAAAATTAGTTCAAGATTGAGTTCAGACATTTTGGGTTCTTTGTGTTTATCTACCGTATGATTTAATAAAAGAATTTGTGTTTCTTTTAATAGAATAAGGAATTGTTCGCTCAATTCATATGCTTCTAACGTGTTTATTTCTTCAGCAGTTGTATTGAAGTGCGATTTGTATCTATTTAAGTAATTACTTTTTAAATCAATTGTTTGTTTTGTATACTTTCTGTTTGAAGATTTTTTTATGTTCGGTTTGATTTTTTGTACTTCGTTAAAAATTTCATGTAGCTCTTCCATTAAATTATAAATATATATATATATTTTTTTTTACATAGTTTTGTTGTTATAAGTGTGTCTAAATTACAATATCTACAAAATAATATTGAGTTTTGCTCGATGAAATCGAATCTACTTAGTCTATTCTTACATTTATTACATCTGAAACATTCTTGATGCCAAGAGTTTCCTTTGTATTGTAAATAGAAAATTTTTCCTATATCAATTATTTTTTCATTGCATGCTATGCAATGTTTTTTAAATAGTGGACCATAGCGTCCTTGATATTTACAAAGTGTTACAGTTTTCGTCATTATAATTTTGAAACAGTTATTAAATTTTAAATATTATCAAACATTGACTCTGTTAATGTGTTTCCTTACGTATTGTTTGCAATATTGATTAATTTTATACATAATGTAAGCTATTAAAGAGATAATTGCTATAGTAATTACTACTGTCCATGTCATATTATATATTTGATTCTATGTGACTATGGACCCAATATTGTTGTCGATATTCTCATTTATCGTTATCTGTTCTTTATTTTCGTTATTTAACATGGCTAGGTATTTATATATATATGTTATGTTCGGTAACATTCAATTCAATTTAAGTAAATAATTGGTAATAACAATAAAAGTACATTAATTTAACAAAATTTCATTTTATTTGTTCTTCTTTGTATAAACGTGTTTTTCTATTTGTAGTTTTTCCATCAGCGCCTTTTTTTGCTTTGGATCAGTAGTTATCCTTATTATCCGGTGTAGCTCTGCCGCACGTTGCACACTGTGGTAAATCACAAATCTAGCTGGACAAAATAAAAAAAAAGTCTGGCAACATTCCTTCTAATCGTTTAATGAGCTTGTCAATACAATAGGTAACTGTAATTCATGTTTTGTTTTGTTTGCTTTTAGCTCTGATTAGAAAAACTAAACTTTAAAGTCAGTTGTTGTCAACACGTGCATTCAGATTTCAAAGAGAAGCGTATTTGTTGTGTGACTTTGGTTTGTGATTGAAAAGGCTACGGTGACTTTATTGCCATAATTTTTTTTATTATTATTAAGCGATATTTCAAGGAAATATATTATAATTTTCATTTAATTGTTGCCATTGTAAGTATTAAAACAATTTTTTTTTTGTGAGAAGTTGAGAAAGTGAAAAAAATAAAATATTTCTTTTTTTCAAGTAGAGTTAAAGATGTTTATTACGCATAGTTCCGGTGTAAAACTATATTTGGGTTAATCTTTCAAGTGTTCACTTTAAGGTAAATTAAAAACCCATTGCGATTTTTTGCGACCGCCATACATTTTTTTTAACTTTTCCAGTATGACCTTCACTCTTACGCGAAAGGAAATTTTTGAAGAATGGATAAAAACTCCCAAAATACAGCGCAAAGATGCCTTATTGACATTAATAATGGATAGATATGGTCTTCAAGATATACCAGTAGAAGTGAAGACAAATTTTAAGGCAAATATAAATATTATTTGTTTTAAGCTAGCCGAAAAATGGGTAAAAAGTGGAAGACATCATGGCCGTTTTTTAAAATCAAATTCAGTTTGGCTTGATGAACCGTATGTATTGCCTGAAAGTGTACAACCGAAACGATGTGAAAAAGCTGGAAGAAAACCGAAAAACTTTGATGACTGCAGTGAAAAATCGAAAAAAAAGAAAGATACAAAGTCTTTTAGATTCAACTGACCATCGAGAAATTATTAAAGCTAGTGAGATAGTGTTTCGCAAAATGGGAAAGCGAGATTCAGCCACACTTGTGAAAGATCTGTCGGAAGCTTCATGCAGTATAGGTACGGAAGTGAAAAAAATTTGTAAGAGATTTAGCTCTGAGCCTGTTCCTTTAGTGAGCCTTTCTCCCGATGAAGCCTTATCTATAATGGTTGATGCTAATTTGTCGAAACATCAATACGATGTTATTCGGCTAAAACTCAACGCAAAATGCAAAAATATTTTACCCTGCTACACTAATGTTCAACAAGCTAAGAAAAAATGTTATCCAGCTGAAACAGAAATCACTGAGATGCATGCAAAAAGTTCACTTCAGTCATTAGTGAATCATACTATTGAAAGGCTTTGTTTGGCTCAAAAAGAGGTTTTACTCGGTATTGATGAACTGAAAACTGATGAAAATCGTCTTAATATTTTGATAAAATGGGGATGCGATGGGGCTCAGCAAAAGCAGTATAAACAGAAGTTTTCTTCGGAGGAGGGCCATACAGATGAAAGTTTATTTAGTATTTCAATGGTTCCTATTCAAATGAGTTTTAGTTCTACACAAAGAAAAATTATTGTATGGCAAAATCCTGCTCCTTCATCTACAATATACTGCCGTCCAATCAAGTTTGTTTTTTCCAAAGAGTCCACTGAGTTAATTTCTCAAGAAGTTAATTTAGTACAGCAACAAATTACAGATTTGTCTCCAACTCTTATCAGAAATGGCGAACAAAGTTTTCTTGTTGAGTCTACATTTATGCTTACTATGATAGACGGCAAAATTTGTACTGCACTATCATCTGTAACTTCTTCTTCTCAAACGTGTTTCATATGTGGAGCGAAACCGAGTGAACTAAATAAACCTTCTGTGATTTTAAACAAAATTGTCGATGAACGATCTTTAACCTTTGGAATGTCTCCGCTACATTCATGGATCCGTTTTATGGAGTGTGTATTACACATAGCATATAAGCTTCCTATAATGACCTGGCAAGCTCGAGGACCAGAAAATAAAGCAAAAGTGGCTGAAGTTAAAAAAAATATTCAACAGAGATTTCGAAATGAGATGGGGTTGCTTGTAGACATGCCAACACAACACGGAGGTAATACGAATGACGGTAATACTGCTAGACGGTTCTTTAGAGCAGCAGAAAAGAGTGCAGAAATCACTGGTGTCAATAAAAAATTAATCGAACGTTTTCATATTATTTTGGAACCTTTAGGTAGTGGTTACCCTATTGATGAAGATGCTTTTGAAAGTTTTATTGTTGTCACAAGAAATTTATACTTAAACGAATACCCATGGTACATTATGCCAGTTAGCGTCCATAAAATCCTTTTTCATGGAAGAGACATAATAAGGTCTTGCATTCTTCCTATAGGACAGCTGTCAGAAGAAGCTCAAGAAGCAAGAAATAAGGACACTAGGAAATTTAGAGAGTTGTTTACGAGAAAAACATCTAGAATAGACACAAATACAGATCTTTTCAATCGTCTCTTAATTTCTTCAGATCCATTTATCGCAAGTTTGCATCACACTCCTCTTCGAGTTCGAGGTTTGATAACAAAAGAAGTTCTTTCATTATTATCTGTTGATGCTTTTGAGGAAGAAGAATCTTAACGATAAATATAAAAGTGAATAAAATAAAATCTTTATGTGTTATTATATGTATTATTAATGTACTAAAGCAAAAATAAGCAACGAAAACAATTATTATCAAATATTTATTAAAAATATTGAAATTATTTTAATATTAAAAATTATTATCTCCGACTCCTTACGTTAAAACTCATTTAATACAATAATAATATAAATCATAAATCTAAGTTCTATTCAACCTAAATACTAGTATATATAACTACAAATAATCTCAGAGGATTTATTTAAGAAACAAATTTTTTTATCTTAAAACTTATTTTTTTTTTTGGCAGTGATTTTATTAAAAAAATCTTTTTTTAAAAAAAAATTGATTTTTAATAATCATTTATATATTTGAACTCATTTTTTATATAATTCATAAGTGAAAAGTGAACCCAACAAGATTTATTAATTTTGTCCAGCTAGATTTGCGATCTACGACACTGTGCGTTGCCTTGCTTTTACCGCTTTGCCAGCTCTTGGTCGCCGTATTTTTTCTTTAGGTTGCTCTTCCTGTAACCGTTTTTGAAATTGTTGTTTTTGTTGTTGTCTTCCTTTTTGTAATATTTCTTTTGTTAAAGGTTTTGGACCCGCATATTTTAAGTTTGTTGGTGTGTATTTTGGAAAATCTGTGTTAATCTGTGTAGGCTCTTATTCTTCGACTATGCTGCATTGGGGTTCATATTCGGTTTCGTCAGTAGGAATTAACAATTTCACGAAATTTTCGAAACCATTTCGCGAAAATTTGGTCTATTTCTTCTTGAGTTGACATTTAAATTGTTTCAACAAATTAGCAAAATTATGAGGATTATTTGGAAAATCAAAATGTAGAGGATTAATCAGAAAATTTAGGAAAGTGGCAGGATCGCCATGTGGAGAGTTAATCATAGGGTTCTTGGTTTGCACTATCACGAACTGTTCGTGATGAGTGTTTGGTGTTTTTGGAGCGCACCAACGCTCAGATACTATGGCTAAAAGCCGCGCTTATAAGAAGATTAAAAGAATTTAGTTAAGCTTGTGAGCTCAGTTAATGCCAGATAATCTCTGCCTTTATTTTCAAATTCAAATTATTAAATACTAAAAAAAAACAGTATTTTCTTAAAACTAATTTACAATTATTTTGACACAATTTCCAAGTCTCTTCCTAAAATACAAAAATCTATAATTGGATTGGTTAACAAGTAGTCATATTGATTTGGGTTGCATAGGCATTTTTGTCCTGTTCTATTTATGTTTAAAAATTCTTAAGGCGTGTAAAAATGAAAGAGATGAGTAGAATAATACTGTCGCTTGGTCAGTCTGTCACCATTGTCAGTTACGCTGCTACGAAGCGTCAGTCTGTCGTCATCGTCAGCTACGCTGCTACGAAGCGTCAGTCACACTTCTGTTGGTGTAACATGATGCGTTTAATTTGCTGTTAGTTGTAGAGTGCAGTTATGAGTTCAAGGTGAATTGTTTACTCTGCTGGTCAGCATGTTTGAAATATGAAAGTGAATGTGTAATTTATTTGGGTTTAATTATTGTCATGTGTTAACTAGTTGATCTAACTGGTGGTCTTTATGTTTATAGGAGATGATTGTCTAAGTACACTACAGAATTGAAATTCCATTCCTGAGGAATTGATGTGTTGAATTACCAATTCCAATTCCTGCAATGGAATTGACGATTTTGTCAATTCCATTCCTGAGGAATTGATGTGTTCAATTACCAATTACAATTCCTGTAATGGAATTGACTTTTTTTCCCAATTACATTCCTTGGGAATTGAGTGGACGAATTACCAATTCCTAATTCCAAGGAATTGGAATTGAATTGTAATGAGTATTTTTGACCCAGCTCTGACGGGGACGACTTTCCACTACCTCTCTTTGAAAAGAAATAAACTTCTAAAATATCTGCTCAAACGCAACTGATGCATTGGGTGCAAAAAGGGCGTGCGAGCCTTTCACACCCTTTTTGCACCCTTATATTAAATATAAGTTTTATTATCATAGACTAATGTCCTGGAATATATCACATAGAAACGAACAACTTAATAGTCGTTTATGGTATATTATTAAAATGTGTTGAAAATATTGAAACATATAAACAGCGCTTTAGTATATTTGCATCTGGTAGATGAAACCCAAGACAATTCAGTGCAGTAATGGCAACAAATCTTTTTAATGACTGGAACACATCATAAAAGAGATGTTTTTTGAAGAGATGTTGTTCTAAAAATCAAAGCTTGCAACTTAACAATACCCGTGTCTTAGGAAATTTACAAAAAATTAGTAATATATGGACGACCATTTTAACAAATTTCAAAAAATTTACTAATAAAAAAATATAATAAATCAATATTTATTACCAGTTCAACGTTATGGTCTGAGCTCAGAAAAAATTAAGATTGTTTTGTCCCTAACGCCTTTCATGTGACTGGAAAACGCAGAAAAAGATATCAACGTTTAAAAAAGAAAAAAAAAACGAGGGTAGCGAGTCAACCAATTCATGTGAATCTGACGAATAAGAATCAGAAGATCTGCTATTTTACTACGAAAGTCTAGTGTCAATTCGCCCTCCAGGAAAAATCGGAAGGCTTCCATCTAAAAGTGATAAAGAAACATTCCCCACCATATCTTTTGAAAGCTTAAGGGTAGTTTTGTATTTATATTGTTTCCAAACCGTATCTTTTGGAAGCTTAAGGGTAGTTTTTTATTTATATTGTTTTCAAACCACTTCTTTAAGAATGCATTTGGAAACTTTTATTTATTGTCAAGCAATGACAATAGAAAATATTAATATCATTGTTTTCTAGCCGCTTATTGTAGAATTCGATAGTCTAGTGGTAGCGCGCTTGACTGTCGCTCAGGGTTCCCGGGTTCGAATCCTGGCTGGGCATTTTCGTAACAAGGGAGAGGATTTTTTCCACATTAATTCTTAGAACAGGGAAGAGGACTGCTTGTAATTCGCTTTTTAAGACAGCGGAGAGGAATGTGTATCCACATTCATTTTTAACACAGCTGAGAGGAATGTTTCCCTCTAATGACATGCTATGTAAAAAAAGCAATGGAGTGTGCAACAAAGGGGAATGCTTCCTACATTCCATGGAATGTTTCCTGGTAACATCCGGGAATGCTCACAATTCCTGGAGGGCGTATTTTCCTGTCATAGAAAGTACACTGAACAAAAAATCATTAATTCTTTCTGAACGCAGAAACTACACTGTCATAACACTTTTGTCATCAAAAACATTTATTACATACAAATTTCGTTATACCATTAACAAAATAGCAAGTAAATAAAACAATAAAATTTTCAATCTTATAAATCGCTTGAATAATAAGTGTTTGGACTTTTTGATATCTTTCTGCATTGTTAATTATGACTAAATTAGAGCTCAAAGAGAGCTGCAGAACATTTTTCAAACAGCACCCATATCGATAATAACACCAATTCCAGTGGAGGAGTTGCGTTTGTGAATTCGTTGCGTGTTGACGTGCGTCCGTCCGTTTCATACACATATTTTAATTAAACTTATTGTGTTGTTTTGTTTTGTAATGCACCACGACTAATGTTATATGTTTCGTCGTGTTTTTTTTTGTTTATTTAAATGTCTTAAAAGTTTTTAAATTAAATGTTAAATATTGTGTTAATATCAATAAAATAAATAAAATAATAACAATCAAATAAAATTCATTTTCAATAAAAACAACCACAAAGCATCACCAAGAATAGCAAAACCGGTTTTGGAGAGAGCCGCCAGCTGCTGCATCAACATCGCTGGACAGCATTGATGTTTTTTTACTGACCACGCGAGGGGCTTTTTTATGCTCCTCGCTGTGTAAGTAATTGTTGTTGTTTTCGTTTCCGTCAATTCCGCTATCCTCTCCAATTAGTTACGTTTGTGGGTAAGGTTGCACAGTGGGCAGAATTGTGCTGAAGTAAAGGCATAACACTTGCTTCAGTAATTTTTATATTGCTCGTGTTGTGCGGCTCTCTTGCAGACGTAACTAATTACCTTTTATACCCTTATTTGTTTGATATTTGCATGATGCGGAAATGTCGGGTAATTTTCGCATAGATTTTTGCAATATTCGTGGACTGAGGGCGAAGTTTTTTCTCGGTATATGTTCATTGTACTCTACATAGGCCTCAAATAATGGCACTAGGCGAGGCCCAGGTGGCCAAGGATGCAGATCCACTGGATTTTCATATACCTGGGTACCACTTACTGCCATTGTTTGCATAGAGGCATCGCCCTTTTTATAAGAACGGATGTAGCGTTCCAGTGTGAGAGGAGTCTGAACGTGACCGATCCAGAGTTTAGCTCAATGTGGGTTAGGTTCAGGCTTCGCTCTCACTTGCTGCATTTTTGTTTTATTTATAGAAGCCCGAATCTAGGGAGAGAGCCCACTTTTAACAAACTGGACTCTCTCTCTGATTCGATTACGCATATTTTGGGGTTGTTTCCTGACAGTGAGATCGTTGTAGCAGGCGATTTCAATGTCCACAACCCGGCTTGGCTACGTCACTCGGGCCCATTGACACCTGTTGGGCAATATGTTGAGCTATTTGCTGAATCGAACCAATTGATTCAACTAGTGAAGGAACCCATTTTTTTCCTCAAAGTGACATGCATAGCCATAATACCCTTGACCTTTTTCTGACTTCACATCATGAAAAATATGATGTGAGTGTCAACGCACCTCTTGGTAACTCGGACCATTGTACCATCACCGCTGTTTTTCCATATTCTAACCCCTGCACCTCTACACCTAAAGCCCCGAAGAGGACTGCATGGTTTTATGGAAAGGCAAATTGGACTGCGTTAAATAATTTTTATCGCAACTTTAATTGGAAATTATGTTTCGCTGATAGAAATGTGAATGCCGCGGCTGTCATGGTACAAGAAATTATTTTATTGGGTATGTGGTCTTTCATTTCCAATAAGATGAGAAGCATTAAACCAAAAGTCCACTCATGGTTTAATGAGACTTGCAGGATTGCAGTCAGGTCCAAAGAGGAAGCCTTTCAGAATTGGCGTTCTAACAAGAATACTGATACTAAAAGACTTCGCAGCGAGGCAAGGAATCGCTGTAATGCAATTTTAAAACGCGAAAAGTTAATGTAAACAAAGCCTCTGGTCCTGATGGCATACCGCCAATTGTGCTTAAAATGTGTGCCTATAGAACAGGAGTATTTCCATCTTGTTGGAAGGTGGAAAATGTCCAGCCGGTACCTAAAAAGGGTGATGCCATGAACCCAGCAAACTACCGACCCATTGCGATATGCTCTACGCTTTCCAAAGTTATGGAGAGCGTAATAAACTTCAACGTTGTGAACTATCTGGAGTGCAACCAACTGCTCAGTGACCGTCAATATGGTTTCCGTAGGGCTTGCTCTACTGGTGACCTTATGGCGTTCTTAACCGAAGAATGGAATAAATGCGTTCACTTTTTCGGCGAGAGCAGGGTTGTTGCTCTTGATATTTCTAAAGCGTTCGACCGAGTGTGGCATAAAGCGCTCGTGTCAAAACTTGTTGCATATGGTTTTGGTGGTAACTTTGCTCAATGGATCACGTGTTTCCTCAAGGACAGAACGATTCGGGTCGTAGTTGATGGTATTTCGTCCGAGGAGTACGCCATTAACGCAGGAGTACCGCAGGGCTCAGTTCTATCGCCAACTTTGTTTCTGGTTTTTATCAACGACCTTCTGTCGTTGACGCATAACCCAATACATTCGTTTGCGGACGACAGCAGCATTTATCATTCATATTCATTTAAAAAACGCCCAAGCTCTATGGAGATTGAGAGAAAAAGGCAAAATATGAATGACGCACTCCTAAATGATCTACAAAAAATCTCCGAGTGGGGTCTTGTTAATAGAGTAGAGTTCAATGCAAGCAAGACCCAGTGCTGTATGTTAACCCACAAGCGGATGGATTGCCCCTTAGCACCCCTCAATATGAATGGTGTGGATCTTGTGGAATCAGCCGCTCTTGACGTTCTGGGCATATCGATCAAGTGTGATCTTCGTTGGAATGATCATATTTTCGATGTGTCGAAAGAAGCGGGCAAGTGCCTAGGTTTTTTAAAACGGTGCAAAAAATATTTCACCTCAGCCGATCTTCGCATGATTTACACCTCATATATAAGACCGAAAATGGAGTACAATTCGCACATTTGGGCAGGGGCTTCAGGATCTTATTTGGAGCTTCTGGATCGAATTCAACGTCGTGCGATATATTTGATAGGGGATGAAAGTATTTCATCTTCTCTCAACTCTCTTGGGCATCGCCACAATGTTGGTTGCCTAAGCCTTCTGTATAGGTATTACCATGGGAAGTGTTCAAGGGAGATACATGACCTGACGCCACCAGCTCGTGTGTTTCCCAGGTCCACTCGGGCAGCTGTCCAAGCCCACCCCTTTACCATTGCGTCGATACCCAATAGAACCTCGCATTACCGTGATAATTCGTTCTTTAGTCGCACAGTTAAGTTGTGGAATAGTCTTCCTGCGAGCGTGTTTCCTGGCAGTTTTGGGATGTGCAAGTTTAAAACAAATATTCACCGACACTACTCCATCTATTTACCCGCCAACTAACTATCACCCATCTTCCGAATCAACACAATGCTTACGCATTTATAGGGGGCATCCCCTGAGCGTTGGTTTACAGACCTATTCTGGCAAATTAACAAATTGTTAACCAGTATTTTGAATATTTCTAAGTGTTTTTTGTTTTCAATACAAAATTTAAAGCTCAAAAAACAAATTTTGTTAATGAAATTGTCAATAACTGAAAAGCAGTTTTATGCAAAAAAGGACGAACGACATGTCTTTTTAAAATAACTAAATTTCATCACTCATTAAAATAAACTTTAGCATACATTTTACAAAAGAAGTCAGCGAAATTGAACCATTAGCTTACGAGTTACAAGCTCTCAAAAACTTAAGACTCTATTTGCTCGAAACACAGATTTTTCTCTCACGCCTTTTTTGCACCCAATGCATCGATTGCAGTATCAGCTGTCGATTATAAAATATTTTTAACTTCACGAGGTACATGCCACCTGTTAGTTTGGTGCAAAACATAATGATAATTTGTTCGTACTAGTCAGTATTTAAATTCCATTCTGAGTATTTTTCAAGTTTTTATTTTGATAATTTTGATAAAAAAGATGATTCCTTTTTTTGACTCCCGCCGGATTTAATCGCAGTAGAGAACAAAATTGTTTGAAATTTTCAGGCAATACCAGTTACATCAGCTAGTCTATGAATAAACTTCTTCTATAATTAGAATTCAGATCAGAAGCAGGCAATTACTTGAAGTGAATTTAAATTGATATAAGCCTTGAACTCGTTTGTCCCAGATGCCCCCATTTGCTCTAGACCATTAATATTTCCGACAGCTAAACGAACACTTAGTTTATTTGTTGATATAACGCTAAGCATGAAGCTATTAAACTTAATTTTTATTGACTACAACAAATCTCAAATGGATCGACCAACAACCATTAATAATTGCCTTTTAAATGTGGTGGAATTCCAAACAAATTGCAACAACAATTTCATTGCAAGTTTTCAATGAAAGCAAATCAGCAGCAACAGACGCAATCGTCAATATTTTTTTTGGCGAAGCTCAACAGCAACTCGTAGCTACAGCGGATTTATGTAAAAGAAGACGAAGAAGAAATTTTGCTGTTGCTGTCTTGTTATACTGTGTCAAATGAAAGAGCCAAAATAACGAAAAACAAACAAACTAAATAACATACAAATAAAAGCACACAGATAAAGGAAGATCTGCCAGATATAGCAGCAGAGGACAGCAAAACAAACAGACAGATAGACACAGAGACAAAGGGAAAAAACAATGATAAAAGAACATTCAATTTCAAGTACAAAAACGCTCAAATTTTAGGTCAACAAAATAATTCCTAAACAAACATGAACGGGAAAAAAACAAAGGAGAACATTAAAAAAAAAGAAATCTAAAAAAAAAATGGCAACAAATCAACAAAAACGACATAAAGCAACACAAACAACTTCAACTGTATACACCATGGTACATGCAAAAAAAAAAACACTTGATTTCGTTTTCATTTTCATGTTCCATGTTCATGTTATTTAAATGAATTTTAGCTCATTTCATTAAGTTTTATTTGTGTGCTGTTTATTTTTGTGCTGTTTTTGGTTTATTTTTATTTTAAAGTGTTGATAATTTTGCTGTTTCTACAGCGAGTGTCAAAGCAGCGGTGCGTGCGTGTATGTGTGCTTTTTCATGTGTGTGTGTGTCACCCTACCGCTTAAGCTACCAAGTGGCAACACGCGTTGCCATCTTAATACTGATAGCATATAAGCAGCTTTTAGCCAATGTGATAAGCAGGTATTAACAAAATATCCCACTATTTTTGGCAGTGGGAAATTTTTACTTTTTCTCTCCCAATTATTCGCTCTCACGTAGTTTTCAGTCACAAGAGCACGCATGCGTTTTCCCCACGATATTGCTCTGAGAAATTCCCACTATTTTAAAGATTATTCTTTTACTTACGTACAAGTTTATTCTTTTTTTTCATACTGGCTTATTCAAGAACTCTTCTTGCTAGCCAAGCACGTGCCAAAACAGTCGTCTTTCGTCTTTACCCAGTAACCTAGTGAACGCAAACGCTGTTGTTCGTGTTGTTGGTTGGCGAGAGTAGTGTTGTGGCGTTCTAGGCGCACAGATGCTGCCAATGCTGGCTGCATAGAATTTATTAGGAACATTTTTGATAAGCTTTGCCTAATGAGCTGCATTTGTTTTGGCGTATTTTTCACATTTTTGTTGATATTTGGCTAGCTTACTACTACTTGTTCTTAGTAGATGCGTTGAAAGAACTCAAGTACCTGCCTTTTATATGGTAAAATTATCTAACTTTCACCGCCCCCCCCCCCCCCGCGAACTACACCCCTCATGGACTCAAGGACGTTCATGCTTATTCATACTTTTGCTTTGCCGCAAGTCGCCAACCAAGCATATCGCATGTTCAAATATTTGTGCTTAACAGCAATTCATAAATCTTGCCGCAGAACCACCTCCTAGACTAGGCGCATTCACTCTAGCATCCTCAACAGGATAAGATTTATTTATCGAAATGTTCTGCTGCAGCCTGACGTTGCTTTTCGCACATTAGGAGTCGCTTGCTTTGCATGCGACTCTTTGAGTTTTGGTCTGGCGATTTTCTTTTCATGACAAATGAGCTCTTTTTAGCTTAGGTTTTTTCTCTTTTTTGTTGATTGTTGTGTGTTTGCTTTTATGCCTTGATCTGTTTTTTTTTCTCCGCTTTTATACCTCCCCCTCATACAATATATTGACAAAATATATTTGTCAAATTTTTTGACTTAAGCATTCGACATTCTTTATTTTAATTTTTTTTTTTTGCTAAGTAAATTCTTGTTTGTCTAGCTAAATTTTGGAATATTTTTTTTTTATATTTGAAGAACTCTTTTCATTTTATTTTCTTGGCATATTTAAGAACAACACAGCGTATTTTCTTGTTGTTGTTACGATGTTGTTACATTAGTATTTTCGAGTGCAGCATTCTTTTTGTCGTTTTTAAATAATTTTTAAATTTATCATATTTTTTTTTTAATTTTTAGCCATATTAAGTTTTCACCAATTTATCTTTCTATCTGATTTATTACATTATAACTTGAGTTTTATAGCTCACCCTGCTTTTGATATGATAAATTGATAATTAAAACTTTTTGGGTGAAAATGTTTTAACATCAGATCGTTTTATCACTATTTTGTGAAGTATTTTTATCATTTATAATAGTTTCAAAGCTTCGATAAAAACAAAATATTTACAAAGTTTAATCATTTTAAAGTATGCTTCGAAGAGCGGAGTTACTTTTTTATACCTGGTGACAAATTCAGTTCTTAGCAATAAAATTTACTTAACCATGGTGTACAATCAACTTTGAAGTGCCTTATTTCTTATTTTAGATTTTGTTTTTAAGCTTTCAAATGCTTTTAATGACAATTTGACATTCTCGAATTCATTTGGGATTTTGGCTCAGTGTACAAATGATGCCTTAATTTTTATTTGACTAAAGTAGGAATTCCAATATATGTCGTTGTTAAGCTGTAAAAAAAATTTCGCTCAAACGACGTTCAGTTGACGTTCAAATTGACATTAATCTAAGAATATAACGCAAAGAAAAAAACTTTACTTCAAATAACTAGAACCCAACTACTAAAAGACGCTCTAAAAAGTGTGAAACAAGAAAATATTCTCATCTGAAATTGTTTTGTACAAACTTTTTTTTTTATTTAAGATAACTTATTTAATTTAATTATCATGTTCACATATAAGACAAAGTCTTTTAAATGCAGTAAGAAATCAAAGAATAACAACAAAATATAACCAACAAATAAATAAAAACAAAAAATTTTAAATTACTTATTTTAAATTAAAAAAAATTGTAAGCAACGACTAAATTTAACTTTAAATTTTAAATTTAAGTTATAATCAACAAACAAATGCATTTGACTCAAAAAATTATATTTAATTATAAGCTTAAATTTTCACAATAAATTATAATTGAATTGAATTTAGACTTATGTATAAATTACCTTTAAGGAACTTTATCAAATAATTAAAAAGATAACATTAATAAAACAGAAAATAGAAGAAAGAAGAAAGATAGTACCAAGAAAAGTGTTGGAATATTGCATGCTTAAAGTTGTGCTTATTTCGGATACTTTTGATTCTTGAAGGTAGCGAATTCCACATTCTGATAGCGTTCAAAAAAAAGAGTCTGTTAGTATTCAAAAAATTGTATACAGGGATTACAAGGTTCATATTTCTGGTCGATCTACAAAACTGTAACTTATTAAATAAGTAATTAGGAGTTTGTGTATAAATCAAGTTATGCAAAAAATACAGTTTCTAGCATCCAAATAATTGAAAATATTGCAACCAAGTACTCGATTGCTCAAATGACTTCTACGGTCAAACTTTTAAGACCATAAACGTATCTGACAGCATTATTAAACACAAGTTGTCACTTAAGCTTTGACCTCGAATAAAGCTTACTGTATACAACTTCTGAGTAGGAAATTATTGGCATTATAAGTTGAACCACTAGCTTTCTTCTAGTCTCAACAGGCACAAATGATGCAGTTCTCCTCAGGTTCCGTAGGATATAGTAAACTTTACAAACAACAGAGTTTATATGATCTTCACAGGAAAGTGAGGTGTTAATATAGTAACCGAGATTTTTAACTTTACCTATACATTTCAAGTCGACTCCATTCAGAAAAATGGCTGGTATATCAGAAAAAGAGTATCTAGACTTAAAAATCGGCAGAACAAATGATTTAAGAGGGTTAAGATTAAGCTTATTAGCTTTAGCCCAATCTACTATTTTACTCATGTCTTCATTTACCTCAATACATAAATCATCAACAAGAAATGTTAAGATGTTAATGTTAAGATGATGTTAAGTTATACGTGTTAAAAGACGTTCAATTATGTTAATAAGTGATAGTGGAATAGATGAATATATACATATATTCATCTATTCCACAATAAATATATACATATTTTATATACATACTTACCGGTAGAACACATATACTGCTCCTTTTGCTTCGCAGTAGTCGGATAAAAAACTATATCTCTACATATTTTTGTTTATTTTTATAAAACACTTGTCTTTATTTGATACTGATCATCTTCAGCGCAGATTGTAGTATATTTTGCTAATTTTTTTTTAATGATATGCCCAGTCTTCTTGATTACTTCATTGTTTCTAATGTTTCTTTTGTCTTACTTTTCGACCACATATACTTCCTGTCTGATAATGATTTAATTTCTTGCACTCTTGACATAAAACTTTTGCAACCAGCTGTTTCCAAAACTATAGCTTACGCTGACTTTAAATCTATTGATCTTTCGACCTTGAATTATGATGCTTGTCACTCTTTTTAGAGTGATATTTGGTTTTATGTTAGTGTGGATGAAAAATTTACCTATTTTTCTTCCTTGCTCAACCACCTCTATTCAAGGCATGTTCCTACACGAACAGTCGTTATTAAAAATATCTCATGTCCATGGTTCAATATGAGTGTTCAAGATGGAATAAAGAAACGCAATAAGTTGCACAGGGTATGGAAAATGAATCCTTTCTCGGAAAAATGGGAACAGTATAGAGTTGCACGTAACGCTTTAGTTGTATTAATAAGGCAATCTCAAAAAAGGTACTACTATCAAAAGTTAAAGACAACTCTTCCTTCAAAAGTACTCTGGAAAAATTTAAAAAATCTTGGAATGGCTTCTAAACCTTTGTTGGATTGTTTTATTGACCCCGATACTCTCAATGATTTTTTCCTATGCAATAGTTCTATTGTTAGCAGTGCTGATCTCGAAGTATTTTCAAATGTTCTAGTTGAACCTAGTTTTAAATTTTTTAATGTTAGTGAATATGAAGTTTACAAACACCTTATAAAAGTAAAATCGACTGCGATTGGTTTCGATAAAATTTATCAGAATAATTTTACCCTATGTTATTGATCCGCTAACACACATAATTAATCATTGTTTTACAACGTCATCTTTTACCGAAGCTCTGGAAAACTGCAAAAGTAATGCCTGTTACGAAAAAACCCTCTACGTGTGAACCAAATGATTTTAGGCCTATCAGACATGATAATATGTCTATCAAAGGTATGTGAAGCTATAATGGCTGAAGAGATTTTAAATTTCCTAAACTTGAATAACCTCTTATCTTCATTGCAATCTCGCTTTCGATTAGGACACAGTTGCTCAACAGCCACATTTAAAGTCCTAGATGACATTAGGTAGCGCCATACGATGAAGGACACACTACTCTCCTCTGTGTGCTAGATTTCTCGAAAGCGTTTGATTCCGTAAATCATATATTACTATACCAAAAAATAAAGTGTTGGTATGGTTTTTGCAATGGCGCTGTAGAGGTAATACAATGCTATTTGTCCAACAGAAAGCAAAGAGTATGTGTTGGCGAAAGGTGCTCTATATTTAAGCCTGTCATCAGTGGAGTACCCCAAGGATCAGTTCTTGGCCCTCTACTTTTTTCAATTTTCATAAATGATATTTTCTTATCTTGTAAAAATGCATCTATGCATGCCTATGCAGATGATGTTCAGCTATACCTTTCGCGCAGAACTGGTCTCTTGGAAGATTTATGTAGTAGAATAAATGAGGATCTTAATGATATTAACTGCTGGGCCATAAGAAATTGTCTTAGACTTAATCCTCTTAAATCTTATGTGCTTCCTATTAGTAGATATAAAATAAGCGTTAATGACCTACCAGACTTACTTATACACGCTCAGAAATCTTGGAATTAATTTTAATCCAATCGTTGGAATAATGCATTTTTTAATACTTTTTCTATTAGAATTAAAACTCTTCAAAATACTAGACATTTTTTAATAAAACCTGGAATACTTTTTAATACAGTTTGGATTAGTCTTTAAAAACAGCGTTCGGCTTGGATCGGCTCTTATGCATGTTTATCATTTCTTTATACATGAGGCTTCATAGAGCAGTTGGTAGAGCCAACAACTTATAACCTAAACGTACTGGGTTCGAATCCCACATGTTTCGTTAATTTTTTTTTTGTCAAAAATATTTTAATACAAGCATGTATTAAAATTAAGTCCCATGAGAGAATAAAAATCAATTGTAATATATGTAGTGTATTAGATTGTAATACAATTCTGGTGTGGTCATATATACAATACAGTTTGTATTAGAATTTATTCCAAGATTTCTGAGCGTGTAGGAGACCACAAACTGAAACTTGTAAGTAGCATTTAAAGTCTTGGATATCATATAAACTTGTCCTTAACATGTACAGATCATATTAACCCTCTATCGGTTAAGGCAGCCCTGAGGCTGCCATCCTTTTTAAGTCTTAAAAATCTAAGTCTTAGTCATTTTTAATTAAATTATAGTTGGCAATCCTAGAAAACATATCTGTCTTTGTTATGAGCAAATATGAGGAGTCATAACATGTGTTTTTTTGCATTGCGTGATCATTCGAAAGTGACATTTATGTTAAAAAGCTTAATTTATAAAAATTTGCTAAAGTGAAACTGCGAAAAATAAATAAAAATACTTATACTCTTTCGATTGTGCTGAAAATTTGTTGGTGAGTAGTTTGTATTGTTTATTTTATTAATATGTAAAAATCTACTCATCAATAATTATAAAACTAAGTGTGCCAGTTAGTAAAACAATGGCGGCCTCTAGGCCGCCTTGTCTGTTTACGTCAATTTTAGTGCACTACTGTTATTATTATTTTTTTTGTTGTGTTCATTACAATTTATATAGAAATGAACAATAAACGCAGTTTTAAACTGTCAGATATATCGGATGAACAGATATTACAGTTCATGGAAAGTGTTGAATCGGACGAAGGGACTGATTTCAGCACTGACGATGAGTGCAATGATCCAGATTTTGCACCGGACGATATATCGTTTGATGACGATCACTACATTTCAACTTGCATCAACGATATGAATGCAGCAGAAACAAGCGATTTGTTTATTCAAACAATAAACCTTTCATTGAATGTGTCGGAGTTGGTAGAGACTGCATCGGCTGCCACGCTTGAAAACACTCTGCCATCAACATCGGCTGCAACGCTTGAAAACACTCCGCCATCAACATCGGCTTTAAAACCCCAAAAAAGAAAACGCTCGCCACTGCCATCAATCGAGGAAACAGGACCTAGGATGATACCATCTTCTGGAGGTTTCAATTTGTTAAGTAATTATTACCTTTTGTGTGAGAATTTATGATTGAAACATTGATTTTTACAGGCGTGGAAAATATCTGCAAGGATTCCGAAGAATTTTCGCGAATAATCTGGCGCAAAAAATCAATCTCTTTGCATGTCAATGAAGTTGCTTTCAAAGGAAAGTCGGAGCTGCCAGACGCAATAAAACGTTTGGAAACACCTATGCAATATTTTTGTTATTTTTTTACAGCTGAGATTGTTCAAATTGTTGTTGAGGAGACAAACCGAGCTGTTTTAAGTGAAGATATAAATTCTAATTTCAAAACCAATGCAGACGAAATTTATCACTACATTGGAATTTTGTTATACATGTCCGTGTACAGATTTCCCAATTTGGAAAGCTACTGGGGAAAAAATGCTTTACCAGCTGTACAAAACACAATGCCAATAAACAAATTTAAGGCCATAAAAAGATATCTCCGCTTTCAAGACGAAAGTGAGCGCATAAAAAGAGGTAATCTTGGATACGATCCCTTATTCCGTATCAGAGTGCTAACTGAAAAACTAAATGAGAGGTTTGATTCCATCCCGAAAACACCTCAGTTGTGTGTGGACGAGCATATGTGTACCACAAAAATTAAACACCATCTTCGCTAGTACATGCCCAATAAGCCTCACAAGGGGGGGATAAAGTTATTTGTGCTGTGCGATTCGTTTGGTTTTGCATATCGTTTTGAGGTATACAATGGCGCTGGTGATAATAAATTGCTTCCTGGCGCACCAGACCTAGGAAGCTGTGTAAACGTTGTAGTGCGATTGTCACAATCCATACCAAATTTCGTCAACCACGTTTTATATTTCGACAATTTTTATACCACTCTTCCTCTAGAGGTATATCTACGAGCTAGAGGAATTTATAGCTTAGGTACAGTGAAAGTAAACCGAATACCGAACTGTAAGCTGCCTTCTGATAAGGAGTTGAAAGAGAAAAATAGAGGGCATTCGATTGAATTTATGGGTTCTGCTTACGGCATTGAAATTTCCAATGTTTTGTGGAAAGACAACAAAGCCGTGCGATTGATATCCACATACGTTGGCATAGAACCATTCAAACGAGAGCAGCAACCAACAAACCCATCAAAGACCACAAGATATGATCGTAAAAAAAAATACATCGAATTGGACTGTCCACAAATAATAAAAGAATATAATACACATATGGGAGGTGTGGATAAAATGGATGGGCTAATGGGCAGATACCACATTCATGCTAAGACGCGAAACCCGATGACGCGGATATTTTACCACACAGTGGATATGGCTGCAACAAATGCTTATATATTGTATCGCCGCGAACATGCTGAGAAGCTGAACAGTTCGGCGAATGAAGAAAACATTAAAATGCTCCAGTTGCCAGCTTTTCGGGAAGAAATAGCAGCAGGATTGGTGACATACTGCAAAACACGTATTCCTGGCAGAAAAAGCCGCAGTACTACAACAAAAGCAGATTTGCCAATAGGCCACAAAGCGAAACACCCTGTTAATGATGTACGCTATGATGGTTTAATGCATTTTCCGGTATGGATGGCAAAATCTGAGGGCAAAAAGAAATGCAAATTGTGTAAAACTTCACAAACACAATGTAAATGCCAAAAATGTAACTTGCATTTATGTTGCTCGAGTGCCAAAAACTGTTTTCTGGAGTACCACTCAACAAAATAATGCAAAACTTCATCTTGTTTATCTGCAATTTTTCGAACAAACACGAAAAAAAGTAAAATTATATAAAAATTAATACGGTTTACCTGACTTTTTTTTTGACCTAAACGAACAAGGGTGCCCTGAGGCTGCCTTAACTAATTTTTACCTGTGAGCTAGTCCAAGTAGAAAATTTACTGTTTTATTTCACATTTCAGAATCTTTTATTATTGTTAACGTTCACACCAATTATAAGCCAAATCGGTTCACTGGATCAATTTTGAACGTTAGAGGGTAAATAACGTAGTGCGCAACATTTACTTTACCCTACGCAATCTCAAAATGTTAGCTCAATTTACTCCTGTAAACGTTCGACTTAAACTTGTCTAGCAATTAATAATGCCCATTATAACATATTTTGAGGTTATTTACAGTAAACTTGACTCGCGTTCAGAACATAAGTTGCAAGTTGCGTTTAATGCCACGCGATATGTCTACAATATTCATAGATTTGACCATATAACTCATTTCAAAAAAAGTATCCTGGGCTGTGACATTATTAACTATCTTAACGCAAGAAATTGCATTTTCCTACATGAACTTATTTACTCCAAAACTCCTTGGTACCTCTTTGAAAAACTCAATTTTTGTCAGTCAGTAAGAATGAAAATATTTTTAATACCAACATGATATTATTTAAACTCAACTAGGTTATTTTTCATTAATGCCATTAGATTATGGAATAGTTTACCAAACACTATTAAATCTTTGGAAAGAAAAGGTGACTTTAAGCAGGCCATATTTAACTACTTCACTTAAAAGTTGTGTGTGGGAACTGATAGAAATCATTTTTCTCGTCTGTATCTATGTTCTATGTCTCTTTGCTCTTTTACTCCCTTTTCCAGCTGTTCATTCTATAAATTCTTTAAATTCTAGTTATTAAATAAAAAAATAATAGCTGCGTTTCTTTCGCCTTAATATAATCGCGATAATAAATTTTCTCAAAGGAATGGCAAGAAAAACGACTCGTTCAATTCAAACAAGCAATTATGATACAATAACTATTAGGTGTCATGAGAACGTGTGTCGTTCAAAACTGTTGTGAACTGTTGTGGTAGCGATACCTTAGTGAACAATGTTTTTCTCTGAATGTGTTTTGCTCTAAACGTCAGAAAAATTGTAAAATATTTAATTTAATTATTAATATTATGCAATTATATAAATAATTTTAGTATAATTGTTGGCTCCGCTGAATGAGGCTAATGTGTGTGACACACGCTGTTTATTTTGTTTTCTTTTGTTTAACATTCGATGGTCGCAGCTCGTGAGAAAATAGGTAGCTGTCATGGCTACCTAATAGTCATTGTATCAAGCCAACAAATAATTAAAAAAATGAAATGACAGCTCATAAAAATATACAGGTGCGGCACCTGTGTTTCATATTTTTTAAAGGCTTTATCACAATTTTATATGGATAGCAAAAATAATCCTATTTGTTAAAGGATTATTTTTTTGTTTTTGCTTTGTATGTAAAAAAAATAATCTGGATTATTTTGATGGAACGCAGCTAATAATTTTTTATAAAGTTTTTAACTTTGCCGCAGGGCATTACCTTATGGAGTGTCGGGAACGACGATCCCGCGGATCCTGAGTCGTTGCTTCTGTTTATAATTCTATTTATGAACTTATATATCGGTTCAAATCATTCTAAGTTTGTAAAAATCCTGTGAAAAATGTAATCGTTGTGATTTAGTTATAAAAATATATATTAATAATAATAATAATAATAATAATAATATTAAGTCCACTGCTTAGGCTAAATTACAATATTAATATACAATGTAATATTATTATTAAGCTTTTATCTTTGTATTTCAAAAGAACATGTTCTTAAAATACTAATATTGAATATCAAATAAATAAATAAAATAAATAAACATATACAATTATAAAAAAAAATTAATACTCTGGGATCTGATTAAGACAAAAGTGATAAGAGTGATGTTTTCACTTTGGATAGTGATGAAAAATTTTTCCAAATTTACAAGATTCGTGTAGTGAAGATTTCAATGCAATAGTTTTGGAACAAAACTTTTTAACAAAAAAAAAAAAAAAAAAAAAATACCGTCTTCAGAACCAATAAAAAGTAAAAAATTATTTTAAATTTCCTATAATAAAAACGATCAATAAGAGAATACACTTCTAAGAAGGTTATTAAAACAGGTGTCAAATCATATATAACAGTGGGTTGGTCACAGCTGAATCACTCAAGACTTCTTAAGAGGAAATGTAGCGATTTCCGAAACAGGTTGTCTAGTCTGCTGTGTGATTGACTCTATACAGAGTTTTTGTTGTTGTTCTTGCCTTCTTCAAACTTTCTTGATCTAAAAAGCTCTGAATTAAAATCATGTAAAATTTCAGAGAATATATCACAGTTAGGGTCAGTTTCTTCACCTCCTGCTAAATCTAATGCTATATCGTGGAAGACTGCTAAATATAGAAAGGATTCTGAATTTTAGAACTCCTGCTAAATATTTATGTTTCTTCACTATAGCTTCTGATTTGGAAGACGAATTCTAGAGTTAACATAGAAGTAGTTTTTTCCCCATGGGAAATTTAATTTTTCTAAGAATTTGACACATTTCTACGGAAATTTAGAACTACATTTTGACACAAAAAGAAAACAATAATAAAATTAAAAATAAAAACGGTTTATCTGTAGCACAAATTTACAGAAAAATTATAATTTACGCTTCAACACCGAATTGTTAAAAATAGTCTGGTCATGTGTTGACCCAGGCCAATGAGTAACTATGTCAAGCACTTTTAAATTAGCGGACGCTACCGTTTGCACGTTGAATGAAACCCAACCTTTTCGGTTTCGATAAACCTCAGCATGTGCCACCCGGGGATTGTATGTGAATGTGAGTACAAGCAATTGCACCGATAGTGCGTGGAAATTTTGCGATTTTGTAAAATGCCGTTGATGCTAAACAAAATAAATAATAATATATCAGCTACTTTTATAATAAAAACACAGACTGTTTAGATGTATCTTTAGCCATTTCTTGTTCGGTTCCTGCCATTCGAACAAAACCTGTGGAATGTTTGCAAATTGCTTTGGCTACCCGCGGCAAAATACGGCAAATAGACGAAGCAGACACTCCAACAAAATCAGCAATCGCAATCTTCATCGAACCTAATGCGCAGAACCACAGCAAAATCAAAAGTTGCGTTATTGGCCGAATGTACCGTGACCTTTAATTGACCAATAATACCAATTATCATTTTGTATTAAGGATACACTATTTCAATTCAATACCTTGCGTCGGTAAATTTCAAATCACTATCAATGAGTGCTAGAATTTTCGCTGCAATTGGTTTTGTTATGAGAAAGTGGAATAAAAAATCGGTGTCGTCCCATTTATCCATATTAATTCGCGGGAACATTTTGTACTCCTGAAGAACCGACACTAGCATTTCTTCATCTTCATCCTCCCATCAATCTCGTCGTCTGTTCTCCAATCTTCCACCTTCCACACACGATTTAATAGAGACGAGGTCATAATTATTGCAAATTATCGACTGGTGATGAAGTAAAATTAAAGCTGATGAAAGATAAAACGTCGAAAATCGCTTTTCAACTCAAAAATCCTCCTTCCAAGTGTAAATTGAAGGCCAACATTGGCCTTCCAGATAAATCGCCTGCTAACGCTAGCTGACTTCTAACTTAGCAAACGATCGTATTCTAAACTCTAGCTAAGTCGGTGAAGAAACAAAATTGTTTTTGAAATTTAGAAATTTTCTCCTAGAACAACTTCCAACTCTTAGCAGGAGGTGAAGAAATTGGCCCTTAATTATCAAAATTTTAAATTATTTACCAATTAGTTTCTTGGTCGATTGATAATTTAGTTTTATACGCACTTACGGCTACGTGCAACTAATTAGGGACAGTGGTTTTTGATATGTGCAGCGATGCATACAGTTTTTAAAACGCAACAAAATTCGAAGTGGTAATACTTATAAGAAAATGCAACTCTGCTACTTCCGAAAACACCACATAGGCAGCACTTTTTTTACCGTTATTCTTTAGCAGTGAAGCCATTTTAAATTTTGTTAAAAGTAGCTCGTGCAACAAATTATGGACAGTGACAAAATAAAATTTTTAATAATCTTATAAAAAAATTGATTTTAAATACATTTATTACAGTTACAAGTTATTATTAGAGTAATTTTTGGTTAGAGTTAGAGTTAGGTTAGAGTTTCCCGAAAAATCAATATTCAGATGCACCAAGATGAAAGATCATGTCGGCAAATCGCAGCTGCCTTAAAAGTTTCTAAGACCATTCTAAATAATAATTGCATACTTACTGTCAATATCACAATAGTTTTTTGTTGAAATGTGTAATTTTACTATTAATTTTTTATTGATCTTTGAGTTTTAACCATTAAACCCAAGTCTTAGCAAAATTAAACAACAAGTGTTTAACTTTGCTGCAATATCAAACGCAAAGTTTTATATTACTACATAAATTGAATTAAAATTAAGCAGATATTTTCAACACATGCTCATTCGAGTCGGCTTGTCAGTTAAAATTTTTTTTTTTATGGATTGATTGATTTCGTTTTTTAGCATTTTTAAATACTTTGTTTTACCTGAAATAAGAATATTTTACAAGCGTTTACATAATTAATTATTTAGCGTGAATATATAATTTACATTTATTTATTATTAACACTTTTTTATATTCTTAACGTCTCCTAACATATTCTAGGAACTTTTTCTTAAATCATTTAAAATTTTGTTCTTCTTTAATATCATCTGGAAGCATATTATACAATCTGAGCCCTGTAAAAAAGAAATTACTTTGTGCTGCTGATGTGTTGTGTTGCTGTTGTCAGAAGTCGTTTACATTTCTTAATCCGTATGGTTGCGCATCTCTCACAAACGTTATGTTTTCTGTTATGTATCTTGAAACTCGTCCATTAATAGTCTGATACACGGATTTAAAAGTGTTGAATTCGAGTCTCTGTTGTACATTTAACCATTGTAATGCCTCTAGCATGTGTTGTATCGGAGTGTATATGTTACACTGAATAATACTTCTCATTCAGGCATGTTCTGCATTCCTTTTTCGCGTGGAAGTGAAAGTAAATTAGAAAACACTTTATTTTATTTCTTTATTACCTACTAATGTTTTTTTAAAAAAATTTACTTTTCTTTAAAAAAGAAATCCGATTTGATTTAAAAAAATTCCTTAACCCCAAAACAATTAAATTTTTATAAAAATTTAGTAAAATTTCATTAATTTTAAGAGGTTTTTTCTAAGTTCACGCATTTTCTCGTGTTTGAATATAAATTTGAAAAAGTTTTTAAATTCTGTCTCAAATTCAAATTCAGAGTGGTTTGGAATGAAATATATTATTTTTGGACAAGAAAACATAATTGTTTTATATTTACTAAACTATAAAATAAAATTTGTTTAAATCCATTAAATTCAATAAAAAGATGCATAGCTTTGGTTGGGAATTTTTTTCAGTACAAAATATCAAAATAGGACTTAAAGTTATATTTCTGTGAAAGTTAATGGGTATAAAATAAATTTCAAACATAACCATTGAAAGATTTCTTACAATTACGATATAAAAAAAGCCTGTAAAAGAATTGTTTATTTGTATAATCCCAGCAGTTTTTTTGTAGTCAACTTGGAAAAACCAACTACTTCGTTTATAGCGCAATTTGTACTTGCTGTGTGTTGTACAAAATACTTTTGGCGAATAACGTTCACTTTGATTTCGTTTTGTTTTCTTGTCAAAATTTTTACTGACATAGATCAAGGTATATTTAATGAGGTAGTGTTAGTAGATACAATTGTCTCTTGTGGTGGGTAACTTAGCTGTCAAATTCCGTTGTTTACGAAAAAAAAAACAAAGCAAACAACTTAAACTTGTCAATTGAAATTGTGTTGTGAATTTTTGTGATTTGAATTGATTTAATTAATAAAATTAAACTCCAAAAAATTGTGCAATTTATCGAAAACCTCTTCAAAAAGAGATTGGAACATTTTTTTGTGTGCCTCGTGAAGAAATACGCTATCGCTGAAACGTTCCACAATATTTTCACAATCAGTTGTCTATCATATGTCTTCAATGTGTTCAAGCCAGGGATGAAAGTGGAATTTTTCAGATTGTGCCTAATTGCAGAGAAAAATAGTACCTTTTTAAAAAAATTTTATTTACACTAAAAAAGGAGCGTCAGCTGAAACCAAAAATCAAAAATTTTCCTGTTTAGTAAGAGTGTTATTATAGAAAAGACAAGTTTTATTGAAATTGATCAAAAAATAATAAAATGGTGGCGTAAATAAAATTGTTTTTCCTTTTTGCTGAAAGTTTTCGTTTTTTTATTGATAAATAATCCAATATGCAATGTATTGGTAAGAATTTGAAAGATTATTGGTAAGATTATGGTCCATGGACAACTTAATAACGCATATAAAAAAAACAACATAATGACTCACTAAAAATTGACTAATTGCTACTATGATCCACAAACTGATCGAGGGCATAATTTCGCCAAGGGTTGTCGTCTCGCCAGCTAGAAAAAAAATATATGTGAATGTCCCATGTGGCGGCCGTAGCCTAGTGGGTAGAGTGCGTGGCCCCTAAGCTAAAGAACCGCGGTAGCCCGGGTTCAATTCCAGCTCAGACAGAAAGTTTTTCCAATTGAATTAATTTTTCTGTTCGGTCGTCACCTCTCTGCAGACAATGGCAAACCTCAGAGAGTAAAAATTGCCATGTAAAGCTTCTTGAGAACATAAGCCGTTCGGAGTCGGCATTAAACACGTAGGTCCAGTTCTCGATCATTTGTGATCAAACATTTAATAACACGCACAACACAATTGATCAATAGAAGCAGGTCAAAGTCCTTCCAAGGGCTGAAATGGCCAGTTTATTTTTATATTGAATGTCCCATTATTGGAGACAACAAAAAACTTTTTTTAATTTTTTTCTTTTTCCGTTAGACCGTGGTTCCACTTGAAACGATTCAGGGTGGAATCAGAAATAAAATTGCAAAAAACTCATCTACATATAAGATGTGTATGTACTTTCCTTTAGTGTATTTTATTCATGTATTGCAAATTAGTGATACTAAATATATAAAAAATAAAGATTTTTAAAATGTGTATCTTCAAATGCTATAATTTTGTAAATAACGACTTTTCTATAGACATATATATTAGACCGGATCAAAATTTGGATTCCGCCGTTCGGGGTCTCTAAAGATAGATGAACTCATAAAAACAATTTCTGCATACTTTTTTTCAAATCGGAGAAAATTTATCGGAGCGTTTTTGATTCTCCTGAAGGACCTTTTTGTTAAAAAAAATGTTTTTTGCTGGTTTTTTTTTATTATTCAAAAAACATATATCCAAATCTTCTAAAAATATAAATTCCTTACGTATACCAACATTTAGGCATAAAGTTAAAAAAATAGATAAAACTGCTGGAAAAAAGTCTTTTTATTATTATAATAAATTAAGTGATTCCAAGTTTAAGAAATTTTCAAGAGACTTTAAAGTGGCTTTCTTTTTTTATTTTTCTTTTAATTCCTTTCCAAGAAGATCAATTTTACGTAAATCCAATGGAAAATGTGTCTTTTACAGAGGTTTCAACAAAATGTGTTTTTAAAAATAGCAAGCAATTCTATGTTTGGAGGTCAATAAGAGTTATAATAAAACATAAATTCAATAATTTTTTCGCCTAAATGTAGGTATAAGTAAGGAATTTATATTTTTTTTTGCAGATTTGGGCATGTTTTCTTTGAAAAATACAAAGTTACAAGCAAAAAACATGTTTTTTTAACAAAAAATACCTTCAGGAGAATCAAAAACGCTCCGATATATTTTCTCCGATTTGAAAAAAAAGTATGCAGAAATCGTTTTTATGAGTTCCTCTAACTATAAGACCCCGGACAAATGATTTTTTTCCCCATACAAAAGCGATCCGGTTTAATATATATGCTTTAAATTTTTTAATGAAATCAGATTGAAGAGCTAACTTTTTATCACCCTTAAAATTATTTTCAGATATTGGTGTTGCAACTTTAAATTTGTTAAAAAAAAAGAAAAAACTTTTTTTTAACTAAATTAGACCGTAACAACTATACTACTGACACTGTTGACACATTTTTTACCTTAAAATTTTTGGTTTGACTATACTCTTCAATATACAACAATTCATTCAAAGAAAAGAAAAGTTTTTACAAGCGTTTATGTAAATAATTGCTCTCAACAGTGGATTTTTTTTAAATTTTGCCAATTTATATGAAAAATTTTGGCTAATCGAAAATAAATATTACGATATTTGGATTCGACAAAAATTCACTATAAAAAATGTTATCGCTGTGTGTTATAGTGAAAATTTCCAAATTTTTTGGAGTAGTGTAATTATGTTGAAGCACTGATAAGAATAACGAAATGTCAAAGAAAACAACAAGGTGCATCAAAAATCGAAAATTGCATTAATTACATTTACACGCAACTTGGTTTTTAACTCCGATAAATTTAAATAGTCCGAAATGAAAACGTACGTGCCTAAACTCTCGTCTGATCTCGAAAGTACGAAAAATAGCACAATTGTGGCTATAGTTCCATCCCTGGCTCAAGTTCTTATTCATTGTCTTTTACGCTCTTCTTATGTGTGACAGCTACGGTACTCACCTCTCTGGGACAACACTACCAAGTTGAATATACCTTGACATAGATAAATAAAATTTTTTTTTTGATTTTTTTCATTTTTAAACTGTTTGAGAAAAATCAATTTAGAGAATTCAACAAAGGTAAGGTTTTGCATTATATTTATGAAAAACAAACAACATAAATTAATAGAAATGCATCATATTGTACTTGATTCACTTTTTTTGTTATTTATGCAAGAGATAAGAAATAAATGCCTCTTACAGTTGGATGAGATAAAGATTCAGGGCTATTTTGGGGACGCGAAAAATGTGCAAGATTTACCGGTGTTGGATTGCTTTTAAATTCAAATTCGCGTACAATTGTGTTTGGCGGCCAAAAGTTTACATCCAGGGACGTAACTAGCGGGGGGTAAGGGGGTAGACTACCCTCCTTACTTTTTTAGAGTCGGCCTAATTGCTATTTTTTACTAAAATTTTTTAAAATAATGATTTTTATAAACAATTTAGTGGGCTATTTAATTTTAATTCATACCCAAAACTATCTTCAGTCGGCCAATTCACTTTCAGTCGTTCCTTAAAAGAACTTCAGTCGGCCAACTCAGTTTAAGTTGTACCTTAAATTATCTTCAGTCGGCCAATTCACTTTCAGTCGTACCTTAAACAAACTTCAGTCGGCCAACTCATGTTAAGACGTATTAGCGTTGAATTGTTGTAAACGAATCCAGTGTTCCTTTGTGACAACAAAATGCAGAAAAAGTTTAGAAAGTATTATAAATTTTGTTAAAAAAAGTACGGAAATAGTAATGCATAACAATGAAAAAGAGAGCAGCGGACCAAATGCAAAAAATGGACCATTTTTAGTTCAATTGTGCAACCGTGTCCTTGACCAAAAATAAAAACCGAAAATGATATTTTTTTTGATCAAAAAAATATTAATGATTTTTATTTAAGATTATAAAATCATTTATTTATCAGTTATTATAAAATCAGATTCCTATTCTTATATCTGAGCAAAAACTTGAAAATCATAAAATAATGATTAATGTTTAAATTTTTGGATAAAGCTTAATGATAACAGTCCCTGATACAAATACCCTGTCAAAAAGTTGAAAAAATAAGTGAAATAAAACAAGCCCAAATGAACAAAGGCTTACTCAGTCGCCCCACATATTCCCCTTTTTAAAAACTAATTAATACATTTTTGTAAAACTTTCTGAGATTTACATTCTTATCCAGAAATACAGAACATTTGTAATAAAAAATTTAATAATCGAAATCGGCCAACATATTTAGAGAAATTTTCTTAGCTCAAGAACTCTGATGTAAAATCTTTAATTTCATAGACTTAACATTTTAATTTAAATACAATTATAATCTATATATATAAAAATGGATGTATGTATGTGGGTATGTGGGTATGTGGGTATGTGGGTATGTGGGTATGTGGCTATATCACATATAGACTCCAAAACCGCTGAACCGATCTTTATGAAATTTTCAGGGAAACTGAAGCCATATCTTGAGAGTGTTCTTGTGAGGTTTGGTAACTATTGGACGAGGGGGCGTGGTACCTCCCATACAAGCCAAATTTACGCTATCGATCACAAACCAAAAAAAAGGATATATATCAGACGGTTTCAATCATAAAAAACTAAGATTTGGTTATTTTGTTCAGATGGTTACTGTCGGTAACTGTACGAAAAATGGGCGTGGTCGTAATATAAATACGCATTTTTTCGAAATCATGGCAATTCCGGAGTTTTACACATTTTTACAGTGAAACTTGCTGTGTAGGTGATCTAAGAGGCGGTCACGATATGTAAATGTTTTCACGCCCACTTTTACCGCCCACAAATCAATATCTATATACATAAAAAGCAAAACGATGTGTGTCTGGCAGTGTGATGTCTGCTCCAAAACTACTGAACCGACTGCCCTGAAATTTTGGCAGTCGATTTGTTTCAGGTACGAGATGGTTTAGGAAAAAAATTTGCCACACCCCCTTTTACCGCCCCCAAATCAATAAAAATGTTATATCTCAGTCGGTTTGTGTCGTATAAGGCTAAAATTTTGTAATTTTGTAATTTAGTATGTACGGTTACTGTCGACAACTGTACTAAAAATGGGTTTCCACGCCCCCTGTTACCGCCCACAAATAAATGAAAATGGTTTATTTCAGACGGTTTTGGTCGTATAAGACTTAAATTTGGTACTTTGGTTTGTGTAGTTACTGACACTAACTGAACGAAAAGTTGGTTTCCACACCCCCTTTTTGCGCCCACAAATCAGTGAAAATGCTATATTTCAAGCAGTTTTGACCGTATGAGACTAACATGTGATACCTAAGTTTGTATGGTTACTTTCGATAACTGTACTAAAAAACGGCGTCATCGTTTTAAAGCCACACCCACTTTTTGAGAAATCATTAAAATTGACTACTGGCTCGATTGAGCTAAAATGTTGGCTTAGTTTGTACGATTACTGTCAGCAACTGAACTAAAAATTGATTTCCACGCCCCCTTTTACCGCCCACAAACCAATGAAGACGTTTTATTTCAACGGTTTGGGTCGTTTTAGACAAAAATTTTGTAATTCAGTTCATATCGTTGCTCTCGGCAAGTGCACTAAAAATAGGCCTGTCCCACTTTAGTTAAACTCACTTTTCGGGGAGTTATCGTCGAGTGAAGTGCGCCAGGCTTAACCTAAATTGAGCTGAAATTTGGGCATTCGATTTGTTTCGATTACGAGATGGCTCTAGGGAAATATTTTGCAGCACCCCTTTTTACAGCTTGCAAAACAACAAAAATGTTATATTTCGCACGGTTTTGATCGTATTTGACTAAAATTTGGTTATTTAGTTCATATGGTTACTTTCAGCAGCTATTCGACATTTTCGTATATGACAGTAAGGCGGTCTATGGCAGAACAATGTCTGCCGAGGAGAGTGAGTGTTCCTGTGAGGTTTGATAACGTTTGGACGAGGGGGCGTGGTACCTCCCATACAAGCCAAATTTGCGCTATCGACCACAAACCAAATAAAGGATATATATCAGACGGTTTCGATCGTAAAAAACTAAGATTTAGTAATTTTGTTCAGATAGTTACTGTCAGTAACTGTACAAAAAACGCCCACTTTTTCGAAATCATGGCAATTCCGGAGTTCTATACATTTTTAAAGTGAAACTTGCTGTGTAGGTGCTCCAAGAGGCAGTAACGATACATAAATGTTTTTAAGCCCACTTTTACCGCCCACAAATCAATATCTGGATATATGAAAATGAATCGTGATTTGTTCGGATGCTTAAAATTTGAAAACGACTGAACCAAATTGGATACTTCCTTCTACTGCCGGTAGATAAATATACGATACATAAATGTTTTTAAGCCCACTTTTACCGCCCACAAATCAATATCTGGATATATGAAAATGAATCGTGATTTGTTCGGATGCTTAAAATTTTAAAACGACTGAACCAAATTGGATACTTCCTTCTACTGGTTTAGGAAAAATATAATACCACACCCCCTTTTGTAGCCCACAAATCAATAAAAATGCTGTATTTAAGACGGTTTTGGTCGTATTAAATTAAAATTTGGTAAATAAGTTCATATGATAACTATCATTAACTTTGATAAAAATGGGCGTAGTCACACTTCATCTACGCTTACTTTTAAGAAAATATCAAAATACTTCGAAACTATTGGTGCGATTCAGCTCAAATTTTGTAAGTTCGCTTTGCTTTGAGTACGAGATGGTTTAAGAGGAAATGCCACACCCCATTTTACCTCCCACATATATATAAAAAAATTGTTGTTGTCGAATATCTTTAGAGTTATGGGTCGCACAGCTTAGAAATTCGGTATTCGACCACAATTTAGACGTACCGTTTCAGTGATGAAATTTTATGGGAGTGGACAAGGGGGACGGGCACCTCCCATACAACCCAAATTTGTGATATCGAATAGCTTTGAAGTTATAGGAATTCAGCTTTGGAATTCAGTTTTCGACCTCAATTTACACATGCAGTTTCAATGGTTTTATTTTATGGGCGTTGGACAGGGAGGCGTGACATCTCCCTTACAACCCAAATTTGCGATATCGAATTGCTTTGAAGTTATAGGTTGACAGCGTAAGAATTCGGTATTCGACCTACATTTATGCATGCACTTTCATTCGTCTACATTTTATGAGCGTAGGGCAAAGGGGAGTGGCACTTCCCATACAACCCAACTTTGTGCTATCAAATAGCTTTGGAGTTATAGGTCGCACAACGCCGGAATTCAGTATTCGACCTCAATGCACACATGCAGTTTCATTGATTCAATTTTATGTTCATTGGTAAGAGGGGCGTGGCACCTCCCATTTAACGTAAATTTGCGATATCAAATATCAGCGTCAGAATTCAGTATTCGGCCCCAATTTATACATGCAGTTTCATTAATTACATTTTATGGACGTACGACAAGGGGGAGTAAATCCTCCTATTTAACCCAAATTAGAGATATCAAATAGTTTTGGGGTTATAGGTCTCACAACTTTGGAATTCAGTATTGGACTTCAATGTACACATGCAGTTTCATTGATTACATTTTATGAGCGTTGATCAAGGGGGAGTGGCACCTCCCTTACAACGAAAATTTGTGATATCGAATAGCTTTGGAGGTCAAGGTCGCACAGCGTCGGAACTCAGTATTCGACCAAAATTTACGCTTGCAGATTTACTGATAAAATTTTTTAGAGTTTGTTGGGGGGGCGTGACACCTCCAATTTAACCAAAATTTGCGATATCGAATTGCTTTGGAGTTATAGGTAACTCAGCCTCGGAATTCAGTATTTGACCTCAATTTACACATGCAGTTTCATTGGTAAAATTTTATGGGCGTAAGGAAAAGGGCAGTGCACCTCCCATACAACCCAAATTTGTGCTATCGAATAGTTTTGGAGTAATATGTCGCACAGTTTTGGAATTCGGTATTCAACCTCCATGTACACATGCAGTTTAATGGATTACATTCCATGAGCGGTGATCAAGAGGGCGTGGCACTTCCTATACAACCCAAATTTGTTATATCGAATAGCTTTGCGGATATAGGTCGCACAGTCTCGGAATTCAGTATTCTACCTCAATTTAGACATGCTGTTTAACTGATAACATTTTATTGGCGTTTGTCAAGGGGGAGTGGCAGCAACGCGCCGGGTTTCAGCTAGTAAATAAATAAACAATGAATTTAAAGTATTTAGTTAAACTATTGAAAAAAGGTCCGTTTTAACTTTTAAACTCGAGATGCAAAAAGAACACCATTTTTAAATCTGCATTCAAAATCCATTTGTTATAAATAGTTTTAAAGATATAAGCATTCAAAGTTCAAAAATTTTAAAATTGTAAAATTTGTTTCTTGTTTGCAACCCTGTAACTTGTTTTTCTTCTATTTATTTTGAAAGACTTTATTTTCCATCTAATATATAGAAAGAGATAAATAAAAAAGAGAGTAAAAGGTAATGACACATATTATCAAGTTTTTCCTCTCTAGCTCCTAAAGGAGGAAGGGGTGAACCTCAGCCTTGCATATTTTTACTCGCCTAATCAAGGAGAATCACCAACCGAGGGAGTTAAATCTATGTCTGGGGCACCTTGTATATAATTCATGCAGCTTTTAATATTGTATAAATATACAGGTGTTCCTATTCATTTTCACATCACTGTATATTGACTGGTGTAATAGTTGTAAAAATATAAGCTGTCAGAAATAAAAGGCCGGAAAAAGCTCTTCCAATTTTTGCAAATGGATTAAAGAGTTTTTTGTGCAATTTTTTATTTTTTTTTTATTTGATTTCCACACAAAATCTTTGAAAATTTAAGTAATATCATTACTTTTCTTTTTTTTTTAAATTTCTTAAAAATATTTTTTTAGTAGGTGTTAATTTTATAATTAATACTTAAACTTTAGTATGTATATATCTAAGCAATTCTGACCAGGAAGCAATGCACTTAAAACCTTTCTTACTACATTCTGAAAGTGATGATTGCAATAGAAAATATGAAGTTACTTGTGTTTTAGTGAAAATATCTTGAAAAAAATAAAAAAATGCACGAAAAGTAGCATTATCTTTTATATGATTGCAAAAAATTAAATTTGTTTAATGCAGATTGGAAGAGCTTTTTTCTGCCTTTAATTTCAGTTAGTTTATTTTTTTCCAACTATTACAGCAGTCAATATATACACGAAAAACCAAATATTTGTAGGTTTTTGCAAAAAGTTATTGCTCACTGACGGCTTTTGTTAAACAATGTCTATACTTACAATTTTTGATTGCAAACTGTCAAATTGAATTTCATGATATCCTGATTTTATGCTGTAACATTAAGTTGGGCAAATTGTCTGATGAAATTTTATTTTGAAATTGCTTGTAAAAGTTTAAAAAATTCATAATTTCTTCCATTTTATGTTTTTTAACTTATTTACCGCTTTAGCAATTTTTTTTTGCTTAAAAGGTTCTTGAAAGGTTCTTTACTGAAAAGTACAGAATATATCTCAAGAAAAATTTCAAGAGTTTAATTTAGTGATATGTGCGGTCGTCACTTGCGATATCGGTGTCATGAAACATTTTATGAGATGAAATATTGTAAGTGTAGACGGATTGTTACAGCCAAAATATTTTTGAAATAATTATAAATTAGATCAAGGTTAATTTTCAGAGAGGTACATATGGAACTTTTTTCTACCCCTAAAAGTCGAGGCACCTTAACATATACATTAGGGCGGGTCGATTTGTAGGGAGTGAAAAAATTCACCAATTTCCCTATTATTTCCGTATTCTATGGGTTATTCCATGAAAATTTGCCAAAGGAACCATACCTCTATCGTTAAAATCGAGTCCCCTACTTTTTGTTGGTAGATTTTTTCCCAAATTGACGTTCGTATGAAATATTACCTACACGTTCACATCCATAACTCAAAAACTATCGATCGGGTTTAATCGCCAGTAGACGCGTTGGAAAGGTAAGCTCATTTTGACAAATTTACAAAACAAAATCTCCAACATTGGTCCAAAGGCTCAAAAGTTAAGGGCATTTTTGTCCAAATTTTGGACTATTTTTCCATTTTTTTCATGATTTTGTCCAAGAATATTACTTTCATGGCCATTTTTTTGGCTCAATCCATTATTTAATTCAATTTACAATTCAAAACGAAGAGTTTAAGCCCAAATTTATCGAATTCGGTTGATTAATTCATGCGATATTGCTAAAACAAAATAACACATAAAACCAACTTTTTGATTTTTTTTCCCTTTTTAATTTTTTTTTCTACAAAAATTCAAATAAAGAGATAATAAAGTATCTATCAACCTGTTATCAAAAAAAAAATATTCAATTTGAGTGCAGTAAAAGACAAAATCTTGGACAAAATCATGAAAAAATGGAAAAATGGTCCAAAATTTGGACAAAAATGCCTGTAACTTTTGAACCGTTGGACCAATGTTGGAGATTTTTTTATTGTAAATTGATCAAAATGAGCTCACCTTTCCAACGCGCCTACTGGTTTAAACTGGATTAAACCCGATCGATAGTTTTTGAGTTATGGATGTGAACGTGTAGGTAATATTTCATACGAACGTCAATTTGGGAAAAAATCTACCAACAAAAAGTAGGGGACTCGATTTTAACGATAGAGGTATGGTTCCTTTGGCAAATTTTCATGGAATAACCCATAGAATACGGAAATCATAGGAAAATTGTCGAAAAATAAATCGACCCACCCTAATATACATACAATTTTTATTGTATATTATTACGGTACAAGTTCCTTTTTTGATCTCAGTGAATTTTTAAGAATTCTTGGCTTTTCCAACGAAGGGGCCAAAATCGAAAATCGAGAATTGACTAAAAAAAATTTAAAAGCAAACATCACACGTATTCCTGGCTAACTCTAAGCATTTATTGTCTTGCAAATTTAATCCTTTTCTAGCAAAAAATCATTCAGAAAACTTTCTTATTTACTTATTAAACCGTTTTGGAAAAACTTGGTGATGGTTTCAATAAAAGAATTTTTAAAATTGGAAATTTTAAAAAATTCGTCTACACAGATTGACAGATAATTCCAATGTAAATATTTAAAAAATAAAACTGTTCCGCTAATTTAAATAATTCTAGTAGAAACTCAAGTTTGATTTTTAAACCAATCGGATAGGGTATTGTTCCACTGTGCTTCGGTCATTCAGATAATATTTTTAATTCTCTTAAGTGCTTCCATGCTATAATCGATGTAATGAAATCTTTTTGAAATGTCCTTAATACACCATTTATTATGATCTCTTAAATCCTTGTAGTTCTTGGAAAGATTTGTTAAATGCTTTTTGATTCATAAACATAATCTTGGCTCAATTTGTTGCTGTTGTTGGTTTGTTCTGCTTTGTTTTAGATTTATTTTTGTTGTAAAAATTATCTTATGTCAAATAATCTTTTGTCTCTTTGCGGTTAGCTGCTTCTCGTTGAGTTACTTTACTTTACTTTACTTAACCGCAAGCCAGCCAAACAGCCAAGCAGCCAGCCAGTTAGGCAACCCGAAATTTCCATGATTTTGACTTCAAACATCATTTATTCAGCTCTGCTAAGGCAAATATTTGGGCTTGTGTTGAAGATAACCACAGTTGAATTCAAAAATTTATATTTAAGTACGAGCTCGAAGTCAATTGAAATTAAATATTTATTGTTGACTTGAAGGAAGCTTAATGGACCTCATCTATTTGTTTAGAATTAAAAATGCAAACATTTGCAATTCTTAAACAAAATTCAAAATTATGGCCATGCAGTGTTGGTGGTTTGGTTCTTGTTGTTGTTGCTAATGACATAAATCAATATCACTGTATTGCGTCCTCGGATATTTGCATGCGGCTTCTGACCAGCTTCCATCCGTTTTGTCTATTCCCATGTGCAACCATCTGTCTGTCCGTCCGCTAGGTTATGAATATTTATGTCCAACACTTTGGCAAACACTTCATTGCGGTGACTCTCAAAATAATATTCGAAATTTTTCAATTGCATTGCGTGCGAAAAAGATAAATGTGAAATTTTGCGCGCCACTACCGCAAATAAATTATTTTTATTATATAGAGCGAAATGAGTTCCAACGTCAATGGGTAAATTATTTAAAGTAAGCAGTCGAAAAACTACAAATTGGATTAATTAGATGGAGAGAGAGAGAGAGAGAGAGAGAGAGAGAGAGAGAGAGAGAGAGAGAGAGAGAGAGAGAGAGAGAGAGAGAGAGAGAGTGAGAGAGAGTGAGAGAGAGAGAGAGAGAGATAGAAATATATAAAAATACAAAAGTTAGGCATTCATTTTTTATCTAAAACTAATAACAAACAATTGTAATGTTTTCCTGATACACAGTTTGTCCTGTCACCAAAATCCAGCCAACCAGCTTATCTGGCTAACCACATTTATTTGTTTAAAATCATTGATTGAAATCACGCAAACACACAGCTAGATTTTACCACATGCAAAACCCACACAGTTGCCTCAGAGCGGAAGAGGATATTTTATTCTACTTCCGGTTTGTTATTGCGTGTGAAGCTTTACTTTTTTATTAGCGCCCGTATTTGAACCAAAAAATATGTAAGCCTATAATGTTGAATTAATTAATTTTGAGGATAAAAGCAATAAATAAATAAAAATTTTTTATTTCATAAACGTGGTTTAGTGAAGCGTTAGAAAGGAGTTGGAACAAGTGTCTTATTAGAAGCATAAGATGTCTACAAGCCAGAAAAACTGTGTGTGGGCAGCAAATCATTAAAGAGAGGTAAAATATTGGAAAAGATTTCTTTTAATTACAACAGAAGGGCCAGTTTTGGTTTAAAAAAAAGTTATGCAAGCTTTCAACCAAGTTAATCAAAATTAAAAAGTGAAATTTTGTTATGAGTTTTCTTAATTTTAATAAAAATTAATAACAAATAATGCTGCTTTTATGTACTAATAACTGGTATTGCCAGGACTTGGATTGACCTAAAAAACTGCAATAAATTACCTACACTCACAAAAATAATTTGTTGGCGTTAGGTTATAGTAAATACATTTTAAGTAGGGTACTCATAAAGTGTTTGTTTCAATTAAAACTCTGTTTATTTAACTGTAATTATATAACCATAATCGACTTTCGGCTGACGTAAATGCTTATTTTATTATTGTAACTTCATGCCTAAATAACAATTCGGTGAACATTCAATATGTATGCTTAAGTTGCAAGAACTGAATGGAATTTGTCATTTCAACTTACTTCCCGTCTAAGCAATCTCAATTTATCCAAAACAACTGACCAGTACAATTACAGATTTACGGATAAAAGGAGTAGTTGAAATATCCGCATTGTTAATTCTGTCAATAGAATTTTTCTTGCGTTACCACCGAATTGTTACGATGTTTCAATATTCAGTTGCACCGCCACCAAAGTCAATTGCAACAGACGAATAGTCAATAAAAATAACTTACATGTGGTCACCTTAACCACAACCGTCGCTTTTTTCACGCTCGCTGTGTTGCTCGTTTCTCTTTTGTTCAGTATTCGGTTGATTTCTAGTGTGTGTTCTCGGTGCAAGTTGTTGAAGTGTTTTTAGGTAAAGGAATTAATTAAAAAATATATTTTATCTAATATATAATAAATATAACTTGTGCAGTTTGTATTTATTAAATTAATTTCTTCTTAAATAACTGAAAATGTACAATAAGAAACAACAAAGAAATCCTTGTTTCCGTCGTTTGATTTTTACACTCGCTATGTTGCTAGTCGTGCCTTTGTTTATGGTTCGGTAGGTATTCTCGCTGCAAGTGGTTGGTTAAGTGAAGTGATCAATTTTTAATAAATAAAACTTGTGCAGTTGAAATAAATCTAATTTATTTCTTCTTAAAAATATGCAAATTTGCAAAATTAGCATCAACAAAGCATGTTTATTTTCATCGTTTATTTTTCACACTCGTTAGTCGAAACGATGGGAAGACTCGGTTCATATAACTGACATCTGGTAAGCGCGATAAACAGTTCGTTGTTCACAACCGAATGGCTCAAAAGCTTGTCTGCAGTTCCGTTCTCGCAACGGAATGACGCAATTAGCTCAATTGGGAAATTGGCGATTGTGGCAATTGCATTTAGAAAATTGCCGACAATCGACAAAGTTAGTAGGGCAATTTTTCGTTTGCGGCAATGGGTTTAGTTCTGTGAGTGTAAAAACAGAAAAAATTACCTTAAAACTGAAACACAACATTAAATAAAAAAAAAAATAATCAATGAAACGTCGGTACGAACAAGAATGAATTGAAATTGTTTTAATAGCATTTAAAATGTTGATCAAAAAGCCTATTTTTGCAAACAATAAATAAAGCTTTGAAAATAAAATAAATTTGTTTTACATAATTTTAATACATAGCCTTACAGTAAATTACAAGGTACATTTTTAAGTTATTAGAATTGAAAGAATGTCGATTGTCTGGCAAAATGTTTTTGTAAACAGAAAAACTTTCTCCCGTCCATTTTTAATAAAACTTTACCCTCTAATATATCAGCAATGGAGCATAAAAATAGAATTAATAAAAACTAGCATATCTGGAGTTTTAATCTAACACATTTTTCATTTTTCTACATACCCTTTCGACAGTTTCACCACTCGCAGACCTTTTTTTTATTGAGGTCCATAAACAAAGCTACTCCTTTTTCGAGAGGTAATGTTTTTGACTAAAAGGACTCAATTATTAAAGAATATGTTCAATAATTTGCATTTTTACATTTTTTAGTACGAAAAATAAACGAAAAAATTATTTTAAAATTATACTTAAATGACGTAAAAAACCGAAAAATATTCTAAAAATTAAAAATGTCCAAAAATGACAATAAATAACTCAAAAATCGATAACAATGACCAAAAAAAAAAAAATAAAAAATTTAATCTTGTAAAAATTACCTGAGGCTGGATTCTAAAAATCGCCTAGTTAAAGCAACATCTATATCGCTAAAATGCTAAAAAAATGCTTCGTTCAATTCTTTAGCGATTTCGCTAAAATGCGATTCTGAGTTTCAAATAGCCTAGCCTAAAATGTTGCTTCTACTACTCGCCACAGGAAGCGTTGTTTTAGCGATTCTTGTGTCAAAAAATTTATTTGGTTATGGCTGTGTGCCATATGGAAACTTTTCACTATTGGTTCTATAAAAAAGAAAATGTTGAGTTGAAAAAAATGTCTATCTGTTGTATTTAAATTGTCATTTTTTGCTGTGCCAAATGAAACATGAAAATTTTATCCAGAAATTTTGACGTCTTCTCAGCGAATGAACAAGTTTTTTAAGACGCATTTGACTACCTTGTTTTCTACTACTTATTTTTGTGTTCAAAATGATATTATGAGCTGCAAGGAATGTAACTGTTTTAAGTAAAATAACTTATAAAACCAAAACTTGTGTATACATTAAAAATGTGTAAAAAAATAACAATTTTTATTCATGATTATTTTGTTGTATGTATTTTATCAATTAGCTTAGAGATGGAATAAATTGAAAACATGTTTTTAAATTATATGTTCAGATTTTACTCCACTTATAAAATATACTGAAGTAAAAAAAGTATCAGTGTTAAAGTTTTCTTGTCAAATGGACCTAAAAATCCTTAACCTAAACTATGCACGAGGATAAAAATCGCACTATACCTAAAGGTTGCCACACCCGAAATACACTTACTGCCAAATTTGGAGCTCAATCGATTGTAATACGAAAGAAAATATTGACTTGAACTCAGTCGATTAATCAGCTAGCCATAAAACATCCTTGAATACGTTTTAACTCTTTATCGGCCATATTTATAAATATTCAAAAAGTATATTCAATGCATTAGTTTTGCAAGTTGAATGCAGTAAACAACAACTTAATACATCGCGTATATCAGAAGTAATGAACTTCCAAATTTAACATAAATATTTATTTTAAACCCTTTAGCTCCTAAGACTGGCCTAGTTTGTAAAAATCTTAAAAAAGATTGTAGTAATTTTTATTGACACTAAAATAAATTAAAGACGACTCAAGTGACTCCATGCTTTTTAATTGCATCTCAAGTCTGCATTTTTAGCCTAACAATAAATATTTTCTAAATATTAAAAGCAAAGCACAATCCTTTTTTTATACGGAAACAGAAATAAAACTACATGAAAAGTTAATGATGGCATATTTTTATTACAATATTGTTTTTAATAATTCTAAAACTACTTTTTTCAGAAAAAATACACAGCAAAACACTGATACTAACATTTTTGTAAGGGTAAAGCACAACCCTTTTGCTTCACTCAAAAATTCTTGTGCCGGCTGTCAAAATTTCTACTAGTCCCCGGGGCTACATGAGTTTTTGACAATAAAACTGATATCACAAATTCTAAAATTCTAAAATTTTCTAGTGAAAAGTTTTCTAATGAAAAGTTTTCTTTCGAACCTTAATTAAATTAATATAATAATTAAAATAAGCTTGTTTCTTATTTGAAAAATGGTTTACTAACTGCACCAATATCTAAATAAAATGTGCAAAATAAAAACCTTCAGTTATTTGAAAAAAATTTAAATAAACTTATGTTAATATATTTAAAAATTTGTGATTAATTTTTTAAGTATATTTACATGAGTACTTTATGATTTTTCATTAAATATTCTCGTTTTGTCATAGAATAAAACTATATAAAAATCAGTAAGGATTTATTTTCACTGGTTCAACTTTAAATACCAAAACAGTCGTGGCTTATTGGAGGCTTAGGATTCATTCAATTCTTAAAAATTTTGCACTCAGAGTACATTTTACATATTAAAAATTAGGTGCAAAATTTCTTGTCAATTAATGATCAAAATGCAAACGAACTGCATTATTCTGTATAAAGAAGAAGCACACCAATGATAAGAAAGACACGAGAAGCAATACCTTCTTCCATATAGAATTGTTTTGTTTCAAGTGTCTTTCTTATCGTTGGTGTGCTTCTTCGTAATACAGAATTATCACATAAGAGTGTGTCACAGCAATTAAAGCTTATTTGTAAACTAAGAATTCATTTAATAAATTTTTATAAAGTGTTAAGAGAAGAAACCTTTTTCTAAAAGCATGTTATATGATAAAAATAGGGGTATTTACGATTCAGTGTACTTGCCAGTGCAGTTAGCCAGGACTTGTGCACTTTACAAAATCAAAAAACACGTGCGTCAAAAATCAGCACAAGTGCTTTTCTACTGCAGCCTAAAACTTGAAGATTTGAGCAATTGTGCAAGTGCACTGCATTGAAAAATTGTGGTTCACGAAAACCTAACTGCACAACTGAAAAAGTCCTTAACTGCACAGGCAAGTGCACTGAAACGTGAATAACCCTAATATTAATACAACTGATAAATACAAACAGCAAGTTTTCGGAAAAGTGCTTAAAATTGATATATTTTTCTTTGAAAACATTCAAAAGAGACTAAGCATTAATTTTTCTTAAAAAATATATCAAAAATTACGATTTTATTTGAAAAATCTTTTCATTTTAAACTTAGCGGCAACAAAATATTGGACTCCAAAATTATAGCTAAAAATAAAATTAGAGTTTCTGAAAATCGCTAAAAAAAGTTTAGAATTGCAGCAATCGCTAAAAATTTAGCAATGACAGCTTTTATTTAATTCTTCGTTAAAAGCTCGTTCAGTCTCGAAATTTTTAGCATAAAAATAAGCGATGGAGTTTTTCAGAATTGCAATATCGCTAAAAACTATAAATTTAGCTTTAGCGGTGGAGATTTAGCTTTAGCGTTTTTCAGAATCCGCCCTCTGAAAACTAAAACTGCTAAAAATCGATGAAAAATGATGAAAAGATTACCTAAAAACTTTTCATATTTGGAATAAAGAAAACATAAATAACCAGAAAATGTCTTAGAAGCAGCAGAAAAAAGATGACATGCCATCGAAATCTTAGCCCTGGTTATAACTTTTGTAACACTATAATTTGCAATTACCAGCAACAGGGGCGCAACCAGACATTTTTGTGGGGGATGTTTTATAATATGTCGGTTTAATATATGAAAAAAATTTACGTAAATTCAGCGATGTATTTTATTACATTAAGGGTATTCATGCAATGCCGAATATATTCCGATTACGAATATCGGAAAATATTCGCTGCATTTGCGTGAGGTTTCTTTTTTATAATTTTCGGTAAGTGCCGTATATCAATCAGCTGTTCTTTGAATTGTTTTGAAAAAGTGACAACTTTTGTTTAATTGATATAAAATTCACGAGTTATTTGTATTAGAATTATTTGGAAAACATGACGGTATTTTTGATGATGTTTTTTAAAATATTTACCTAATACTTTCTTTACATTGAAGAGGATCAACGCAAGAAGGAAACCAACATTTTGGAAGAACTATCAATTGCTATGGCTTCAGTAGAATACTTTCGCTATAGTGTTCCATTTGTTCACTATTCGGTTCCAAAATCAAAAAATTACCTCACAAATGTTTTGCCAAAATTAGACGAAAACCGATTCAAACAAATTGCTCGTGTTAGCTGGTCAAGTTTTACTGTTATACTTAATCTTATTAAAGATAATGAGATATTTCATGGACCAAGATCATGCCAACAATTTCCCGTAGAAGTACAACTTATTATTGTCTTGTATCGTTTGGGTTCAAGTGGGGAGGGAGCAACGATTACAAAAATTGCAAGTTTGTTTGGAATTGGTGATGGTGGAACAATTGCAGTAAGATTGCATTATTGATTATTTTTATAAAAAGTTTAAATTTTAAGATTTAAGATAATCACAAATAGAATTTTCAAAGCAATTCTAAGTTTAAAAAAAGAATTTTTGTTTTGGCCAGACGATTTAGAACGAAGAAGATTGATGTCTAAATCATTGCTGGAACTACCACATTGCGTTGGATTTGTCGATGGAACGGATGTCAAATTAGCAGAAAAGCCATTGGAAGATCCCGATGCATACTTTTCAAGGAATCATTTGTATTCTATTAAAGTTTAAGCTGTTTGCGATCACAAACTACAAATTCGTCATATTGTGGTGGGATATCCTGGAAGTGTTCACGATGGCAGGATATTCAATAATTGCGATTTGTCTACGAAAGCATCACAGTTTTTAAAGGGACTGGAATGGATAGCAGGAGACAGTGCCTATAAGTTAACTTCCACTGTCATAACCCCCTTTAGATCAACCTCAACTGAGTTTAATTTAAAACAACGCAATGATTTTAACAAAATTTTTTGTAGAAATCGAATAAAAATTGAGCATTGTTTTGGACGGCTAAAAGAAAGATTCAACAGTTTGAAGGAACTTAAAATTCAAATAAAAAACGTTTCATCACTTAAATTTGCGTGTCGTTGGATAATTGTCTGCGCTATATTGCACAATATTTTAATTCATGAAAATATAGAAGATATTTTCGAAATGCAATATGACTTATCTGACGATGATGAATATGAGGAGCCTGAAATTTTTACTCAAACTTTGCAAACATCCGAAGGAGTGGCGAAGAGACGAGCGCTTCTTGAATTGATTCAAGAGTTAAACCCATAGATCATAATATAGATGAATTCCGAAAGGAGTTTTTGCCTCGGAATTTTGTCTCGAGTAATAAAAAAGAATATGCTTTCTAAAATAAAAGTATTTTATTTGTACTTCAATTCAGTCTTTTATAAATCATTAAAAAAACTTAAAGGAACATTAATTCAAGAACTTAAGGAAACATTCATCAAAGGCAAATAATTTGAGAGGCTCACAGTTGGTTGTTTGTAATTTTTAGATCTAGTTCATATCTTCTTAATTCTGCTTCTTTTTCTAATTTAAGTGCTGCAATGCGCTCTTCTTTTTCAATTTCTAGTTTTTTAATAAACAATTGCTGCTGTAAATTATTTTTTGCTACTTCTGCTTCCATTTCAATTTTTTTATTTTCAAGTTCCAATCTCCTTTCCTGCATTTTAAGCAGCAAGTCAAATGGATTCGAACTTTTTCTTTTTAATTTATTCTTTAAAATACCAAAACCTTTACGACTTTTCTGTGAAGTGCTGGCCTCATCAACAAGCTCACTCTCGTCCGCAACCTCAATTTCATCTGCAACCTCACTCTCAACGAAAGACTGCTCAGGCGTTCTAGTGATGATTTCACTTATATCAACATCATCATCATAAATAGTTTCAAACAAATTGGAATCATTACTTATTTCCAGGCTTTCATCGGCACCAATACTAGCCGATTCATAAATGAATGAAGGATCGACGCATTTACGTTGCCCAAATATTTCCCTGAGCAGGTTCCAGTGCGGACATATTTTGTTTATGTACTCTGACACAGTTTTCTCTTCGTCGTTGGCAAGAAGACCGGCACCTGTTTTATTTTTCCAGGTCGCAGCATTAATGTAAGACACTTCTAGGTGGCGCATCTTGCCTTTCACTATTAGCCAGTTTATAGGCTGCAACCGTGGAGATTTAGCAGAAATTTTATTATAAAAGGATTGCACTGTTGGCTTCTGAAAAACGAAAATATATCATCCATGCTAGTTATACTTCCACATCCACCTCATATGATTCGACATTCTCCTTTATCTCTTCTACTATAATATGGAGCATCTCCATTACTTCTGTGCCTTTCCATCGGTGCGTAGGGTTAAGTCGACGGCGCTTCTGTTTTTGGTGCTGGGCACTTTTTTTCCCCATGTCGTTTTTCTAGATTTTAAGATATAAAATATTAACTTTACTATACATAATTCAATTAAAGTTACTTATCATTACCTCAGCCATTTCGTTTTCAATAAACAAACAAATTATTTAGAATTGAAAGTTTTCTATTTATTATAAATTATTTATTTGACAACTGACAACACCACAGTCTTGCCACTCAATTTTTTTATGCTATTTATCGTTTAAAAGGAATCTCAAGTAAAAAGTTTTGCATTTTGTTTAAAATATTTGGAAGGTGGCATCAATGCTTTGACGAAAGTATTCCGCACTATAATTTCACATCAAAATCGTGCGGAAAACTGGAAACTCTGCCGAATATCAGATTCCATACAAATTTTGACAGATTCCATACAAAATTCGGCGTTTTCGGTTTTTCCGATTTTCGGCATATTCGGCGCGTTTTCGGCATTGCATGAATACCATTATTATATAATTCTAATTCTAACTAATGAACTATTTTTTCTTAGATTCCAAAGATGCCGTACACGCGATGTTGCTCAATGTGGTTTTAAAGCCAACATCCAGGTATGTCACCAAACGAAAAACAACTTTTAAAGATGCCATAAACAGCTGCATCGTACACATCAAGACAATTAATGATTTAGAGTTGGCGCAGGAGAAAAAACTTCAAAAGTCTATTGAAAGGAAATTAAAAACACAGCCATACGTAGTGGTTGTTGGAACCGAGATAACGCAGCTTACAGAATATTATGTGTGTTTTGGTTCGTCTTTCCAAAAATTTAGCTCATTTGTTCGTGCTTTAGATATCTGTTTTAAAGTTTACCATGTATTTAATTTAAGGTATCCAACCGAGTCAACTCTTATGTAGTTTTTCTTGCAAAAACATATATATGATATTGAAACGCCTTATGACATAAAAACTCCCACTGTTAGTGAAATTTTGGAAAATATAAGAAGTTGATTAATTTTTTCATTGTAAACAGATATGAAATAATTTAATTTTACATACACTTCCAGTCCCTTATTGTTGGTAATAAATGCAAATTTTAAGAAATCCTTACAATAGAAATTTTTACAGGACCACTTATACATATATATTTTATTCCAGATGGAACTGCCCTTATTATTGTTTTGCCCTTTATAATTGTTTTAGTACATACATTCAAATTGTTGTATATTATTTTATATAAACAATCAATATTTAATGTATTTTATAATCAATAGTAACAGTTTTTAATTATTATAATATAATAAAAAATAATATATATATAATAAATACTATAGCCTTTTTTTAATTTGTATCTAATCACTTTCGCTTAGATAATTGATTCGATAGTTGAATATTCTTGCTTTGGTCAGAAAATTAAAAGGAAACAAAATTCAAAGAATTTTAAGTTTTTTACAGTGCTAATGTGCGCACTATTGATTCATTTGAGGGTTTTTATGATGGATATGTACAATATTGAAATAACAATTATTTTATCATTTCTACATTTTCTCATATTAATTTGATAAGGAAAATATAAAAATTAAATTTTTAATAATCTCACAATTTTTCATATCAATTTGATATGCACAATATCAAAGTAACAGTATTTGCTATTAGTTCAACTTTTTCTCATATCAATCTGATATGTCCAATATCAGAAAAACGTATATACCACATCATTTCTACGTAATTTAATATCAATTTGATTACTTCAATTTCGAAGTGATAGTGATATTTATCAATTCTACATTTCTTGTAATAATATGATGTGAGCATTATCAAAATTTATATAATATTACATCAATTTGATATGCCTCATATCAGTATTACATTAATCTCATATCAATTCAATTTCATTTTGATATGAACCATATCAAAATATATAAATTTCTTTAAAAGTCAACGTATTTTCATATCAAAATGATATTAAAATCATGTTAATATGATATGTACCACATCAAAAGTGATTTAATATGATATCAATTTGATATCTATCACATCACAATTGATAAACAATTAAATCAATTTTATAAAAACCGCATTACAATTGATATAATATATTATCAAATTGATATTCTACGTTTTTACAGCTGAATATGATATGACAAATATCAGAAAAACAATTGTATTATATCAATTAAACATTTTCTCAAATCATTTTAATATGAACCATATCTAAATATTATAAATTCGTTTAAAATTTAACGTTTTTCATATCAATATGATGTGGGCAATATCAAAATGATATTATAATCATGTAAATATGATATGTACTACATCAGAAGTGATTGATATGTACATCACAATTGATAAAATTTTATCTTAATTTGATAAGTACCACATTACAATTGATATAACATATTATCAATTTGGTATGCCTTATATCAATAAAACATTACTGTCTTATCAATTCTACGTTTTTTCAACTGAATATGATATGAATAATATCAGAAAAACATTTATGTCATAACAACTAAAAGTTTTGGCATATCATCTTGATATGAACCATATCAAAATATTATAAATTATTTACAAATTTAACGTTTTTCATATCAATATGATGTGGAAAATATCAAAATGATATTAAAATCGTGTAAATTGGATATGTACCACATCAGAAGTGTACGTTAAATATCATATCAATTTGATATGTACCACATCAGAAAAAATCAAATATTATATCAAATTGATATGCACCACATCACAACTGATATAATATAATGTCAATTTGATATGCCTCATATCAATATTACATTAATTTCATGTAAGTCACACGTTTTTTCAATTAAATATGATATGAAAAATATCAGAATAACACTTCCATCTTATCAATTTAACGTTTTCCCATATCATTTCGATATGAATCATATCAAAATATTATAGGTTAGTTAGGTTAAACCGGATGCCTTCGTGAAGGCTCACATAGACCAATTCAGGTCCTTAGTGGTACCGGTAGCGAACAAAAGGAACCTTTGTGTTTATTTAAAAGTCTTTAAAGATTTGCGTTGAATTCGCAAACCTAAGGAGGGATTCCTTACATCTTTAAGCGACGGACACGTCGATGTGCCTAGGTATTTTAGTCTCGATCTAAGTAGGGCGGGGCATGTGCATAGTAGGTGCTCTAGGATCTGCACTGTGCCCGGTTCCTTGCACTTCCTGCAGTTGTCATCCGTGGTGATGCTAAGTTTCCTCGTGTGGGCTGCCGTCATGCAGTGACCAGTGAGCATGCCCACTAGTGTCCTGCAATCTTTGCGCGGGCGTGCCAAGATGAACAGAGTTCGTTTTTCGCATTGTGCATTGCACATGATTTTCGAGATTTTGCACGATGTCGTATCTCTCCATCTACGATTCACTGCTTGTGTGGCTCTTCTTTCGAGGTTCCTGTACAACTCTTGTAGCGGAGTAAGTACATGTTCTGCGAGTTCTGATTCCGGCCCGGCGCTTTCCTTTGCTAAACCATCAGCCATCTCGTTTCCCTCAATACCCTGGTGGCTAGGCACCCAGTAGATGCGCACTCTCTTCGAAGCGCATAGTGCATCTAGTTCATCTCTGCCAGCCAAGACACTTTTGGACTTGATGCTAGCGGAGCGCATGGATTTGATCGCCGCTTGACTGTCAACGAAAATGTTGATGTAAGAGTGTTGTGTGTCCATGCTGAGGGCTATCTCAGCAGCCTTCCTTATGGCAAATATTTCCGCCTGGAAGATACTGCAGTGGTTCGGCAGTTTATATGGCTGCTTTATATAAGGCTCTGCGCAATACACCGCCGCACCCTCCCCATAGGCATTTTGGAGCCGTCTGTAAATATGTTGACCGCCTGCTGTGCTTGTTCTTTACCTTTGCACCAGTCAGTTGGTCCCAGAAGAGTTCGTGCTTTGGAATTGACTATCGTGCAAGGCACCATGTAGTCCGTGCTACTAAGTAGATCCTTTCCGATTGTACAATGTCCAAAATTTTGAATGTGCATGTTGCCTGCCACCGTAAGGCGTTGTGTCGTTTTTCCGGCTATTAGTTTTGCGTGTATGTCCAGGGGGTTCATACTTAGAATGGTTTCAAGCGCTTTAGTTGGAGTTGACTTCAATGCCCCCGTGATGCATAGCGCTGCCTGCCGCTGAGTTTTCTCCAAGTGCCTGAGGAATGTTGATTTGTTCACAGCCGGCCACCACACAATAATCCCATAGAGTAGAATAGGACGCACTACCGTTTCATAGATCAAGTGCATCAGAAAGGGTGAGAGGCCCCAGATACTGCCTAGCATCTTCTTGGATGTGTATAGCGCAATGGTGGATTTCTTCACCCTTTCTTCTACGTTGGTTTTCCATGACAGCTTGCTGTCCAGGACGACTCCTAGATATTTTGTGTGAGTTTTCGGTATGAGACGTATATCGTTAAATTTCGGTGGTATCCACTGTGGTATCTTGTACCTTTTCGTGAACAGAACCAGATCTGTTTTCTCTGCATTAATACTAAGACCAACTAATTTTGACCATCTAAGTACATCTTTGAGTGTGCTCTCCATTATGGAGCTTACTGTTGATAGACATTTCCCTACTGTAATGAACTTTTCGAGAAGTTCATTAACTACAAGATTCCATAGTAGTGGCGAGAGGACCCCTCCCTGGGGTATCACACTGCAAGCTTCCCTTACCATGGATTTAGTACCCCACTCAGCCCGCACCTTTCTGCAGCAACTTATGTAACCATAGGTTTATTGCTGGTGGTGCCTCTATTGCACGTAATCCACTAAGGATTGCGGTGGTTGATACATTGTTGAATGCACCTGAGATGTCTAGAAACGCCCCGAGTGCGTATTCCTTGTGGTGGAGGGCTTTTTCTAGGGTTACTACTAGGGGGAATGTAGTGCCATTTCAACCGATTTCCCTTTCGTGTATGCGTGCTGGTTGGTTGATAACTGGATTGAATTGTTTCTTAGGTGCAAGTGAATCAGTTTCTCGAGCGTTTTGAGTACAAAGGAGGTCAGGCTTATTGGCCTGTAGTTTCTCGGATAGAGTTGGCTGCTCTTACCTGCCTTCGGTAAGAATACAACCCTCGCTGTCCTCCAAGTCACAGGTACATAGTTTAGCCTGATGCATCCGTTAAATATATTCTTCAGCCATGGGACGACTCGCGATTCGGCCGTTTGCAACATGGCAGGAATTATACCGTCCGGTCCCGGAGATTTGTATTACGAGAACGAGTTTATAGCCCATACGATTTCGTCCGACGTTATTAAGTCGTATGGAACCTGTAGCGGGGTTGTTCTGTGCCCTCGTATTATAGCAGTGTTTGGAGCTTCGGTACAGCCAGAAAAATGAGCCTTTAAAAGCACCTCGGAGGATTCCTGACTGCTCACCGTCCACTGGCCATTGTCTTTGCGTAGCTGGCTCTGAATGGGGAGGGCTGCTTTGAGAGTAGCTTTCTGAGCCTTGCTGTGTCCGTAGTTTTTTCTATGCTTGAGCAGAAGTTCTTCCAAGAGTGTCTTTTAGCTCTGCGTACGTTTGTTTTAAAAAGTTTGAGCCTACATTTGTATTCCCCCAAAATTTCCTCTTGGTCAGCTATTTAAGCTAGTTTAAAGAAATCTTTTTGGTCGCGTCTTTGCTCTGTTAGATCCGGACTCCATCCACCATGATGGCCTGATCTTACGCTTTGTTCGCGTGGGCTTACAGGAGGCATGATAGGCCTTGAGAAGATGGGCCGAGAGAATCTTCAGGGACCTTTCAATGCCCTCTTCCGTATTAATTTGTTTGGGAGCTGGTAATTTGGTCTCAATGATGCTTCTGAAGCGGTTCCAGTTAGTGTTTCTGAGGTTTCTACAGGTCTTTTGAGCTGGAGTGTAATAAAAGCTTATACTGAAGCTAATATAATTGTGGTCTGAGCAGGAGGGCTGTGCTAGCACCCTCCAATTTGCGACCAGAGTGTTGTTGTCGGAGGATATCGTAAGATCTAACACATTCGAAGAGGTGGGGCCTACATAAGTCGGTTCCTCGCCGATGTTAGCGACACTGAGTTTATGTTGTAAAATAAAGTTAAGTAGGAACTCACCTCGATCATTGATGTCTGGGCTGCCCCATACTGGGTGGTGTGCATTGGCATCTGCTCCGATGACAACTGCTTGGTTCTTCCCACCGGCGATTGCTACCATTCTTTGTAGCTCGTCTGGTGGTGCGTTGACGTCATGCGCCATGTTGCATGAGGCGACCAGGATCGGCTCGTCCGCGTCGCCCTCTAGCGCCACGACAGTGAGATCGTCAGTGCTGTAATGAGACATAATATAATAAATTTGTAAAAAGTTTACGTTTTTCTTATCAATATGATGTGGACAACATCCAAATGATGATAAGATCATGTAAAATTTTATGTGTACCACATTAAAAATACATTAAAGTGAAAAAGATAGAATTGATATTATATTAGAGTTAATATTCAAATCAAAAATGAAAGTGATATAATATCAAAATTGTTAGTTTTCACTATCGGCCGAAAAATTTAAGCCAAAAACGTTAATTTTACGGTGGGTTTTTGGTAATTTTTTGGTTCAGTGCGAAGAGTTTTTGCAAAATGGGGATTCTTCATGCTAAAATTGTTTTAAGAACTTTTTTGAAACAGCCATGACCGGGTTATGCATACAGTGTACGTTACATTTGCTAGGAGTTTTCTTATGCTAGATCAAAGTACACTGATATTCACCACGATGCGCCAAAGTGCACCATTGATAGTCGATGCCTTTTCGCTACAGGACAGTAGGTGTTCTTTAAAAGACTTGCGTGTGCCAATTAAAACACCAAGGTACCGCAAGTTTAGCTGAGTTTTTATGATATACTCTACTGCTCTGAAGATGATGCTCAGGAGAACCACATCCGTGTTTTGCGCTGCCACTTCGTAATTCTTGAAATCCTTTCACTGGCGAAATTCGTGGCCAGCTTGCCGAATTAAAGGCGTTTTAATGTCGAGCGTTACTTCTGCACAGTTTTGCTTATCGCCCACTTCCACCTAATGGCACTTGTTGTAATGCACATTTGAAATACAGGCATTTGTCATAAAAGTCTGAAGCTGCTTATTAACCCTGAAAAGGGCTTACGACAACTGGAAGAAGGAAGTGGCGGGCGGGAGCCTTCTTGTCCGCTAGCAAGCATTGTATGGGTGGGTTCTTGCCTTCTTCAACCTACCAGCAACAATATATACAGGATTATTATAGACTCCCTGAAGAGAAAAATTACGTAAAAAGACGAGAATTCAGCTACAACCAAAATTCAACAGCCAAAGCACGATCTAACTACATAAAGGCATCTCAAAGATGACGACCGAGAGCCTTGTGTCCTTGCCCACCCTACCATGATTTTACATAACATCTGTGCACAATCCCAAAAAAATAAATATCACATATTTCACTATCCCATCACTTTATCACATACAAACTCAATTTAATTATTGCAATTCATGTTTCGAATTTATTGATTATAAGCAAAAGATTTTGTGTAACTCCATAAAAAATTCTTATATAGCTAAAGTTAGACAATAATCGCAGAAAATACGCAAATTTTCAGAATATAGTTCCATGACAGCCATCTTAGACTAATTTTTCGACGTTTAATTAAATAAGTAGGTAGGCTTCTGGCTCAAAAACGCGTGTATTTCCTTATAGGCCTCCAAATTCACAAAATTGTGCCCGATTTTGTATCATTGAATAAAGCTGAAAGTGATGCATTAAAAAACGCTGGTTGGTGCCCTGTTGAAAGTCTAACTTTGGAAAAAAATCACTTTAGTTGCTGTATACCGCTGAAAATGTTGATGGGATTTGCCGAAGATTACACTAAAATAATATTAAATTCGAAGCATGATCTTATCCTTCAACGTTCTTCGTCTAATGATAGATCATATCATCCTACTATTGCCGCAGATCAATTAAAATTGACAATACTGGATATAACATGGAAAATGCCTCACATACAACTATCGGACTTTTCGAAATTGGAAATGTATAAGATAATTAACAATAAAAACCCTATTTTAATGGCTTTTCGAAGTTGGGACTGTCATGTTAATCCTAGGATTTCAGAAAGTAAAAGTACAAAGGTTTTATGGAATGTAAAACTTAGTCAGCAAAATGAAAGACCTAGATTTCTTATAATTGGCCTAAAAAATGAGAGAAGTAAAGAGGAAGGAAATACATTCGATCATTGTAATATGACTAATTTAAAAGTTCATTTAAACTCTGATTCATATCCCCATGATGATTTAAATACGCGCTTTGAAATGGGACAGTATGCTCTTCTATATGATATGTATGCAAAATTTCAACAAAGTTATTATTATATGCGGGAATCTCAGCCATTGCTCAATGTTGCTGAATATAAGGCAATTGCGCCGCTTATTGTTGTTGATGACATCAAAATGAAGCAGTTATAACGAGACCTATTGATGTACGAATTGAATTTTACACCGAAGCAAACGAACCGATTCCAGATAAAACGTCAGCTTACTGTTTGGTAATCTATGATCGTTTAATTGAATACACGCCTCTAACAAATGAAATCATAAGAATAATTTAAATACAAAAGCAATTTTTTTCTCAATTTATATATAATAAATCAATAAAATAACCATAAAGATTCATATATAAATCAACTCGTTTTGTTTTATTTATATCAGCATAGTTGAGTATGGTCATGGTTAAGATGACGCTTTCAATCGCTAGCTTAATTTATCATTAACCCCAGCTGCTGCCGCAGCCGCCGTTGCTGCTTTCATACTTTGTCTTTACATTAGTCAACCAACTCACATTAAATTTATTAAAATGCTTAACAACTTCCTTATCTTGAACTTGCGGGTTTGGGTCCGCTTATTATGCTTACTATGAAGCTAAAGGCTTATCACCTTAAACTTGAAGTTTTTGTAGCGACTTAAATACATAAACATTATGCTTGCTATGAAGCTTGGGCTTATCACCTTAAACTTGAAATTTTGATTTATAACAACAACAACACCAGCCATTCTACTTCAGTCAGCTTGACCAATCATAGCCCATCTAGCTATCCGTCCGTCCGTCTATCCACCCATCTTGCATGCTTATCTCCAATTTATAACAACAACACCAGCCATTCTACTTCAGCCAGCTTGACCAATCACAGCCCATCTAGCTTTCCGTCCGTCCGTCCATCCGCCCATCTTGCGTGGCTATCTCCAATTTATAACAACAACACGCTTCAGCCACCCTACTATCGGCCAACTTGACAGATCGTCCACGACGCCGAATGCGCAGTCGGGCACAATTTTGTGAATTTGGAGGCAAGGATATACTCGCGTTTTTGAGCCAAAAGCCTCATAGCCTATCTACTTAAATATTAAGTTAAATCGTAGAAATAAAGATTAAAAGTCAAATATTAAAATTTTTAGTTCATAGCTAACGCGATGTAATTAATTTTTAATACGATCCTCCAGCATGTTTTACATTCTGACATCTCTTCATTAGACTCTAATAACAACTAAGTTCTTTAATGGTAAATCATTTTTATAACCTAACTAAACCAGGCGATCGCTATAAGTTTTGTAGTTGTTGCCTACGAGCAATACAAAAAAAGTAATGTAAAAAAGTATAAACAATGGGAGAGGATTAGACCAAATTTATTTATGTGGAACATAAAAGACAACAAGAAGTATCACAACTTCAAATTGTCATAGTTAAAAGCTTTGCTTTTACCGAACAATGTAATATGATCCACACTTAATGAAGAAATTTACTTTCATGCTTTTCTCTCTCTCTCTCTCTCTCTCTCTCTCTTTGTTTTAAGTGTAACTATTATTGTTTATTGACATATTTTATTTCATTGAAATATTTTAATGCATTAAATTAAAGAAATGAGTATTTAAAAATAAATGTATTTTAAAGAAAACTAAATCGTTATGTTTGATTTTTATTTGTACAATTGTCCATTTAGTTAACTTTAGGTTGTTGTTTTTTTCAATTAAAAATATTATAAAAATTACTCACATGCTGCGTCGATGAAGGCCCCCGTCGATGTTGCTGTATGTGTGTCGGTGATGTTAAAATATTTGCTAAAAAAAATATATTAAATGCCCACGCACAAACCACTTTCGGGCATCTAAGAGATTTTTTCAACAGCTTATTTATGTTTTAGAATTTTTGCATGTTTCTGTTTCTGTTGTTGTTTTTGTTTTTTTTAAACTCTTTTTTAGAGTGTTTTATTTTGTTGTTTTTATTTTTACAAAATTACTTTTTTCAACATTAACTTAATTCGCTCATATTTTGATTAGCTTTTAAATTTTTCGTTTCCACTTTCTGCTCTTAACTTTTAACTTTATGTTCTTCATTTATAATATGATCTTATTTTTTCTTAAATTTTTAATCTTTAACTAAAAATTTTATATTTCACTTATATTTTATGTTGCGTTAGGCATTAGGCCAAACGAATTAAGTGTTTTTCCAATGTATGTTGTACATATATATATATATATATAATATAGATAAAATATGCATGACTTCGCAATCGCGGTACAAAGCACCCTGTTTTGCGGAGACGCGTTAGATTATGCTACCGAATGTTGTATTATATAATTATTAAATAGGTAATTAGGTTTTTTCACTAGCTATAGATGCTTAATTTTATAAATTAGTTTTTATTAGTTTAATTTGTAGTATTTTCCATATAATTCTAATTTTTTTCCGCGTTAACTGGAGCCAAAGGGCACGACACTAACTCGACCACGTTGACTTTGTACAAGAGGAATGGAGAATGACGTATACCTCCGCATAGAAAAGAGCAGAATCGAAGATTCAAACCAAATTTTAGCATATAAATTATTATCATAAGCAACTGACATATTAGATTATGTTCTTATTTACCTTTCTGTAATATTGGTAGCGCTATATGAAACTCAAATGCTTTTGAGGTATTCATTAGAATTTGCATAAGTAATATATAGGAATATAATTTCAAGAACGCAACTCCTTCTATCTGGATATTAATCTAAGAAAATAGGCTTATGAATTTGAAATACTTGGTTTCATTTAACTTTTTTTACCTTGCCTTCTTAGTTAATTATATTTGGTTAATATTAATTTTATTGCTTTTATGCAAATTATTTTAAATAGACTAAAATTTTTCTGAACTTTATCGTTCGGAGGCCAAAAGGAAAAGGAAGTTTCAAAGCATTAAGAATTTTATGTGACCTCTTTGAGATAATTTAGGAGGTGTTCATACGAATGAAGTTGGTTCTATTATACAAACTAATGATACATTTATTGGTTTAAGCGTATACTAGTTCATCCAAAAAAAACTCTCATGCTATTTTTAATTAAATTATTATTATTATTATTATTAAAGTGATGAATCCATTTTTTATTTAGTTTTGAATGGGCATAATTAAAATGGGCATTACATTGTAGCCTCCCGAGCTATTGTCATAAGTACGTGGAAAGCATCGATGGTCGATTTTTCTCGTCGAAAACCAAATTAATTGGAAGATAGTCCGTTTGGGTATCTTTGAGTCATCTGGCAATGTTGCTCTCTAGTACTTTGCCCAGCAAGTTAATCATGCACAACTAATCTCTGGACTTTCCAGAAAGACAGGAATGTTCCTTCGTTCAGGCAAGCTGTATACATTCTAGCAAATACGCCGGGATTTGCTCGTATGGTGGTTTTCATCGCAACGTTAGGACTGCCATCCATACCAGGCGTTTTGGTGTCTCATATTTTCTGCAATGTCAGGTGCACTTCTTCCAATGTGACTGGAGAGATATCACCTATATCTTGAGATAAGCTATAGCCATATACCTGTGCTTGCTGTGGTGGGAAGAGTTCAGACACCATACTGTTCATAAAAGCTGGTTCCGAAGGCTGTGGCGCTTTAGGTCCTCGCAATTTGCTCATCATCAACTTATACGCCTTGATCCATGGGTCAATATTCACTATTTTCTAAAGCCTTTTGTAAACTGGGCTCTAAACTGGTTTCGGTCGCCTTCTTTAGCTGTTTTCGGCATTCCTGAACGTTTTCCTGAACGTTTTCCTGAACGTTTTCATGCAATGGCGATTCTACGCACGAGTTACTTTCCTGCGCGCCTCAATGCATCGTCTTTTACATTTCTACCACCATGTGACTGCATGCATGTATTTGTGTTTGTATGTGTGTAGGTATGCATAAAAAAGTATGCATTTGGTTGGCTCTCAATATTACACACTCATATATGTTTTACAAGCACCGTTATGTGGAAGCTCAATGTGATGAATGCGAATATAAAAAATGCAAATGGAAAAATTAAAGGCTCAAATAAAAAAAAAAAATAAGAACTTACACCTGCTTATGTAAGAAAATCTTATTTATACACTTAAAAAAATAGATAAATTAAAAAATGAAGCAATAAAAGTCAGTAGAAGCAATAACAATAACGAATTCAATTTCCTTATAACAGTAAAAGTTTACAATAAAAGAAAGATGCAAACGTGATTCAAAAGTTCAAAATGTGAAATATAATTCAACCAAACTGCTAAGTTTTTTTAGTAATCGACAGAATAGCTGGCTGTGAGTTAGTAAAAATTTTAAATGTGTTTTTTATGTTGTACAGCGTTTGTGTTTTACACTTATGCTATAAAAAGAATATAAAAAGTACTCAGTGCTAAAACAAAAGAGCATTATTTATGTTAACTAAACAAAGTTTACGTTGCTTAAAAGAATAACAGCAGCAACAACAAAAACTAAATACTACCTCATATGATTAAATATGAAACACACGGCGTATACGTAATATTAAATTATTCGCTCGGCTTTAGTTTTTCATGTTGCTGCCACGCATTGCACAGTGGGGCAGCAGATCCAATTTTTGTCGCTTAAGTTAAAAAATAAAACTTAAATAACTTAAAAGCGTAAATTTAGCTCGCGAAAATAATTTCAGCCGTTCGGTTTCTGCACGCGTAGTGAACAAATTATTTTTGTATCAAACTTCAAGAGAAGTTTTAAAGGATTTTTTGTGTATAAATAATTTAAAAGTACACTCAGAAAAAATTTCCAAAAAAATCTAGGAAAATAGAACCCAATCGCAAGAAAATCGGGCTTCATTTATCGCCATGATAAATTTTCAAAAAAAAAAATGTACATGTTTTTCGTTAAAGTGACACCAGAAGTGTGAAAAAAAAATTAAGAAAATCATCCAATTATTTACAAACTATTTCGCTAAATTGAAGAAACTAAGCGTAAGTGTGTTGAAGTCTTATAACATTGGAGTAAGATTTTCCACCGTTTATTAACCATCGGCTATTTTTATTAATCATTAACCATCTCATAACTAAGACAAAGATTTTGTCTGAAAATAAAAAATTTTTCATCGAATCCTTGGAATAATATATCTGTTACAAAGAAAATTTTCAGGGTATGAAAAAAATAAAAATAAATTTTTGCAAAAAAAAAAACACAGCTTTTTAAGATTTTAAACAACAATCTATGAAAATATGATTTTTATACAGAGCAAAAACTGCAAACACTATTATTGTTAACATGAAATCAAATGGAAAAATTAAGTTATCCGGAGACTTGAACCTCGGCTACGTGAGTCTTAGTACATTAGTATATCCATTCGACCACTGCATTTTTTAACAAATCGTCGCTTAAAGAAAATTAACGCGCTCGATTTGTTAGTAATTTTAAAGCATTTTTTCTAGAAATATAAGAAAGCATTCTTTAAATAAATCAATTAAGGTGTACAAAAAAAGAAAAACCTTACATGATTTTTATAAAAATCCAAGTATTTTAACTTATCATTCTCCAAATTTAAGAAATCAAGAATGTAGAATGTTGAAAGCGGACTTGATATCTATACAGTTTTTCTTCAAATTATTTCTGCTTGTATACAATTTTTGAAAATTTAACTTTATCATACCTTCATCTCTTATATTCAAGTAAAAACTTGTCTTCAAAACTAAGAAGCAGTTTTGATAACATTGCAACGATATCAAGACATGAGGTCGTTAAATCGTGGAAATCATGGAATGTAGCACCTTAAAATTTTCCAAAGATAAATTTTTTTTTGATAGGATATGTTAGAATGAACCTTTAAAGACATGATTTTAATAATATAAAAGTGAAATGCTTAAAAAAAGTTTTTGTGAGCATTTTAACTTTAAACGCGATTTTATCACAACAACTTTTTCAAGTTGGCATGCATGATTTAAAGATAAGTATTTATCTGATCGCTCTGAAAATTTAACACGTTATTTTACACTTTCTAATGCTCAGAATGACGTACAGATCAAGCAAAACGCATTACATTTTTTGAGTTACAATAGATTTTTTGGGGAAAAAATTGTCAGTTTTGAAAAAAATGCCACCATTTTGTTATTTTGAAACTAAACTTTTTTTAATTTAAGTGCTTTAAGTGGCCATGCTTTAAGTGCACGGCCACTTTCATGCTGATTAAAACCTCGTTTTTTCAAACGTTTCTAAGGACAGTAATCTTGCACGCCGTGATTTTTTGGTGTTAAAAAAAAAACATTGTAGCTAACGACGCAAATAAATAAATAAAATATGGATTCATTTCAAAGATAATAGTCCCATTAAAGATAGTTTTTTTTTATTTTTTTTATTATTGTATATTTGCAATCTGTCCTAGTAACAATAAGCAAATCTTATAAGGATACACTATAACTAACATTATTTCTGGATCACAAACGACTCTGCAACTAGAAATATATGCAGCTATCAGTCCAACATATTGATAAAATAATATATATATATATATATATAATATTAATAATGTGAATATATCTTAATTTAATTGCAATATAGTGCTTATACTTATCACTTAATATTTTTTTTATTTATTTATTAATATTTTTTTAATTTTTTTTATTTTTTAATTTAATTTTGCTTACGGTTTACTATTGTTTTAGTTTTAATATTATATCTTTAAAATGAAAACATCCTTATGTCTCAGTGGAAGGTCTAGGACGTGCAGTCGTTTAAGTATGCGTATTTCTTCGCTGTTATCTAAAAGATTATTTGCCAACGGATTAGGGTGGTGTCCTAGTCGTTCAACGTACTTTTCACTTAATCTCTTGATCTCGTCTTTGACGAACTGAGTATTAGAGTCTTTGTGCAAAGCTTTGTTGGAAACATACCATGTTGCATCAAAATCAAGCGAAGCGTTTTCGATTGAAATCTCTGCAGAATTTCTATATTTGACGTACTTGCAGTTCCCCATAGTTGGACGCCGTATGCCCGTACAGGCTTTAATATGGATTTGTATAGAAGAAGTTTGTTTTCAGTACTCAGTTTGGATTTTCTACCAAGAAGCCAATACATTTTCTTAACTTTTATATCTAAATGTGTACGCTTGGCTTTAATATGATTTTTCCAGGTTAGTCTTTTATCAAGATGAAGTCCTAGATACTTCACACAGCTGTACGTTGGAATAACTTCTTGATTTAAAGTGAGTCTTGGACATTCCTGTTTTCTTAGTGCGAAAGTTATATGCATTGATTTACTGGCGTTAACTTTTATGTTCCATGTGCATAGCCAGTCTTCCAGCTGATTTAATTGTTGCTGCACCAAATTTGATGCTATGTCAGGTGACTCCGAAGAAGCCAGTATAGCTGTGTCATCTGCATATGTTGCAATAAGCACCTCGTTGTTTGTAGGCATATCTGCTTTATAAAGTGTGAAGAGTATAGGGCCGAGTACACTGCCTTGTGGTACTCCTGCTCGAGCCTCGTAAATCTGTGAGCTCTCATCTTTCACTTTGACATAAAAATATTTCTGGGTTAAATACGACTTCAAGGTGTGGTAGTATGGAGTAGGAAGAAGACGTTTAATTTTGTGCAGTAGCCCTACATGCCAGACGCGATCAAACGCTCGTTGAACATCTAGGAATACTGCTGAGCAATATTGTTTATTTTCCATTGAATTAATTATAGTATTTACAATACGATGGCACTGCTCTGGAGTTTCATGCTCTTGTCTTAAACCAAACTGGTGATTAGGGATAACATTATGCTCTTCTAGTATCGGCTGCATTCGTTTCAAAAATATTCTTTCAAATATTTTGGAGAAAACAGTGAGGAGACTAATTGGCCTATAGGACGACACAATGTTTTCTGGCTTACTTGGTTTCTGAAGCATAATTACTTCTGCGCATTTCCATTGTGTGGGAAAGTAGTTTAACCGAAGAATTGCATTAAACATTAGTGTAAGAAATTGAATTCCTTTTTTTGGCAACAGCTTGGCCGTTCTGCCGTCTATATTATTATAACCAGGTGATTTGTTTGTGTGCAACATTTCAATTTTGGCTTGATCTTCACCTGGCGTCACGTGCCTGATGGGTAGATTCATCTGACATGGGCTGTCTAGGTAGTCTGAGATACTTACCGTATTCAAATTTAGGTTAAGTGGTTGAAAGGTGTCGTAAAGATAAACTGCAAAGGCTTCTGCTTTGCTTTTACTTGATCTGCACCAGAGGTTGTTCGCATCCTTAATTGGAACATTTCTGTCAGCTGGTCTTTTTAGGTACCTTGTGGCCCTCCATAGAGAATGTTGATCTTTGCTCGAAGTGTCTAAGTTAGCAAGGAAGTCATTTATGCTTTTTTTTTGTGTTCTGCTGGTTTTTGTTTCAGTTCTTTAGTGATTCTATTCAAAACGGCTTTGTCAAAACGACTTCCACTCAGTTTCCATCTTCTTCTAAGAGATCTCTTCTGCTAAAAGCCGCATCGTGTATAAGGCGTGAAAAATTTTCAACTGCGGCATCTAGGTCAGCTCCTGTTTCAACAGGAATGCTAAGATCCGTGTGAATATCTATCCAGTTTTGAAACGATGGAATATTTGTATTTTTTAAAATAATACGTTTGGGTGTTATAGTCGTTTGTGGTATTGTAGCGACGTTAAGGATAAGAGCAGAGTGATCTGAGCTCAAGTCTTCACAGCCTATTATAGATATTGCTTGACTTGAAATTCCATTACTTATGCCAAAGTCAATAAGGTCAGGAATTTTTCTTGGATCAGAAGGCCAATATGTTGGACTGTCCGTGGAGATTGCATTGTAAGATTTTCCTGATATGCACGCATAGAGTTCTTTTCCTTTAGGGTTAGTCAGCCTAGAGCCCCACCATAGATGTTTGGCGTTAAAGTCTCCTCCAACAATAAATTTTGATCCAATTTTTTCAAAAAATTCAATGTAGTCCCTCTTTTTAATGCTAAATCGTGGCGGAAAATAAATAGCGCATATTACTAAATCGTTATTATTGCATTTAAGTTTAACTATAGCGGCCTGCAAGCTGGGCCGCTTTATAGCTTCGAGGGTTTCGTATTTTAAATTAGATTAAATAAGGATTGCTGAACCGGCATACGCTCTGTTATTGGGTTGGTTTGCTAGTATTATAAGATCATAATTTTTAATTTTGAAATACGATCTATCAGTAAAATGGGTTTCTGATACTAGCAGGATATCAATATAGTGGTTTTGTAAAAAGTTTTCAACCTCAATTTTATGATTGGAAAGCCCGTTGGCATTCCATATTCCTATGCGTAAATTCAATTGCATGTTTTCGCCATTAATGCTGACATCATATTCAGCAAGGTAGTAGTGACTTAATTTGCTTGTTTAACATTTTTTCCAATCTTGACATTATGTTATTTTCGTTTGCGCTATCTAAAGTATTCTTGACAACATTGGCGTAAGTGTTATTATTTGTATATGAAGCGTGGCAAGAGGGTTCACCTGTGAGATAGGGAAAATTGGTGTTTTGAATCTAAGGCCTTTTCCACAATTGGTCAACGCAATTCCAACACAACTTCAACGCAACAGCGAAAAAGTTGAAAAGCAATGCAACTATAAGCCGAATGCTTTCAGACTTGCTTCAAAAACCATGCAACATATAATTATTGTTATTATATAATAACTCATGTTTTTCGACTTCTTGCACTAATTTAATATTTAACACTTGCTTATTCATCTAGCAAACTATTTCTACTTCTTTTAGACTCTATTAGGAACTAATTAATTAGCTTATTCACCTTGATTAATATAAAGCCTACTGCACTACAAATACTTGAATTCACAAAACAAACTGATGCAACACGTCGCCGATGAAAATTGCGGAAAGCCGCGTTGCGCGTTGCGTTCTTAAACAGGTTGAGAACGTGTCGAGAACTTGTTGCGTGCAAGTTGCTTAATCTGAAGGTTCCGGTATAAATACACAGGCTAGCAACTTGAGTTGGAGTTGCGTTGACCAAGTGTGGAAAAGGCCTAACTGAAGGAACATTTTTGAGTGGTGTTTTATTATTGCTTTTTTTGTTAACAAGTTCTTAATAGACCCTACAGCCTTTGTAGTTGGCAGTGTGACTTTGCAAGCAGTGAATGCATCTAGGAGGTGTTTCTCTCTCTTTTGGACACTCAGTTGTTGGATGCCCTAGTCCACATTTGACGCAGGTAAATGGCTTTTTGCAATACCTCTTGGTATGCTTAAACTGTTGGCAGCGGTGGCATTGCACAAGATCGTCTGTTTTATGCGGTGGTTCTATTTTTACAATTGCGTTGTTTAAACATTTAATTTGATAAACAGTCTTGTTGTTAACGTTTGGTTCCAGGTCAACAATAAAACATAGATAGGGGAATTTTCGTTATGCGTCCTTTAACATTGACTATGTTTCTAACTATATGTCCTGACTGCATGAGTTAATTTTTAATATCAGATAAAGGAGTTGAGTGGTGAAGATTTTTAATAACAATTTTATAGGCTCTCTCCTGCTTAACTTGATATGTATGAAACACAATGTTATTACTATCTAGGTATGAGATAAGCTTTCTATAAGATCTATTGTTTTAGTTGATACTCCTGTTGAACCATCATTTGATGAACTATACATAAAACTATTATTAGCGATTACAGTGTTGAAGTTTTTAATCATTTTTGTAATATTTACAACTTGAGGTATAAAGATAGGAGGAGGCTTCGGTTGATCTTTCTTGGGCTCATTGTCAATTCCATCTTCATCATCATTGCTACTGAACTGTGGTTGATCTTCATTATCCAAGTCAGAGAATCGGTTATGATTCCGTTGTTGATTATCATTATAAAAACGTTTTGCATTATTTTTGTGGGATGTTGGTGATTCAACATTTTACGTTTAACACTTCTTGGCATGTACACTTGCCATATAGTTGCACTGTCGTCACTTTCTTCGCCTGCTTCGCGCATTGCGAGTGCATTGACGATCTATTTTTAGAAGTTGACAAAGTGTAAAGTTTATTTTGCTTAGCAATTTCGGTTAAATTCTAGTTTTGTTATTAATTTTTTGGTACTTGTTTTTGCTTAAATGCTTTGTGAGCCGCGTGAGTGGCAGCTCTTAAGTGCACAATAAACAGGTTTCACAGCGGTTGGAGCTAACGAAATAGTATGACTATAGCAGACGACTGCGCGCATCAGACTGATTAAGGTAAGTCCAAAATATTTGTGCTTAAAAATTAGAAATGTACACAGAGAAAACAACATTTTTAAAAGTGTCAGAAACGAGCTACTTTTCAAAACATTTAACCCAGATTTTGCACTTCTAACGTTTATTTTAATTTTGAAAACGAACATTTTAAAAGGAAATAGTAAAACGTTTATTTTCATTTTAAAAACTTATATTTTAAAATGAGATTCTAAAATGTTCGTTTGATTTTTAACAATGGATATTTTAAAATGCTGTAGTAAAATGTTTATTTTCATTCTAAAAACGAAAATTTTAAAATGAGATTCTAAAATGTTCGTTTGATTTTTAATAATAAATATTCTCAAGCGTAAAATGTTTATTTTCATTTTAAAAACGAAAATTTTAAAATTAGATTCTAAAATTTTCGTTCGATTTATAACAACAAACATTTTAAAATGTAATGGTACAACAATTATTTACATTTTAAAAACGAAAATGTTCATTATTTCCCATTAGCTCAAAAAATTTACAGAAATCCGCATTTCCTCTATTAATTAAAAAAACCTTTATTAGTTTTCAAAATTACAGTTTTATTTTAGTTATTTTATCATCAGCTATGTTCATCTCGTTAAAATGTTTTAGATAATTATACTGTATCCCAGCGTCTATAAAAGAATAGAATTTTGTCAGATATTATTCATTTTATTTAAAATACTTACCTTTTATGAAATGAAATCGCGAATGAAAAATATTTTATTTTCTGAACAAATATCAAACACATAAGTCAATGAAACATATATAACAAACAATTCGTTATTAACAAGTGTTTTGAAACAAAGTATGTGAATTTTACTATGTCATGGTAAAACGTTCGTAGTTGTTTTAAAAACGTTTCGTTTCACTTTTCTATTTAAAATTGTGCGTTTTATTTTTGTATGGCGTAAAATATTTTTAAAAATATTAATTTTATTCTAATTTATCAAAGTAAAATATTCGTGGTTGTTTTAAAAATTTTTTGTTTTACTTGTCTATTTAATTTTCATTTGCATTTTCATTTTTGTATGGCATAAAATGTTTTTAAGAATATTAATTTTATCCTAATTTATCATAGTAAAATATTCGTGGTTGTTTTAAAAACGTTTCGTTTTACTTTTCTATTTGAAAATGTGCGTTTTCATTTTTGTATGGCGTAAACTATTTTGAAAAATATTTATTTTACTAAACGTTTTTAAAATCTGCGTTTTTGATTTTTTGTTTTCTCAGTGTAGGGACGGCATTATGTAAAACTTGTCTAATTTCTTAGTAATTTGCAAGATAGTGTTCGATGTATTATTAATGCTTCCAGGAAATAAATCTTCTTAACATACATTTTTAATCGAAAATAGAAATAAAAAAAAATTAAAAGAAAAGACTTTGTTCTATTTTCTCTTTTACGAATTTTCGGAATTAATGAAAATAGAATTTTTGTATATTTTCAAAAACCAAAAAAAAAAAAACTACCAAAAACGACAAATTTTGCAAATTTGGATTGACATTTACTAATGCAATGAACATCATTAGTGGCGTTTTTTTAAATTAATAACCTTGGACTTTTGTCTTCCGCCCTTTTTAAAAAAGTCGATTTTTAATATACCTTTAAATCAATAAATTGATTAAGAATTGCTTGAATATAGGTTCAGCGGAAGTACCTCTTAAAACTAATCTATTTGAACCATTTTAAGTATGCATCTATAACTTTATATTTTAAGAATTTTGACTAAATGTTATTAAGATCGGTCAACATTTGTGTCTACCTCCCATACAAAATTATGAAAAATTTAATATAGGTCCAAGGGAGGTGCCCCTAAGAACTAACTGATTTCAAATATTTTTGGTATTTTTCTTAGATATCTTAAACTTAGCACACACAGTTTCATTATCATAGGAGCACTCCTTAATTTTATTTCCAAATTTGTTTGAACGCAAAGCACTGTGCGACGTGGGGTTAAAAAAAAATATTTTTGTATACTGTAAGATTAATTAAAAATTTATTTGAAGTTTCATTAAGATACAGTGGCTCACAGCTTATTTTATGCAGTGCATACTTTCAACTTTAGGGCTTTATAACAACAAAACTAACAGGAAAAGAAAAAAGAATAAATAGAAAAAAGTTTAATAAATTAACTTAATTTATTGTTTAAATATATATTAAGTTGGCTTCAAATTAAGAAACCAGAAAATACTGCTTAATTTTATATCGCAGCTTATTTTATGCAGTCCCTTGTCATTTATAAATTTTTCGTATTAATTAATGATATTTGATATTTGTATTATTTGGTATGATGGCCCTTGTTGTCCACAATAGATCTAAGGTGGTTTGGCATTGATGCGACCAGTTTTTGAGTGATAGTTGGCGAAATATTCGCCCACTTCATTTTCAATATCTCTTTCAGGTGGTTTTTATTTGAAATATGATGTTTCCGGATGTTATTTTCCAATAAAGACCACACATTTTTAATATCATTAAGGTCTGGCGACCATGCTGGCGGCGTCATCAATTGTGTGCAGTTGTATATTAGCCTGGTTTGCACAATACCTGCTTTGTGCTTTTTGATCGTCATCCTGGTAAAATTGGAAATTCAATTTTATACCCAGAGGCTTTTGCACTCTGCAACAAATTGTTCTTCAAGTTCTGTAAGTATGGATAAATTTGTCCATTGTTGTTTCATTAAACGGCAACTTCCCAGTACCAGCAGCTGACATGCAAACCCAAACCATGACGCTGCCACCCGTCATTTTTCACCCGTTTCACGGTTTTTTTTAAGTTTTTTTTGTTGACCTCGGTATTTGGTTTTCGCCACATATATCACATACCATCTGAACCGAATAAATTGATCTTCGATTTATCTGCAAAAATAACCGAATTCCAGTACTCTGAGGCCTTGGATATATGTTCTTTGTCGTAGTTGAGTCTGCATTATCTGTTTTTGGGGCTAATAAACGGCTTGTTTCGTGTTACTCGGTCATAAAAGTTCTTTTTGCGCAAGACACGTCGAATAGTTTCAACACTACACTGTTTGCTCAGGTCAGTTTGAACTTAAAAAGCCGTTTTCGGAGCTGAGAGTCTCGGGCTAGCCTTTAGCTTCCGTACAATATGCCGCACGTCGGTTGCATTAAACATTTTATTTGGTGCTTCTTTGCTCTTATTGTGCAATCGATCCGTATGGCCGAAGCGCTCGATGATATTTTGCACTGTAGAGGAATTGATATTAACCATTTCAGCCATTTTTCGCTGCGAGCTGCTGTTTTTAAAATAGTATAAAACCAATTCTCGTTGGTGTAGCGTTGTGCGCGCCCCTATTTTTAAGAATCATAGAAGAAGACACTTGAAGCAAAAAAATCAGACTAAAAAGCTAACACAAAGCAATTATAGAAATAGAACGAAGGCATAGCTAACGAAAGTACTGTTAGACAGCGCAGCATTGGAGTACCGTAACAGAGAGAAGTGACTGCATAAAATAAGCTGCGAGCCACTGTATGTCTTATTTTAGTATTATTAATTCTTGTTATCTCTTTTATGATGAATTTGAATGAGCTATATTCCCTTAAAGATATTTTGCTAAAAATTTATAAATATTATAACCACAGTTAGTTAATAAATGTGATCTATTATTTAAATTATGAATTGAACTTAATTGTGAGCTTTAGATCAAGTAAGATTTAAAGAAGGAAGCAACAACAACAACTCTTTATAGAGTGAATCACTTAGGTGACTAGGCAGTCTGTTTCGGAAATTGCTACATTTCCTCGTCAGTAGTCTTCGAGTGATTAAGCTGTGATCAACTCACTGTTAAAGTCATATATGACTTCACACATTTTGGAACCCATTCATCTGAACTATACCGAACAAATTGAACGTTCAAATTGGCTACTTACAGGCCTATTCTGGTTGTTAGCTTAACAAGAAATAGTTAAGGAGCTCTTGTTAAGCTGATTGTTATGTTATGTAAATGTTGGTATTCTTAAAAATCATTAACATAAAAGCTTAAAAAGCTCTTAAAGTTCACCATGCATGGTGAAAATCGATGTGCCTATTGAAAGAAGAGATGCGCTATATAAACAGATGCTTCGAGTGCAGCTTGTGACTTTGCAAGCGCTTGAAAAATTTGCCACGGCTACTGAAAGATTTCATTATCAACACTTAAAATAAGTACAAAATTCTTCTATTTTTCAGTTTAATGTTTTAGAGTCAATATTATATTATAATTTGTATTTTTTTATTATTTTCACAACAATTTTCTATCTAAGCACAAACATTTCATTCGTTGTTAAGACTCTTTTTGTTATTAACAAAATTGTAAGGAAAAGAGCTTTTAAATTTGCAGCAGAATACGAAACCTTAACAAATTGTTAATATTAACTATTTTGTTAATGTGGTGAGCTTAGTTAAGCTGCCAGAATAGAGCTGTTAGTCATATGGCATTTAATGCCATAGGCTATTTATAGATCACCGCTATCAACTCTACCACGGTTGCCATCTGTTCTAGTTAGGGGACCCAACTAGATCCCTGAATCCCGGGATCCCGGACTTTTGTTAGTCCCAACAGTTCCGGGATTGCAGGACCTAAAAGATTCTATGTATTAATATGTTTCTAAATATTTCTATGTGTTTTTTGTAATTTTTTGATTTCAAACAAAATTTGAAGCTCAAAAATAATAAATTTTGATAAAAATTGTCATCTGGTTTTCAGATCATGACAACTTCATTGAAAAATTTTGTTTTTGACCTTCAAATTTTGTTTTGAAAACAAACACATACAAATATTACAAATAGGGGGTTACAATAGTTACTTTGTCAGAATAGAGCTGTAAATTTAGTGTAACCTTTTTGACAACAAATTCTATAGAAATAATGTCAGAAAAGCTCACACTCAATTTAGTGTTGACATCAAATCAACTTTTGGTAAGGCCGAATGTGCTAAACACTGATACTTCCTAAGAAATACTGAAATGCGATTTTGATAATACAAGAATAAAAATCTGACGTGATACCAGATGACGTGATACTTTCTCAGAAATACCAAATGCGACCTTAAAAATTAAAAAAAAACACAACTTCCTCAAAGAAGTGGTACAAAATATTAAAAAATTTTTACTAGATATACAAAAATTATTATACTATTAAATTTTTTTTTTTCAATTTTAAGAACATGTACCAAAAATTCAATGATTCTACCTAAGAAAAAGCTGAATGTGATTTTAAAAATTTTAAAATAAAAGTCTTTCTTAAACTAGCTGTACCAAATAACACAATGTTTGAAACACATAATACTGAAATGTAATTTTAATAATACTAAAATAAAAATATTTTTTAAGAGCTGTACAAAATATGATGTGAAAAATATAGATATATAAACCTTTCTTAAACTAACTGAACAAAATATTAAAAAATACTAACTTAGAAAAACCTTAAAAATGAAAAAAAAAAATCTATAAACAAGTTGAACAAAATATCACAAAATTTCTACTTAGATTTCTAAGTAGAAAATTAATAAGCTATTTTATTTTTTCAATACTTTTATGAAACTTCTGAATGATCTCATTTAATTAATTTTTTCCTCCTTGTTTTTCAGAAATGAACAATAAATACTTTAAAAACATTTAATCGAAACTGTGCTTCTTAGTATTTTAAAATATTCTGCAATGTTTTGTGTTGTAAAACAAGGCATAGCTACTTTGAAAGTCTTCCAAAAAATTCGTTTTCTAAGGTTTGTCAAACCCGGGCCTAGTCCCGGGATCCCTGGATTGTGTTTTTCAAATCCCAAAATCCCAGGATTGCCGAAGCGTCCCAAAATTGGATGCCCTAGTTCTAATTGTTTCTTATTTATTACAATATTCATTGGTGTTCGACATTTTGTCGAAATGCACCATAGAAATTAAACGAGCTTTTTTGCTTCGCTAGAAGCTAGTATTTTACCTGAAAGGTGGCTATTTTCACAACAAAATATTAAATTACACATTTAATTCTATTAACACTTGTAATAAATCGATCAGTTATTAGATTATTTAATTAATTTTTCAATAGTTAAACTTAATTGGCCGTGCTCTTCCATAGAAAGTTAGTTAAAAGTTGTGATCTATTATTTAAATTATTGGAGTAAATAGATTGACGAATTGTCGAACACCAATGAATATTAAAATAAATAAGAAGCAACTAGAACAGATGGCAGCCTTGGCAGAGCTGATGGTTGTGATCTATAAATTGCTTACTGTTTTAAATGTCATATGATTAAGTAGCCGATTTGAACGGAAAATTCTTAAGAAATTTTTCAAACATGTATTCTAAAAGTACAAATACTTTATAAGTATAATGCGAATTTTATTATTTTGCCACAAACGGAAGTTAATCACATTTCTATTTATAAAGTTGTTTTGTAAACAGGAGTAAAATCTGTTGTTTACTTATTAATAATAAACAACAAAACTATTGCAATTGATGACGTGGTGTCTTTTTGATCTAAAAATATCTGTTGTGCTATTTATTTTACTCTGATGTTGGAATTTTTATATTCGTATCAACAAGCGCGGGTGTGTTTGTTGTTGTTTTTTAGTATAATCTTAGCTTTGTAAAAATACTGGACCAAGATAATCATTTAATTGCAATTTGATTTTTAATAGATTGTCATCATTGTCATCGTCTTAATTATTTTTGTTTCTAACATTTTGATATAATTGGTCTTTAATTATTTTTTTAAATGCATTTTAATCAGTCTTCAAAAAGTCATGAGAAATGAATTATTTTGCAAAAAATATATTAAACAAAAATATGCAAGGTATGAAGGCGTGAAAAACTTTGTCGAAGCAAATTAGTGATAATGATGTGTTGTAGCAGAAAAAACATGAATGAAAAATATACATAAATATGTCCTTATATTAATTTTTCGTTCATTAAGTATTTTTTATAATTAATGTGTTGGGTAACGAAACCAGTGTAGCTTACTTTTTTTAGTATTTGACATTATTGTATTTAGCTGTATGTAGAAACACTGAAAAATTTATTAACAGGTTTCTTAAAGAATTAAGTTATTTCATTCCTCATTTTATGTAACAGAAAGACGTACTAAGAAAGTTAGTGTAGATCTCTTATAATGTTTTTTATAGATATAAATTCATTATTTTTAAAGTCTTTCATACTTATTGAAAATATTCTATTTTTTACTAAGAAAAAATGCGTAAAACACCACAACAGCGAATGCTGTAATTTAAGAGGACAGAACACACCTGGATTTTTCAAAAATGAAATTTTTAAAATGCAAATTTTTTTAAGAAAGAAACAAGATAACTTACTAAAACTTTGCATATTTATTTTTATGTAAAAAAAGTATACAAATTTTTTGGTTTTTCCAGAGTGTTTTTTGGCTGCTGCAAAAAATCCCGGCAGGCGTGATTTTGGCTCACTGAAACGTCTGAAAAAAAAAATTAAAATGGAGTTTTAATCAGCACCAAAGCCGCTATATATTGAACTAAAAGAATTTTTTGACAAAAATTGACAAAATCGCGGCGTTTTTTCTAAATTAGCCGATTTTTTGGACCAAAAGATTCATTGAAAACCAAAAATACTTTACCGATCTTTCTATCCGTAGTTCCATGTATAGACTTATATGTGTACAATAAAATATTAAAATTTAACCCGCCAACTCAAAAAATGTGATTTCTAGAAAAAGCTCTTTAAAGTTTTTAACACCGACTATACAGCCTTGACGCTCTGCGCTTAAAACCTTCGCTATTTAACATGAAAATTAATTTCTAATTTTATATCATTAAAAATAGATTCCTTGAGGTCTTTTGAAGAAAAATCAATCATGATTCAGGTGAGTATTTGAAAATTCAGGTGTGTATTGTCCCCTAAAAAACAGCCCAAGTGAAAAAATAACAAAGTAATGAAGTTATAAAAATTATATATGTGTGGTCATGTTTAACAATTATTGAATATTTATACATTTTTTAAAATAGCAACAAACCAGAAGCAATTCATAAAGACTTTTTGAAGTCTTTAAAAAAAATTTTGTTTAAGAAATTGATTTAATATTAAAGTGCACTGTGGCGTATGAGTGACATTTAATTTTGCAAAAAGGAGAAAGAATAGTATTAAAATACCTGTGTGCCTTTAAGTTATTTGTTTAAAAGTGATTTACTACGCTTTTCCCTTTTTTGAAATGATTGAACAAATAGAATCAACTATTTTAATATTATTTTATACATTTAATTTTATTTCAGCAATAAATATACAAATTTGGTTTGTGATAAGAACTCGTGATTATTTTTTTTACCGAAATTTAATATGAAGGTAATTATGGAACCACAACACTGTGAGAGCTGGTGCTGTAAAAGCTTGTACTTTAAGAGCTGATGAATCCATTGACTAATGGTGTTTAGATATAGTTTCTGACTACATATCCGAATGACTATTTTTTGAGTTTCTTTTTAATTTTTCAATGTGTATAACAGCAAAAAAAAATAATAATTAAGAAATATAAATAAAATGTCTTTTTATTGATTGCATTTATTACAATTTACAATTACATTTTCAAAATTAAGATTATTGTTGCAAAGATGTATAGCAAATAAATTTGATTTGGATAATGATTTGCAATCTATGTCCATAGCGTGAAACGAGCCGTGAAACTAATTTTTTATAATAGATTTCACAAGTTTTTTCAATCCATATCAAATTTGGTTACAGGATATAATTTGAAAAAAAAATTATTAAATGAAAGCATCGTTGTTCCAGCCGAACAGCCACGATCAACTAAAAACCGTACGCCCTAGCTTACGTTTTGAAAATAAATAACCTAAGCTGTTATACCTGATAATTCAACAATAACAATAATTTTGTTTTCGTTACAACGAATAATATAATAAAAAAGAAAGTATTTCTACGCTATGCCTATTTGCATCCATGCTGTTTTTGGCTGCTTAAACAACAGCAAAAGAAGAGAATGAAAAGAAATGCTCATTAAATTCTTGCTGTTTTGAATCCTGTTTCGATGCGTAAAGTGACGTAAAGTTTAACTTCTAGATGTTTAGAGCTAAAAAAGATTTCCATGCAAACTGTTTGTAGTGTAATAATATAAAAAATACGACCTTTCAACAAAAAACAATAAGGTAAATGTGTTTAGTAAAATAAATTAAGCTTATTGAATATTCTTAATAGTTTTTAAGAAGTGTTGCATTGTTCTAATTGTTTAATATTTGTAAAATTTTAAAAGTTGTTTTATGAAATTTAAGTACTTTGGCTCTTGCTAGAATCGCAATTTTTTTAAAGTCTTACGCCTAATACATAAATACATAAAGTGAGAAAAGAAAGTTAATGTTGACAACACACGAAAAGAATTTAAGTTTTTTTTTCATGTAATTATAATTCATTTTTCATTTTAATTCATTTTACTTAAAGCTAGTTAATAAAATTTAATATTTTTATGAAAGTAATGTTTACTTACTAATAGAATAATTATTATTTATATAAGGGCATTAAAAGAAGAAACCTAGCACGACTAATTAAACAGGAAAAAAAGAAATACTATCTATCTATTGATCTATAATATTAAAAGCGTTATGACACTGCACGTATGCTTGACAATCACGCGAGAACCACTGAACCGATTTGGACGATATCGGTACCAAACAATTTGTTTGGACTAAATCCTTATAGGCTATTGATTTGCCACTCCTACTTTTCACGTTCACTAAAATTTGGTAATTTTGTTTTGTATGGTTACTTTTGGCAGCCGTACTAAAAATGGGTTTAATAGCTCACTTTAACCGTCCACAAATTTATGCAAATGCCATATTTCAAATGGTTTTAGTTGTATAATACTACGTTTAAATTGGGCCAAATGACTCCTTTGGAATCAACCATTCAAAAGTGCTTACACTGGTTCTTTTTTGCGAAAGTATCTCATTTCGTTTGACAACTGCTTATGTGTTTTTTTTTACAGGTTGGTATTTATGATGATACACGTGTAGAAAATTTGTTGTTGCTTAACATTTTCCTTTGTTTTAAGTTTGTTTGGTGTTTTTTATCCATTCTTATGGTTGGCGTTTGAAATAGTTTTTAATAAGTTTTAAGAACGTATTTAATCTCATTAATTTGTTTACATGAGTTGAATTGCAACTGAGAATTTGGATGGGAAATGATATGATTTCATTTCTTATTTGGCTGAAATGAGTTATTTGGCCCAATACTAACGTAATATAAGACTAAAAGTGGATAATTTAGTTCGCACGGTTGCTTTTGGCAACTTTATTAAAAATGGGCGTCTCTCACTTTATTTACGCGGGAAATAAGCGTGGAGTGAAGCCAGTATTGGTCGTATTAAACTAAAATTTTGTAATTTTTTTTATATGATTACTCTCGACAAATGTACTAAAAATGGGGGTCCGCCATCTAACTTTTTTTTTCAACTAGTGCTTATTTCGTGAATGGTAACACTCAGCTCATGCCTGATTTGACAAATAATTAGTTGTATCCTTCCGCTGAACGAATATGGTTGTGTATACGCTTGAACAACGCTGGGAAGTTTGCTTGCGATCGACTTACAGAAGATGCCAATTTTGCCAAAAAATCATCTTTTCAGATTAAGTTCATTTTGATCTTGGCGGGAATGTAAACAAGCAAAATTGTCGCACTTGGGGCACAGAAAACCCGCACGCATACATTGAAAAGCCGCTGCACCCAAAACGAGTCACTGTTTGGTTCGGATTTTGGCCCAGAGGCATAATTGGGCCATTTTTCTTCGAAAATGAGCAAGGAGTGGCCGTTACAGTCAATGGCGATCGTTATCGGGCCATCTTGTTCACAAAAATTGAAGAGGAGGATATTGGCAACATTTGGTTTCAAGAGGACGGCGCTACGTGCCACACAGCCGAAGCTACACTCAATGTTTTGCCCCCTGTTTTTGAAGATCGCATTATCAGCCGCAGAGCTGATGTCGTTTGGCCACCTCGGAGCTGCGATTTGACACCGTTGGACTATTATTTGTGGGGTGCCCTCAAAGATAAGTGTTACGACGACAAGCAAGAGACAATTGACGCTTTAAAGGACAATATTCGTGAAGCCATTGGTGAAATACAGCTGCACACAATCGATAATGTGCTTAAAAATTGGACCGATTGTGTAGGCTACTGCATGGCCAGCCGAGGCAGCCATTTGAATGAAATTATTTTTCATTATTAACCGGAAGAATTGTACTTTCAAATAAAAAAAGAAATTTGAGAAAATATCTAGTAGTTTTTTTTATAGAATTTTCAAAAAAAAAAAGTTATTTGGCGGACCCTTTATTAGATAATATACTAGACTTCAGTATACTTCTTTAAACAGTTATTGTTATGGTGACATAAAGTTGCTTGGCTTTTTCTGTATTTTTATTTTTTAATAAGTCTATATATAAGTCTTGCATAAGTTTTTAATAAGTTTTGCATAACAGAATTTTAAAAAAAATTTGGGTAAAAAAAATTTAAATTTGTAATCCAAAAATGTAATTTTTTAAATTAAATTCTAAACATGAAAATATTCTTCTTAAGTTTTAAAAAATTCGCATTATTATGACATCAAACTTTTGGCTATGTCTTGAAAACTATATATTTTCTCAGTATAACGCACTTTTTTATGAAAGGTCCGTTGATTAATAAAAACAATGGTAAACGAAAGATTTTTCCAATATTTTGTACGTATGTTTTGGAAAAATATTTCGTTCAGAAAAATGTTCAGATTTTTCCAAAATATTTTGTAAGTATGTTTTGGAAAAATCTTTCGTTTACCGTTATTTTTATTAATCAACGACTTTTCATAAAAAAGTGCGTTATACTGAGAAAATATATAGTTTTCGAGACATAGCCAAAATTTTGATATAATAATAATGCGAAATTTTCACAACTTAAGAAGATTATTTCATGTTCAGAATCTAATTAAAAAAAATTACATTTTTGAATTACAAATTTTAAAATTTTTTTGTCCAAATTGTTTATAATTCTTTTATGCAATACTTATTTAGAAATCAAAGTACACAAAAACTAAGCCATAAAAACTAATGCTTAAAGAAGGTAATTAAAATTAAATAAAACAATTTTTTAATATTTTTACCATCTTTTCATTATTAAACAAACACAATTATTTTAATATTTTGTATTTGAAGATACAACAAAATGTTTAATTTTAAACCTTCAAATTTTTACTTGGAATTTAATATTTTTATCGCAGGCGAAGCAGCGCGTATTTGCTAGTTTTATGGATTTTAAAACTATTTCATCAAAATCAGTGCACATGATGGAAAAAACTAAATATATCATTTTATTTACCAACATTTTTATAATAATATTGTTTTTAGTCGTGTGTTTTTTTTTTTGAACAGGTAAAAAGTTTACGGTACTTACAATATATTGAGTAGCCTTTCTTATCAACAATTTTGTAAGCAATTGAAATCCATAATTTTCCCGACGTTTCGTTGTTCACTTGCCCACTTCTTCATTGAATTTTTTTTTTCTTTAAAAGAAAATAACAACAACATTTTTTTAGTTATAACACAGTACAACATTTTCGAGGTTTTGAAATGTGCACAAACTTTTGACTTTAGTTTCTGAAAGTACTGATTGAAAGTAGCAAAATGCCATTTGGATTTTTCTGGATTAGCTACCGTTCGGTTTTTATCGTGTCATGAATATTTTTGCTAAAAACTTAATTTTGAGCATTTTTTCAGAGAAATTGTAATTTTTCCGACGGCTATATCTCTTTAACCGAAGGGAATTTTATTTTATGACCTTTAGAATAATTATAGGTATAGACCAGGAGAAAAAACATTTAAAACAAACTGGTTAGAAAAAACAACATCTAGTGGTTCAAAACCGCAAAATTGTTGTTCAGTGGTTCAAAACCGCAAAATGTCCAATTTGTTAAGACATTTCTGCATATAATTTATCATAACTCGAAAACGACTAGTGCGATTTTATTAAAATAAATGTAGAAATTTTTGACCTACATAACCGTTAACCCATGCATGTACTAGATTTTAATCTGAATAGTTTCAAAGATATCAAAAAAATAGTCCCAAAAAAAAAATTTTACAAAATATTTTACAAAGTCTATATTCTCGGTTTTTTTATTGGTACTTCAGATCCATGGACTGAATTGCGTTATCATCTAAGGTAGCTAGAACATTCAAGGGCATGTCTCTCTCGGTGTGCCCTTCATATGTATGCTCCACGTCTTCGATGCCTTCATCTTCATATTGGGATACCTTGTGACTCCACCAACATACTTCTGCAAGTAACGCATTCAGTTTTTTGACTTTGTATCGCTTTTCAAATGGCATGGTGACCTGATGGAATCGTTCACCCTGTTCGTCGGATTCACTGGGCAATTGTTGCAAGAACTGGTCTAGATGATGATGCAGAAAATGCAGTTTCAGTGTCATAGATGCACCGATTTTATGAAAATAATGCATCATTTTTTTCACCAATTCCTGCGCCTTGTCTCGTTGTACACGATTCTTGCCTAAAATACCCTCGATTACAGCTTTTAGTGCATCCCAGGCTCTCCGGTGATCGTTTTTCAGCACATTTGAGAAAGTTTCGCTCTGTACTAATTTCCTGATATCGGGCCCATTTAATACACCTGTTGAAGAAATAAGAAGTTTTTAGAAAAATTTACAGCAATGCCAATAGAGTAAAGTATTTAACATATACTGTATATGAAAATGGGCAAACTTACCGTTTTTAATTTTATCATTGCTGAGTTTTGGAAAGATATTTTTCAGACAGTCGAAGACTTCATCATTTTGTTTGACGGCGACTTCGATGAACTTCTTAGAAATTCCCAATTTTATATGAAGCGGTGGCAGTAATATGTCATCAATGTTCTTGATCAACGGTTCGTTCAACAGTTTTAACTGTTTTTCGTTATCATAAGTTCTTTTCATCCAGTGTTTACACTGATATTGATCGAGTTTGCTTCGTGAATCCCAGTTGCAAAGGAAGCAAAAATATTTTGGAAATCCTCCTTTGTTAATAATGCCTTGCAATATGTTCACAACTTTTAAGTCACAGCAAATCTTCCATTCATGTTCAATGTATTTGATTTTCTTCAATATATGGTCCAATGTTTTATATGTTTCCTTCATATTTGTGCCCAATGCTAATGGTATAGACGGTCTTTTGTTTGTTTTGTGCAGTAAAACAACCTTCAAAATTGAAACTGAACTATCAATGAATAATCGCCAGTCACCAGCTGTATACTCCATTCCCAATTTATTTACTAAACCTTTGATGTCGTTGCAGCAAGTAAATGTATTTTCATCATCAATGGTATAGAATTCCTGGAATTCAGCTTGGCGTTTTCGGTATGATGTGGCTGTAACGTCTGGCTTCGTGAGTTTTCTACGCTTCAGAAAAGAGGTCAGCATTTCGGAATTCCGTTGCGATAATTCCAGTTTAGCCACAAGATAGTCCATTTCGCTTTATGTTACCAGTTTTGGTTGAGCATCCTCTAAATCGGGCAACCATTCGGGATCATCAAAGTTGGATGCAACCATGAGTGCAGATGAGGGTGCCCATACGGACAAGGTATCTTGACTCGGAGTTATAGGTGGTTCGACATCAGCAGAGCATGGCACTGGAAGTGACGCAGTGCACGCGGCAACATATTTTTTGTACCTCAACTTTTTCCTATTATTTCCAACAGCATAATTAATACATGCATAGCACCTGGCTTCATCGTGTCCATTTGGGTCTTTTAACCAGATTACCGGCTTAGAAAACTGTAACTTTCTTCTTCGGCCATATAACCAATGCAAAAGATTGCTATAGCAACAAGCATTGCACACTGCATTAGGCGTAAAATTTTCACAAGTTAAATCTTGTTCGTCGAAATATTGCGTATATGCAAACTTAAATTCTGGAGTACACAAATTTTTTCGCTCATTCCTTTCAAATTTAGGCACTATATGGCCACAAACGTAACAAAAATTATTAATTTTTTGGCAGACACTATTTTCCATTTTTATTAAATTGCAATTTCAATTCACACGACTTTTTACGGGGAAAATAGTTGCAAGTGTTCTACATTTCCTCTTTATTTTCAATGCAATGAATTTGCAATGAAGTTGGCTGCAGAATAATTTGACTTTAATTAAAAATTCTAGTCAGGGATGCAAAATCCAGCTTCTTCAATCAGGGATGCAAAATCAAGCTTCTTCAATTGTACCGTCAAGCTTCCAAAATTGTACTTTTTTAATAACAATTGTACCAAATTGGAAAAAAAACAGGTTATAACATTTTATAAACAGTTTATTAAAAAAATTACGGAAAAATAACAAATAACAATTCAATCTTATACATTTCTTTTTAAAATAACATAGGTTTCTTTAAGAATAAACCAAAGGCGAGGTACACATTTTTCAACAATTTTGCGGTCTTGAACCACTAGATCTTGTTTTTCCAAACCAGTTTGTTTTAAATGTTTTTTCTCCTGGTCTATACCTATAATTATTCTAAAGGTCATAAAACAAAATTCCCTTCGGTTAAAGAGATATAGCCGTCGGAAAAATTACAATTTCTCTGAAAAAATGCTCAAAATTAAGTTTTTAGCAAAAATATTCATGACACGATAAAAACCGAACGGTAGCTAATACAGAAAAATCCAAATGGCATTTTGCTACTTTCAATCAGTACTTTCAGAAACTAAAGTCAAAAGTTTGTGCACATTTAATGTGTTGCACTGTGTTAGTTAAAGAAAACCATTTTGATTTTAAAATTTAAAAAAGTGAGAAAGTTATTTTACCAATAATGAAATAAATAAACACAAAATAAAAGCAAAAGACAAAAGAGATAATAACTTACAAGTTGAACAATATATAATTTGATTTAAGAAATAAAAAAAATTAAAAATTATTTAAATATATTACTTTAAAGTTGTTTTAAAAAATTAAAAATAAATATTTTTTTGTTTTGGTTTCTTAACATTTTCAGCAATTAGGATGTATAATTTGGTATCAATCTTAATCAAAAGTGATTTACAAATTTAAAAATTAAAATTACATAGAATTCAGATGTGATAGAAAAATCGAATGCACCATTTTGTTTCTCGTTGTCGATTTATATCAGATTATATCAGAGTGCATGTCACTCTGTTAAACATTTTAGAATTGGAAGAGAATATATTAGCACTGAAACTTATACGTACAGTCGATACATCACTGTCTAAAAATGATATATATTTGAATTCTTAAGTTAATATTTTATTGTCAGTGATGTTAAGTATAACGTTTTATCTATAGTATCTTGAAAAACACTTTTTTTTCTTACCTATTAAAAATATGTTAAAAGAAAAAAATATGCAAACGGACAAGTAACTGGCTGGTTTGAATTAAGCGACAGAATTAGGATACCTTGTCTCGAAGTGCCTCGTCCTGCTTAGTTTGCTTGCTAAATATATAAGCAGAGAACCACAGAAAATGCAAAATGATAACACATAGAAAAAAAAACGCCAAACAAAAATAAGTATAATAATAAGGCAGAAAAAAAAAAAAAAGAAAAAGAAACAAATGAAAGCGAATCGGAATTCTTCACGCTTGCCAACTAAATTGAAATAACTCATAATTTTGCTTTGACCTCATATCTTGGTTTTATGAAGCTTATTCATTGTCCTGGCATGCTACACATACTGGCACACACACGCACACATACTGTGGTCATTGTTTTCGTCACACTTCATTCTATTGTTTTGCACACAAACATAACTAAAAGCCACCAAACCAAACAAACCAAAACTTAGGATGCACAAATATTTTAACAAAATACACCAAAAACATTTCAAAAAAGAAACTAAAACAACAACTTCTACAACTACTTCTACTGGAAAAAACATTCTCACTACGTGCCAAAAATTCTAAAACTCGTTTGAATGTCTATCATGCCAACTTTTGGCACCAAGTTCCTGAAGTGAGCACAAACGTTGCCGTCTAGCGCCCACACTAAACGGAAATGAAACATTGCATTGCTTCAATGTCCACTATTTTTTATTAAATTCATAGTATGTAAATATTGCTGAAGTATGCGTACGTGAGTTTGAACAGTCGTTCATAATTTGACCAAAATAAGTAGCTCTTTAAAGAGTTTTACTCTTGGACAAAAGAAAAATCGTAAACACAAAATCAGAACGGACGCATATTCCTCAGCGCGTGGAGTCTAGATTAAAATAAGGAACTTATTAAAGTTAAGGATAAAATATGGTTAAGATATGGTTTAGTGGAGTGGTGTTTATGAAAAAGAAACCTTAAGGTGTTTAAATATTTAAAGCAAATTGATGTTGATAAATTGAAATATATTTTATAATAAGTACAATTTCATTTCATTGAATGTAAAAGCTTTTGCAGAATATTCAATTTCTTGCTTTAATATAGTCTTAAAATTTCATCTAAGAGTTCGTTTGCTAACCCCAGTGACAAATCTAACTTTCTGAGTGATTAGCTGCATAGAGAAATGTCCTTTGCAGTTCATATAACAAATGTAAGTCATAGATTATTAAGCACCACTTCAAAATCTGAATTTATAAAACTTGTTTTTAGTTTTGTTTTTTTGTTTGTTTGTTTGACCTTGATACAAATCTAAGCGGATGAACGGATTTTGCTCAAACTTGTTATCAATGATCGGATTTTTCCGCCAATTTAATTTTAAAAAATTTCTGCAGTTTTGAAACCTAATGGTCTGGTTTTCACTGGGCTAATTTCAATGATAACAATCACTGATATCAGTAGGCATCTTAATCATATTACGTCACATGCGTTTTCATTACAACTCAAAAACTGACATAAAATTGAATGTCAGAGACTGACGTTAAATTTTTGTGTCAATTGATTGATTGATACTCTTTTCACTTTTAATGTTATTTGTAAAAAGTTGTGAAACCTTACAGACTAAAAAAAAGATAATACATTTAATATAATGGCCTTAAAACATTTTAAAAATAATTCATTTAACTAATAAAAGTTGCATGAAGTTTTAAATTTAATTAAAATAAACTAGTTACAAAGTTTTTAAAATAGTATTTTTACATTGAGAAATCAAAAACGTATTTTAAAGACAAATCATTATAAAAACACAAAGATCTACTTATTGGTTCATTTCAAGCATAACTCGTTCTGTGGTATTGGATATAAAACAGTTTGAAATGGCGCAACTACCTTGGAGCTTTACAAGAGTTAATTAATTCTAACCCTTGGACAAACACGTGGTTCTGGCCAGGCATATTTAATTTTTGAGCGTTGATTAAACATGCTTCTAGTTTATGTAGATACCTGTATTTCGCGCTAGCCGACTAAAATATTGTTGGCTTTCCATTTTAAAAAGCTCTCCATTTCTAAAATATCGTTCCAACACGAAGAAAACTGCAAAAAATTTGCTCATCGAACAAACACATATGCCTGGCCAGACCCCTATACAATTTGCATGAAATAAATTATTGTTAAACACATTTTGTTATATTTTTCTTATAGTTTGGGTTGTCTTTATGTGAATTCAATGCAGATGTTTGCTTCCAGGTAGTTTTTGTGTTAATTTTTCTCTTATTTCTTTCTTTCGTTTGTGTTTTTGGTTTTGAGTTCAGTTAGTTTATTATTGAATGCTGGACATACAACATCGACAGTCCGAAATATAAATTTTTTGTGCGGAAACTAAAGTGAAATTATTACTATTGTTATGGCAGAGGATTTAGAATTTGTGTACAATACGCGCTTGCGTACAGGCAGCCTTACTGATAATTTCCAACGACAACTATCATCAGCGTTACATCGTGATTTCGCACTTCACACAGAAGCAGACGAAGAACTAGATTTATTTGAAGACCAAAGCGGTGAAAACACAGATTTTGTGCCCGGAGATGACGCCTCGGACATTGAATATGAATTGGAAATTGAAGCAAATGAAATACTCGACAGCGATGAAGAAAGTGAGAATGCACCAACTCAAGCTGCAGACGGTATTTTGCTTGGAAAAGATGGTACCAAGTGGAGTACAGCTGAACCCGCTTCAGTGAGATTCCACCAGCACAACATCATTTTTTACTTTATGAGTAAAACTTTTATTACTTCTTTTTAAATTAAAAAACACGGAATATTATCTAGGATTCTTTTTTAACCACAGTGGTTTTCTCAGACACATACAGACCGTCCAAGAACTTACGAATATCCTTGTTTTTCACTGTCGTCGACTGTTGAATCAAAGCCGCCGAACCAGAGACAGCTTCAATATCATTACCTTCAACAATAAGTTCGTCCTTTTGCGCGGTGGAGTTGACAACAGTGACACCGGGTGCCATTTCGACGCGACGAATGTATTTTTCACCCAAGAAGTTACGGATCTCAATGACCGTATTGTTCTCAGAGGTAACGCAATTGATGGGGAAATGAGCATATACAGCGCGCATTTTGTACTGGAAACCGTAGGTGACACCCTTAATCAAATTTTCAATATGACTGCAAACAGTGCGTACGGCAGCAAATTCTTTTTTGGCACCGAACCATTTCTCGACCTTCAGTGTACGTCTATCCACCATGTACATGTCCAAAGCCAAGTGCTTGAAGCTGCGCTTTAGCACACCCCGAGGTCCGGTAATTGTGACGACACGCGCCTTCACAGACGCTTTAATATCCTTGGGATCTTTACACATTGGTTTGAGTTGATTGTCCTCATTATGACAGCTTCGCACCGACCGGAAAGAGGTTGACTCGAAAAATCATGCGTTTCAGAGGTGGACCAAAAACAAACCTGACCACTCCGCTTGAGGTGTTCAAGTTTTTCTTTTCACCGAATATTACGTTTATCATCGTAACACAAACAAATCTTTTTGGAGAAAAAATTACACGCAAATGGAACGCAGAACATGCAAACTGCACACCACGAGTATGGGTTGATATGACAAGTGTTCAGCTTGACGCTTTTATTGGAAAATTATTGGCTTTTAGTGTAAGTCATAATACTATGCAGCTCTCAAGATTGATGTGGCAAACAGATGCACTTCCAATATTCCAATATAGAACTTCTTGAATAACAATCTTGCCAGTAATTTTGAACCATACGAAAGTATAACCATCGATGAGCAGCTATTTCCATACCGTGGGCGCACAAAGTTCACGCAATACATCCCATCAAAGCCCGAAAAGTATGGTGGGCATGCGATGCGAAAACCAAATATCCGTTGCAAGGAAAACTGTACACTGGTAAAGAGGTGAACAATATAACTGATAACTTCTTTACAACATTAGACGCAGCTAAACGTCTTTCGTCGATTGGACTAGCATACGTTGGCACCATTAGATCCAACAAAAGGTGTCTTCCTAAAGAAGTGGAAAAAGACAGCAAACGGCCAGTGCTTTCATCTGTGTTCGGTTTCTATGATAACCTTGTATCACTGAGCAGCTACGTTCCAAAGAAGAACAAAGCAGTAAATCTACTATCCACTGTGCACCACTGTGCACCGAGAAAGTTGAAGGCGTAGCAAAAAAACCGGAAGCTATATTATTTTGCAATTCAACAAAGGCCGGCGTTGATACAATGGACCAAATGGTAACGCATTACTCCACAAAACGGTCAACCAGACGTTGGCCATTAGCATTTTTTTGCAACATGATAGACTTCAGGGATTAGCCGCTTACATCATATGCAGGGAAGACAATTATATGCAAATGCATATAATATATGCTTTTGCATATTTGGACGTTTTGTTAATAATTTTGCATATTTATAACGATTGTGCTTATTTGTGCATATTTTTACATATTTTTAACTTTTCGAACAGATTTTAGCTTGTAATCGGGCAAATTTTGATACTTCCTTCACATCTGGCAACATTGCAATTTCTTTGATATTACATATATTTATAAAGAGATATTATATTATATATGTATAAAAAATATTTTGTTTAAAAACTCACAGACAATGGATCCATACGCCCAAAGTCTCATTCCGAACGAAGTCCTTTATTTTAAATGGTGCCCAACTACATCCTGCGATGTCGAGCGGTCTTTCTCACAATACAAAACATTGTTGGCTGAAAATCGTAGAAAATTTCTTTTTGATAATATAAAAATGCATTTAATTGTTCAGTGTAATCGCTGAATGCAATACACTGTTTTTGCTATAAGCACCATATAAAATAATGGACTTCGTCCGGAAGGAGACTTTTGGCATTGGCTTCGAGCTACCAAACAAAATATTCATTAAATGATTAAAATAGAATTAAATTTTTACTTTATAATTAAAATTATAATTTATTTAAACTGAAATATTTACTTTTACGCCTTGAAAGGGCTATTGTTTTGTTTTTTTTTATGAACTATTGAATAAAATTTTGAATAATAAAACTCCGACTTCGACATTTTTCGTGCTTATTTGATGGCATATTTTGCCATTTTTAGAGCATATTAGCATACTTATTTTAGATTTTTTTCGTGCATATTTCTGTCTTCCCTGATCATATGCAATGAAATTACAGAAGGAACCAGAAAATAGAAGCGACGAATGTTCTTGAACACGCTAGTAAACAATTGGTGCTTGCTTATACTGAAAATCGCATGAACAACAACCATATTTTGGGACAAAATTCAACCCGTTTGGCCATTGAATCTTTCTTTCGAAGGCCGTTGAATATTCCAAGCAACATTCATGCTGCCTTACCAACTGCTGCCTTACAAAGCGGCCCTAGTACACCAAATGCACTAATCCTGTGTGCCAACAACACTCTAAAGTTGATTATACTTGTTTTTCATGCATTCCACAAAATGAATAAAAATTTTTTACATTTAGGTAGCTACATATATCAACAAATCAAAAAAAAAAAAAGTCTAAAGACAAAAATAATAAACAAAAAAGTTTACGAAACATTTAATAAACATTTACGAAAAATAAAAAATGCATTTGTGAAACAGTGCATATGATTTAATCATCATGTTAAATGAATTTATGTATAACTTGTTTAAATTAATAAAATTAAAATGTTTCTCTTAACCCTCTAACACGTAAGAGTGTCTCAAGGCACTTATCATATTATTCGCAATAACAACAAAACTAAAAGCTTTAATATCATGTGAATATTTTTTGGCTGTTCCCAAGAAACACACCAATCTAAATGCAAAAGATCCAAAAGCTCTCAGAAGTTTTAATGATACTTTTATTGTGATTTGCAAGAGCCATATGTTTTTTGTGCATAAAATGCTGACTGGTGCACATTGTGTTTTGCTGTGATAATAAAAAAGGAATTGAACAAATTAATCAAACCCATAATTTCCTTCGTCAAAGGTATGTTTATACTCTGTAAATTATACTCTGTAAGACAACCGAATTCGCAACAGACTTTTTTCCGTTCAAAGCTCCAAGAGTGCCTTGAGACACTTATTCACATTTTGTCACCTTACAGGTAAACAAAAGCTTCTACACCATTTCTGAGTTTATTTTTGAATTCAGGAGCTATAATTTACCTTAGAAAAATTTATGCGACTTATTTTCTCCCGTTATTTTAAGAAGTAGTCTTAGAGAGTTAAACAATATTATTATATAATAAGATTTTAATAAGTTTTAATTTTTTTGATAACGGTAGACTTTTATGTGAAAACACACATACATAAACATTAAGGAAATTACATTAATTTAAATTTAAGTGTTTTTTATCCTAATAAAAACAACGAACATTGTACGAGGCTTAGTTTCAGTTAAAACTAGTACAACGATGCATATATTTTGAAGCCCTCTTCTGCATTTTTCCAGTCTAAAATAATGAATTTCCGCTGCAGGATTCAAAATGATAGACGCATACTCTAATCTTGACCTTACAGGAGAATTAAAAAGAGATGTGATTGTATAAGGATCCTTGAACTCTTGAGTATTCCTACGGATAAGGGCAAGAAGAGAATAAACTTCATGAAACAAAAAATTTAAGTAATCTAGGAAGGTTAATTTGGAATAAACAAATAACTTTCAGGTCATGAACTGTGTTTACTTTCTGCAGTCTCACATTGGCGATCTTATAGGAAGTCAATTATAAATTGTTGGTTTTATTAAATGATACTTGAGAGCATTTTTTACTGTTAAGCGGTAACCCGTTTTGGAGACTTTCATTAAAGTTTAATGAATAAAATCATTAAAATTTATGAATATGTTCGTAAAAATTTAATGAAAAATTTCTTTAAACTACCGAAAAAGTTCAAAAAATTAAATGAACTATTTCATTAAAATTAATAAAAAGGTCATAAAATTAATAAAGAAGTTCATTCAAATTTTATTAAATTTTAATGGAAATATGAGTACTTTTTTTATTTATGAAATTGTTGAAAGAAATGGTGGAATATTTACGCACTTTACCTAATAAATTTAAATGAAAATGTATTGTTTTAATATTCAAAAGTATATACTTCATACATTTTAATTATTTTATTAATATGCTTACAGTCTTAAGTACAAATGGCAAATAAAAAGTGTTATATTATTACATAAAATGAAAATATTAAAGTATTTAAGGAAAAAATTGATTCGCAAAATTAAGAAGTATTTCAATCAAAAATTGACTGACTCGTCTGCGCTAGCAAGACGGACTCGTTGATTTCCGGAGATTCCAAAGTACTCGGCCTTCTCTTGGGATTACAACAAGGTTTCACAAAGTTCAATTGCTTTATATGCGAATAGAACAGTCGAGAAAGAGAAATTCATTATACAGACTTTAAGAGGCCACATTGACAATCCAATATCATTGGAAAAAAGAATATAATTGATGAGGCTTTAGTTACAAGGAAGAAAATTATTCGTCCCTCTCTACATCTAGAGTTAAGTGTAGCCAAAAACCTTACAAAGGCTATGGGAAAAGAAGGTGAAGGAATTAAGTACACAAAAATTTCTGATGAAGCATTTAGCAGGGCCGAAATTGCAAAAAAATCAGCTAATGATTTTTCCTTTCATATTGAAAAAACTTTGTTGTTGTTGTTGTTGTTTCTTTGGAAAGATTCGTTAGAACAATTAACTGTTCTAACTTTGACCCTTAGCTCAATAAACGATTTTAAACTATCAAACAACTAGAATTTGTGTTTAAAATCAAGTATAATTTAAACTATCAAACATTTAGAATTTGTATTTAAATCATATAAAATCAACATAATAAATAACAAGATCATTTAGAAAAAACTTGGATTTAAGTACCTTAAAAATAAATTTAATTGGATTATCGAGGCTAAGATAATTTTTTTTGTTTCGTAACAATTTTTCATGTTAAGGAATTTTAATTGGTCAAAATTAGAGCCATTTTAAACGATCCAATGTTTGAGAGCAATTTAAATGTCACAGAAAAAAAAGCATGGCTGAGTTTCAAGGCTGTCAAAGAAAACTTTTGAGGTAACCACAGATCAGAACACTACAACTACTAACACTACTAAGTTAGAGAAATGGTTTCCACTTTAAAAGAAATTAAAGTCTTAACGTCTGTGAACATTCATATGTTTCACAACCATTTTGACTTTTTTGCACCAAATATGGGAGAATTGTCGGATCAACATGGAGAAAAATTTCAGCAAGAAATGCTTCAAATGGAAAATAGATACAAGGGAAAAAGCTTGATGGCAATGGTCGCTGAATACTGTTGGAAAGTTAAGCTAGATGACTTGGAAAACTATAAAAAAGAAAAAATTACCAATGAAATTACTTTGAATATATACAGTGGCTACAGAATATATCAGATGAATAGCACAGCACTGAAATTCAAAAATGCTTGAAAAAATATAACAAGTCTATAATTTTAGGATCCGGAAATCCCACTTTTTTAAAAATTCGACCACATAGGAAAAAATTAAATATATTAAAAATTATATTGGAATAATACAATATAATTTCTAATATATATAATTTTTTAAACATATTATTATTATTTATATTATTATTTATTGACTTTTTATATGATTTAAATACAAATTCTAAATGTTTGATAGTTTAAATCATACTTGATTTTAAATACAAATTCTAGTTGATTGACAGTTTAAAATCGTTTATCGGAAAAATTCGTTAGAACAATTAATTGTTCTAACTTTGACCTTAAGCTCGATAAACGATTTTAAACTGTCAAACAACTAGAATTTGTATTTAAAATCAAGTATGATTTAAACTATCAAACATTTAGAATTTGTATTTAAATCATATAAAAAGTCAACATAATAAATATAGAGGTCATTTAGAAAAAACTTTAATCAAATGGTAGAGCTCGACCAAACGGAAACAGCTGAAAACAAAATCAGCAAAAATTCTAAAAACAACTTCAGTAAACATGCTTTATTAGTGCAGACTTCCAGCAGGCTGTTGGACTACATATAATAACATAAGCATAGAAACTAAAGTAAAACAGAAATACAACAACAAATGTGACATTATGAAATTGAGGAAAAAAATGAGAAATTGAAGCTTCAAAATCTCATCGCCCCGATGGTGCAGTGCATCAACGCGCTTGCACGGGCAATCACAAAGATTTCTGATGACGCGTTTAGCACCGCAGAAATTGTACAATAAAATCAATTGCTAGTGGTTTTTTTTTTTTTTTCCCTTTCATATTGAAAAACTTTGTTGTTGTTGTTGTTTCTTTGGAAAAATTGGTTAGAACAATTAATTGTTCTAACTTTGACCTTAAGCTCGATAAACGATTTTAAACTGTCAAACAACTAGAATTTGTATTTAAAATCAAGTATGATTTAAACTATCGAACATTTAGAATTTGTATTTAAATCATATAAAAAGTCAACATAATAAATATAGAGGTCATTTAGAAAAAACTTTAATTATTATTTATTTTTAAAAACAGTTTTAAAATTTAGAATTTTAAATTAAAATTTGATATTTTTTCTAAAATACAAAATACTACTTTTTATTTTATGGTGTGTAGCTTAGATTCTAAATAAGAAAAACTAGTAATGATCAAAAATGCTTAAAACACCCTGTATCTAGAAAAGTTTACCATATAGCAAGAAAACTGAGTACAGACTTGGAACCAGCGTTAAAAGTTCATATAGAAATGAACATATTTAAATCTTAGAACGATGCTAATTACTTGCACGCCACTGTATATAAGTCGGCATGTATAATATGTATTATAATAAAGTAAATTTAATAAACCTAATAAAATGTTGACAAAAATTAAAATTCGGCAAATTTAAAGTTTAATTGTATTGCGAGTTAAAGTTTATTTTGCCCGGTCATAAACATAGCTAAAACAAAATTGTATGTATATAAAGTAACTCATACGACATGTTGCACAATAGCTGATTTCTAAAATTATTTAACAATTGATTAAAAATAAAACAACGAAGCGATTTAGATGAAATTTTGCAGAACTATAGTATATATATTATATATTATCTACAAAATATTTTGTTTGTTTTAATAGGACAAAAACTTCAAGGATATAAAGGATTTTAAAATAAATGGGATATTTTGTATACTCTTTTTTTGTCAATTTTTTCAATTAATTTTTTTTTTAATTTTTTTTACTTTATTCTCTTTAATTTGATACCAAATTTGTTATGATAGGACATACATTTCTATACTAAAAAATTATTCAAAGCTAGTTATCTTTTAAAATTTCAAAGTCCTGTAGGGACCAAACTAGCGGTGACACGAAAAAAATAATTGCATATTCGTGATCAGCGTACACAAAAATGTAAAGAACCGCTAACCAAGTGGGCGGGATTTTTTTCTTGTTGTACCGTGTAATTTATAAAGTTTGTTTCTTAAATTTTTTAGTTTTTTCTAACCTTTGATTTTTTAGCCTATGATTTTTTTTTTCTTCAAAATTGGAAGATTATTATGCATTATTTCATTCAACTTATTTACGAAAATATCAAAACAAACTGATGTATTTTTTCTGTCAAAAACATTTATCTAATCGACACCAGCAATCCAGTTATTGAGTGTATCAAAATTACAACAATTAAAATTAAATTTAAAATCAGAATCGATAGCTTTGAGCTCAACGTATAAAAAAAAATTCAATGTTTAAAACTAGTGAAATATGATGCATATCAGGAGGTGCTAATGGAAAGGCACAGACACCTTATTCAAATGAATAGTAAAAGTTATTCATACAGATAAAGAGGTGCCTTTTCATGAATGAGCTTATGTAGGTAGGTAAATGTAGTTTCTTGCGTTAACATATGCAGTTAGTTTACATCCAAGAATTGCAACTCTGAAAGTGGAGTGATAATCAAATCTTCGTGAGTCATATACATAACGTGTGGCGAAATTATAACCAATTTATAGTTTTAACTGGGAGGATGAGTCGTATTTACAGTATAATATTTTTGAGTACGTTGTTATGAAACCTTTGAATACCATTCGTTTTTAATGTGCTTGTTGCTATTTTAATGCTCGCTTGTGATGGTATTAGAGTTCTACAATCCAACAAGTAGATATGGAAAAGTTTTTTTTTTCTTTAAAGAAAATTCTCTAGCCGACTTGTGTGCATCTGGCTCGTCCCGGAGCTTCAGTTTCGAGGGTTCGGTGATAGTAGCTAGAGACTTACGAACAATTGCACGCTATTCAAAGTATAACAGAATATTTATATTATGCACACAAAATTAGGGAAAGAAAATCCGAATCTTGATTAGAATTTAACATAGCATGACAGACAGAATCTTAGAATAAGTGACACCCGATTATCTTTTAGTTGCGCATGGCACCAACCCAACAGCACGAACATTTTTTTTTTCGGAAGTTCTTGTCCCGCCCTCCATGACTTTTAGATATTATTAAAGTCCCAATAAAAATACTGTTAAACCAACTCAATTTCAAACCATTATCATCAATTTAGCAATTCATTATAAATTTATTTTATATAAAAAAAAAAAATCATATACAACAAAGTGTCTATAAATAATAAACAAATTCATTATTTAAAGTTTTATGGCTTAACTTTATCAGTGTTACCTGTAATTTTATTATTATAATATTATTTACTTTAATAATATATGTTTATATTATTTACTTTTTTGACCAGAGGCCTTGTCATTATACCCCACTGTACAGACATATTTTTTTTTATATATATATAAGCTAACCAATTCGATGTTTCAAACAGCTGATCATTTTAAAGTTCATTGACTTCTTAAGTTCAGTATTCGGTCCGTTCCCACCCTGTTCCTATTCTAACAAAATGTTCAAAGGTTTAGAGCTAAACTAATATTTGCACATACATATGCTAATATAGTGAATATATATATATATAATGTATTTTTACTCACTCACACAGGCATACAGGATCTCGTCGAAGGCCTTCCAACGATGCTCTACTGCTGCTAAAAGTCAACAAAAAAAAAATATATTTAGCTCACTACCTTTTCTATTTTAAATAATTCTTTTTTTCTCTTACTAATCTTTACTTATATTAATTTTTAATATCTTTTAATTTCCACCAATTTTGTTTTTATTAATACTTCATCTTCCAAAAAAGAAATTACTTCATTTTTAGTTTATAATTCTGACACTTTTTTTTTTTGAACACTATATCTTTCTCTGTCTTTCTTTCTTTCTTATTACTACCGCTTTTGTTTATAAAACCTGGCTCTGCGGTTTCACTGAATCATTTTTCTTAATTAGATTTGTACAAATTAAAAAGTTTTTTTTTTCTTTCTCTTCTTATACATATATATTGTATATACATGTTTCTTTCTTTATGCACATATTTTTTTTTCCACTTTGTACTACTTTACATATTTTTTTGTTTTTATTGCCCTTTAATATTCCCTTTTTTTTTTTTCTCTTAGCCGCGGACCGATCGAGATGAGTAAGAAGACGAAACTATGTTACATACATTTTATGTCGTTTGACGTTTCTGTTAACCACCGCGTGGCTTAGCTCAATTATAACCTCTTTACTTTTTTTTCTCTCTCTCTCTCCCTCTCTCTCTAGAGTTTTAATTTTTTTAGGCACTTATATGTTCATGTAACTACTATGTTCTTCTTTAACTTTCTTGTTAGTTGTAATAGTTAAAGTTTTTAACTTTAATTTTAGCTTTAATGTTGCCATTTTATCTTCTGGGTGGATTTCTGAACAGAAAAAAAAACCTTAACCCTCTAAAACGTGTGAGCGACCACTTTTGGTCACTCTACCAGTCACAGCCTCTATGCTTTTTCCAGGCTATTTTCCTTGGCGTAATCTCGCTTGTAAGTCCCGCCTCCAAGAACTTATCCAATTTAGTCCTTGGATATTGTTCAGCTCTCTTGCCTGCATTCAACCGACCAAAATGGTTAAGCTGTATTCTTTTCCTTTTTTTTCCCAGCAATCTATTAAAATTTGATTATATAAAAACCATCGTTTAACTAAATGACCAACAGGAGACTTACCAATTGTACTTCAATACGTGGCTAATTACAACGCTAATATATAATCACGTTTTCTTTTTCTAACAGTACGTCTTGTTTCAAGTTCAGCTTGATTGAGAAAGAACGAATATTTCTGGCAAAAAGGCGGAAGTAGCAAAAAAAACAACTTATTTTATTTTTTTTTTTTTTTTTTTTTTTGTATAACCAAACATATGGGAAAATGACAGATAATCCAAGCAATTAGTACTGTCGGCAATGCAGTTTATTTAAAAGCTTTATTTCATTACAATTAAACCTATCTCTAGGAATTCTAAAATTACCTATTAAATTTAATTTTATTTTTGTTTATTCCCAAGCAAGTTACCCAGCACAACGTTATCACAGGTAAAATCAGCTGTATCACTAGTTTACGCTTTATAGCAATAGGTTAACATTAGTAGACATTCCTAGATTACGTAGGATATAATAAACTTTTATTCGAGTGTACATTTAATTCGAATCTAAATGCACACTCGAGATAGCTTACTTTTAATTGTTATCTGATTGTCTAAATAGTAGTGATGTTGATAACAATGCTAACTTTTTCATTAAGCTTGGCGAATTAACTATTTGAATATTTTTCGCATATGCATTTTCCTGTTTTGGAGAAATGTACACTTGAATGCAATTTTTTAACTTTTTCAAAAAAATTAATATAAGGTTTTATATCTCGGGCAGCACAAGTTGTGTTGAAGATAGTTTTCACAATTTGGATTCTGCGAATAATGTTAAACGAAACCCAGTCTAAAAGTATGTTTTTTTTTTTTAAAAGCAAGAACAGGCTACACTGTTTTTCCTATTTTGATATAATCAAACATGAAATGTAACAATTTTGTTCATATTTCTTTTATGATTATTATTTTATTAAAGCAATTCTTAATCAATAATTATTAAGTCAATTGAGACCCATCGAAGTGCAAGCCCACAAACTCAATATTTTAGTATGATATCATTGTTAATGCTGAGTTAAGGTGTTTAAACGAAATAATAAAATTTATGCTAGAAAGGAAGATTTTTTAAAAAATCGAAATAGGAAAAAAATCGTCGCCTTAACCTGGTGTTGTAAATTGATAGTCTTCGGAGCTGTGTTGTTCAGAGATATATGGAAAATTTAAATTTAAAAAATAATTTTCGGTACCACTTCTGATGCCTGATAACACCTTACATTAATTTTTTTTAAAAGATTGAAAAATTGCATTCAAAAACAAAAAAATGCATATGCTAAATATATGAAAATTATTAATTCACCAAATTAAAGGAAAACATAAACACATTAATCAAAATCGCCAAAATTTAGGCAATCCAGATAGATATCAATCAAAAGTTCTGTCCTAACTCGAATGTACCTTTAGATTCGAATATCGTTCACACACGATCTTAAGGGTAAAAATCGAGAATGGCATCGCTTTTGGCAGGATATTGTTAGTTAAAATCTTTATTAACTTTTCCTTTAAGACATATGTAGTTTTAGTTACTCAAAGCATTTTGAGATCGTGATTTTTACTGTTTTTCTCAAAAAACAACTGTGTGCTTACGGGAGAGAAAGACAGCTTTTTTTCTAATTTTTTTTTTTGGGAAATCTTGACTGCCCTCTTTGACCTCTTTGAATACGATCTTAATTTTTGGATACACTCAAAAAAATCTGCTTCAATTTAATTAAGAAACTGTGACTTCAATTCATAAGCATGGGTTTTTCTTTATTCTATAGAGGTTTCGCCTTAATATAGATAATTTTAACATGATTTAATGCCATTGCAATGTTAACAAAGGAGCTTCTTACAGCTCTATTCTGGCAAAATAAGAAATTGTCAACCAGTATTTTAAATATTTCTTTGTGTTTGTTGTTTTCAGTACAAAATTTAAAGCTCAAAAAACAAAACTTTTTATTGAAATTGTCAATTACTAAAAAGCAGTTGACAATTTTTATCAAAATTTTTTATTTGTGAGCTTCAAATTGTGTTTTGAAATAAAAAAAAAAATTACTACAAACACATAGAAATATTCAAAATACTGGTTAACAATTTTTTAATTTGCCAGATAGGGCTGTTAGTTTTGAAGACAAGTTTTAACTTAAATATCAGAGGTGAAGGTATGATAAAAGTTAAATTTTTAAAAATTGTATAACAGCAGAAGTAATTTGAAGAAAAACTGTGTTGATATCAAGTCCGCTTGCAACATTCTACAGCATGATTTCTTGAACTTGGAGAAATATAAGTCACAATACTTGGATATTTCATAAAAATTTATGACAGTTTTTCTTTTTTTGTGCACCAAAAGTGATTTATTTTAAAGATGCATTTCTCATATTTCTAGAAAAAATGCTTTAAAATTGCTTTCAAAGCGAATAATTCTTAATGAAACAAATAAAGCGACTATTGTTTAACAACTGCGATGGTCGAATGGATAAGTTGCATGCACTTAAACTCACGCGGCCGAGGTTCATGTCTCCGGATAGTGGTTATTTTTTCATTTAATTTAATGTTAATTATAATAAAAAGAAAATGTGCTGACACGGCAACCCACGCCCGGGTTAAATTCCAGGTGGTGGCCTCACAAAGATTTCTGATGAAGCCTGTAGCAGGGCCGAAATTGCAATAAAATCACTTAGTGATGATTTCTTTTTCATACTGGAAAATGTTGTTGTTGTTTCTTTGGAAAAAATTCGTAAGGGTAATTAATTGTTCTAACCTGACCTGTTCTAACCTGAGTAGAATTTGTATTTAAAATCAAGAATGACATAAGCTATCAAAAATTTAGAATTTGTATTTTAATCATAAAAAAAATTAAAATAATATTTGCCATTTTTCGTAAGTATAAAAATCATAATTCTCACAGGATGTTGTTTAACATCTCAAAAAGGGTTTTTTCGCAAAATTTTCTAAAATTTTTCTAGGAATTCAATGAAAATGTTTTCATTTTCAAAGAAAATATTTCTCTTAGTTATAGCCGATGATTAAATAACAGTAGAAAAAAAATTCTTGTTTTAAGAGAAAATGTTTCTCTTAGTTATAACCGATGATTAATAAACTGTTTTTTCTTATTTTTAGAGAAAATCTTTCTAGTAGTTATAGCCGATGATAGATAAACGGTGGAAAAAGTTTCAAATATAATATGATTTCAATTCAGCGAAATAGTTCGCAAATGATTGGATAATTTTCCAAAACTATTTCACACTTCTGGTGAAACGAAAAATATATACTTTATTTTTAGAAATTGAAGCCCAAATGAAGCACGATTTTCTAACGATTGGGTGATATTTTTCTAGATCTTCTGGAAATTTTTTCTGAGTGTACGCCCCAATATCCAGTGCTTTTTGAAAATTTTTAACGTCCGTACTTAGTTTAAATATTTTTAGAAATTCCTAATAATGAAATTATATTAATTGCGACTGAAAAAATTTAACAAAATTAGGAATTCCTGAAAAGGATAGTTATTTAGTATATGTATTGAAATAAAGATTTAAAATAGATATTTTCTGTTAACGACTTCTCAAGGTTAGGAAAAAAGTTTGTCATTAAACGGAATACAATAATAATTTAATACGAACTTATTTCATTGTCAATATAACGCCAAGAACAAAAAACTGAGCCAATATATTCAACTTTGCAAGAAGAAACTTTGCAAGAAGAAAAAACTGGTTTTTTAAAAAATTAAGTCACTTCATTCCTTATTTGATGAAGTAGAACTTCTTATAAAAGTTAGTGTAGAAAGTCTTCAAATGGAATATTAATAAATTTGAAATTCATGCATTCACATTTTTATTTTTTTTAACGATTCTATTTACTTTAAAATGAAGCACGAAACATTTAAGTTAACAATAATTACAATTATATTAAAAAAAAAATCAACGTTTTATCAAGAAGTTGTGATGCAGGTGATAGTTTGTTTAATTGCAGATTATGTCACAAATTTTTTGGTTTTATGTCCTTTTGTCATAGTCCCCAAAAACGATTTGGGCGTGATGCAGTAGCGTAATAATATTTTGTGCGCCCGCCAGCAGGTTTCTAAAAGTGCCCTGCTTTTTACTTTTAGACCAAAACTATGTTATTAGTAGGTTACTAGAAGCGTAAGCGAAAACAAGAGAACTCTTGGCAAAAAAAGAGAACAAGAAGAAACTTTTTTAATTCAATAGTCATAATTTATTAAAACAGTATATTTCAAAAATATTTTATTTCATAAATAAATGTATATTTTATTTTAATATAATTTATTAAAAACAGCAATAACATAAAAAATAATTTTTACAAAATCAAATAGAATAAAATTTATAATATATATTATAAGATTTTATCACAAAGTAGGCTAAATGAAAACGTAAACAAATACGCAGGCTTTAGGTCAGTTTTAATTATTTATTAATTATTTCCAATATTTCAAACTCCTTCGGAGTTCATTATCACGGACTAAAAACATTTTAAAATACTTATAATAAAACAATTTTGCACTAAAACAATAAGAAAAGCACTTACAATTATATAAACAATTTTTTTTTTAAATTCACTGGGTAAACAACATTGGCATCAAGTATTGGAAATAATTAATAAATAATAAAAATAGACCTAAAGCCTGCATACTTGCTTATGTATATTAATTTTTTTACAAAGTTAAAAAACTAAAAGTTTGAATAAATGAGATCAATTACAACAGTAATACATTTTACATTTTCTTATTGGTGAAATGATAAGTTTAAGATGTTTAGTTTAAATATTTTGTATTTGATGTTAAAAGTTAACTGAAGAATTTGCTAACGTCACAAAATATGACCAACTAAGGGATTAAAAAAGCATCAGTAGCTGACTTGCTGGAAATATGAAAACAAACGGGTAAATCGATTTCGACCATAATCGAGTTTTGCCAAAAAAAGACGACTTTTGCTCTAAATAGTCGGCTTTTTTGACGTCGGTTATTGCACTCTGAGATTTTTTATTTCATCACATGTTATTAAATTATTTTTCATTTATTGTTGTTAATTTAAAAAATAATGTTTTGCAAAGGAAATAAATATTTGATATATCTTAATTTTTTTAAAACAAACGTCGCACAGTGTAACATTCCCATTCTAGGCCAAAAATAGAAGGATTGAACGTAGAGCTATGAAAATCTTCCGTGACAAAATTAGGAAATATTGAAAAAGTTGCACAAATCCGCTCTATGCCACACCTACTTCCCATGTAAACGAAAGCCATTTTTGCCCGAAACTTCATTAAGTCTTGTCTCAAAAAAACAAAATTTGCTACATAAATTTCTTTTGTGATTATAAATAAATGAAAAATTTCGAAGGCGAATGTCACGGCCATTAATTATATTTAAGTAACTCAGTCTTGGAAAATGCTACCAACACAAGTTAACTACGTTTTTGTTTATATTGGTAAGCTTATTCGATTACAGCGAGGAAATTTTAAAAATTGAGTTGTTTTGTGCTTGTAAATAAGTCGAAATTTTGAAAAAAAAAATCAGCTGCCATGCATCAAATTCCATACATCTCACATTTTAAATAAACAGGTCACCATAAAAAATGTATATCTTCCGTATTAGCAAGTATCAGCAAAAAATTTTTTGGATTTTGTGCGACGCAGTTCTAATGACGTCTTCGTGAAAAACTTATATTCTTTCTCAAAACACTTTTAAAATTGAATATTTAAAAATTTGTATCCCGTTTTTTGTGTTTGCCCTACATAAAAACGTTTATAATTTTTTTATATATAAAAAAAAAAATTAAATAAAATGTGAATAACAAGAAAAATTTTATTTTTAAGAAGTGCAACTTTGACGGCTTGTCATAACGAAACGGTTGCTACTATTAAAAAAATTAATTTTGATTATTTTACCTACGATATTTTCTATTGAAAGCCACACAAGTCTTAGAAAAATTCAAACATCGATATGTTAGATTTTTGACCGCTTATTTTACACTATGCGTCGTTCTCCACTTCATTTGTCATTTTCATAAAGGAACTTGAGGGCGCCCCTGGCTTAGTTGCGCCCGCCCGCAATGCGAGCTCTGCGGGCCTGCATTTTACGCCACTGGCGTGATGTTAAAAAATTTCCGGTTCACCAAAGAACATTGTGCGCATAATGTCTATGGAATGGGTGCTATGGAGCTTAAAAACGTTCCTTCTTCTGAAGAGCTGTTGTTGATTTAACTATTTATTCTTTTAACCAAAAGACAAAGACTTAATACATAACAGTAGCAGTTACTGCCATTTTAAAACAGTCAAAATGACAAAAGTAGCAAAAATACAATTATATTGAGTGCTCTTTATTACTTTTATCACAGAAGTAAGAAGAAATGCATGCTCTGTATATTTAAAATTTCATAAATTTCCAATTATCAAATTAAAATGTTCATTATAAACACAACATTTATACTGGAAACATTATATGCGGTTTTACCAAGTTTTTCCTGTATTTCAAAATGCTTTTTTATAGTTACTAAGTAATTCTAGTAAGCAACGTATTCTGTTCTTCCAAAATTTTCGCAAACATTGATTTGATTATCCTAAGTTTATTACCATTTACACCGGTTTTGGATATTTTTAAGGACATTTAGTCCAATATATTTTTTTGAAAGAGGAATCTATTTTATCACACTTATAAACATACATTAGTATCACACTAAGCATAAATTCTAACATATGAATGAAATACATACATATTCTTTAGAGTTCCTTTTCAAAGAGTAAAAGTGTTTATGCTTGCGCACATTATTCATTAAAGATAATTTTTTTCTTTAAACATTTTTAACTACGCACATGTGTTTACAACATTCTTGAAAGCATTAATCCTTGCACAAATAAGTATAAAACTGTAATTATTTACATTTGAAAAAAACTGTGCAAAATCTTTGAATTTACGGGACATTTATAATTAAGCATACAATACGGAACGTCCCTTTAAATACTAGCCATCTGGCAACACTTCTTTGATCTATATTGAATTTAAACTCACTCCCAACACTGCAGCTCCTCCGCACATGTTTCCAAATGCATGCAAGTGTGCTTTACGCTACTGTGTGTGCGTGTGCAAATATTTTTTTTATATGTTTTTGTTTGTTTTTGTTTTGTGCAATAAATATTAATAAAATGTTTCTGCCTTTTTTGCAATTTCTGCAGGCGTTACAAAAGCAGCAAAAGCTAGCTATAGCTCATGCAAATGCGACAACATTTGATTGTGTGAGTTTGTAACACTGTGTTCGTTATGTTTGTAATGCATGTTTGTGCTTACTTCAGCTGTGGAAGCTATTACATTTTTGTCCCTGGTAAACCTAAACATTTTGTTGCTATCCACAAAAAAGTTTTTGTTATTTGAAAACCGCATAAAAATAAAAGGTTCAAATCAAATAGAAAAAACTAAGCACGTTTTGGCCGAAGGGAGTCACGAGTGGGTTACCACTGAAGTCACATTCACATTACGTCGTTTTGAGGACAAACCAGTCACGCTTGATAAATAAAATATTACTGTTTAAGCTGAATTGCTCTAATTTAAGCCATCACTTAGATTTTACTTAAAAATTAAGTCTACACTTAGACGAAAAAATTAAGAAACTCTGACGACTGTAATCAATTTTTTTTTAATATATTTTGCTTTATCTTTCAAAGACAGCTGCTTTTCAAGAGAACATTTGTAATAAACATACAATAAGTTTGGCTCAGGACTAAACTAATTTTCTTGCTCTCTTTCTTCTTATTTTTCGCAAAGAAAGGATCTCTTCTCAAACTAAAAAGATTTGTATATTAAGTTATTTGTATTTTAACTTAAATATATATGTATTCTTTCATATATATGTATAGTACTCAATTACTGAATAAAGGTAAATTTGAGTACATAATATCCCACCGGGAAAATGAGAATTAATTCGTAAAAAAACCAGGAAAAAATTTATTGATTCGTTTTTATTGCTGCAGGAATCGATTAGGAATCGATTATGAAGTATATAACAATTTATAATAAAGTAAATGTTGTTAAATTCGTTTCTTGCTTTTATGGTAACTGAAAAACGAATTGATTCTGAAACAAATTCTGCTAAAAGCGAAAAAAGAATCAATCTGTTATGATTTGTATTTTCTGTTTGTTGTTGATGTTTTTGTTTTTGTCAGATATTTTTGAAAAACGATTGTTCTGTTGTTTTCCTTTCACGCGTTTCTTAAAAATTTTACTTTCTGTTTGATTTGTCAGCGTTGAAGGTACAAACTGGTTCAGAAGGCTCGAAAGTTTTAATAGTGTATTGTTTGGTAAGTTATGAAAAACCATTGCTCTTTACTTGTTTAAATCATTTCTTAATGTTTTTTTAAATGCAGAGTGCATTTGCAAGGAAAGATACGACCAGGAACAGTACCAAAAGGATATGAAGGAAGCTATACGCAAGTCAAAATGTAAATACTATGAGGATACATTCAAAGCAAAACCAAAGGAACTACCTTCATCATAAACATCAATATTTTTGCGATAAATGTGGTATTATTATAATCTAAATATCCTCTGTCTAAATATTATTTATTCTTTCAAATTACCTAATAATTATCTCTATTAATTTGAATTATTATCTATTCCAAAAGGGCTTCTTAGCGATTCATACTTTTCTCATATTCAAAAAATGCATACTTTTTTCATTTAAAAGAATCCATTCTATAAGCGAATAAAAGAATCGATTTCAGCAGTGATTCAAGTGGAAGGAAGAAAATAAGTACTACTTTTTGTAGGACATAACAATGTTAAAAATAATCAATTCTAGAATCAATAATTGGAAAAGTGAATTGATTCTTTTTTCATACACAATTGATTCTTTTTTCCCGGTGGGATCCTAACGTAAAATCACAAGTAATAACTACACAGTCAAACAAATAAAATTATTACAGACTTCGATTAACGGATTCTAAAATATGAATAAACTAGTACTTAAGTATCGGTTGCTTGTAAGTAAATTTTTAATATAGGCTTTAAATTTACAAAAAAAAATAGCAACTTCTAAAATATATTCATTGAAATATTTGAATATAAGTCTCTTTAGACAAGATTTGACTACAGCGTAAATATATATTCTCCTTAGACATTAACTCCCTAAATTTTTGCAATAAAAATTTATTTATAATTCTTAATTTTGAGCTGTTTAGATGAAGAAAGTTTTGAGAAGGCAACAACAACAACAACAGCAACTCTGTATAGGCTCAATCACACAGCAGACTAGACAGACAGTTTCGAAAGGAGCTACCCTTTTCACCTTCAGTATGTTTGAGTGGTTAAGCTGTGACCAGCGTTGAGAAGTAATATATTAGTAATATATATTTTACCCTTGTCAGAAACTTGGCAATATAACTAATACCTAACGCCATAAGTAATAACATCCAGTAGTATTATTATTTTTTTGCTAGTTGCTCATAACTTATTATATTGAAAATCTTTTTTAATGAATCAATTAAATCTCAAAATGTATCTTTGGCAATGATATAAGAGATGGAAAAACAGAGCAAGAATAACTTCACCAATCTCAAAAACCTTCAACATCTGAAAGCTGTTATCTTAATGAAAAATATGTTTTGCTTTTAAAGATGAAAACTGCATTTTGATTGATAATTTATCAACAGAACAGAAGAGGTATTTAAAGACATGCAAAACCATGAATGAATTGCATTAGTACCCAAATATATTTTTGTTAACTATTAAAAAAGATTTTTGCTATTCGTCTGACTATGTTGTTAGTTATTCCTATGAATTCTAGTGCTTCTCAAGGTGTTGATGTTAATTGTAAACTGTTAATTGGTATTTTGTGCAAACAGCGTGATGGACATTTTAATACTAGAAGTTTAAAACTTGATTATGTAAGAACCGTTTTTGAAAATTTAAATGTGGACGTTATTTGTGTCTCCGAGCCATGGTTTATTTCCGAAATTCCCAACGCTTACTATAATATCCTAATTATACTCTGTTTAGAAATGACAGAACTGGTAGACGAGGAGGCGGAGTTGCTATTTATTGCCTAAATGCAAACCTTATTAACAAGTCCTGTGAGTCTGAGATTGATTTTATAATGCAGAAATTTTTGATGCCAATTTTAAAATTGTTGTCTCTTGCGTCTACAATCCTTGCGTCCAGAAGTTATAGTGTTGAATCTTTTTCCGTTGCTCTTTGTAATCGTGTGACTGACTTTGACTGTTATTCCATATGTGGTGGTTTTAATGTGAACTTGCTCAACACGGATAATGTATCTGATAGTTTTTATGACAAAGTCAATGCGGCTGGAATGACAACTATTAACTCCTCTCTTTCGCCTCGTTTTGCTCCTAATGCAACCCCTAGTCTAATCGATGTTTTTGTACTTTCTTGTGAGTCCTTGCTTCTACTTTTTGACCAAATTTCTTTTATCTCTGACCATGATCTACTTTTTTGTGCTATTAATTGTAATGCTTGTAGTAATAATATCGCAGTGACTATTTCTTACCGTGACTACAATTCTATTAATTACTCAATGTTACATGATAATTTGTCTCCATATCTGTTGGAATGATTGTTGGTTCTGTGAGAATGTGGATGATAAATAAAATATTCTTGTTTTTCATGTCTGCTGTGCTTTTGAAAATTTCGTTCCTCTACCTACTTCAGTGATCAAAAATAAGTCATTTGTTAGTTTAGCCATAAAAAAAAGGAATAAATTTTATAATAAATGGCGAAAGCACCGTAATGCTGAAAATTGGGAGCATTTTAAGCGTGCCCGCAATGAAGTTGTATCGGCAATCAGACATTCTAAGAAAATATTTTTCTAACGTAAATTGAATTGTAACCTAACATCTAAGGATTTATGGAAAAATATACGTCTCGGCGTGTGCGGTAAATCTGATCTAAAGTATGATATCAATCCTAAACAGTTAAATAATTTATTTCTTTCGAATATCATTCAATGATAATTGTCAATGCGTTGATCATCAATTTCGTGATGAAGACAAATTTTCTTTTGAGCATGCTACTGAAAATGATGTTCTTAAGGGAATTTCTTTTATAAATCGGCACTTTCGCAATGGTTATAGACAATTTCAACATCCTCACCAATGCTGCCATTGCACAGACCAGCTGAAGTGAAAAGATTTTGCCTCAAAATAACTTGTGCAAAAAAAAATCACCAACACTTCCTAAAAGAAATATGAATATGACTAAACAAATTTTTTATTTTAGTTTCAAAATAAAAAAAATATAAAACTGAATAAAAAATATTAAAATTTCATTATTTTTAAAAATTTTTCCAATCACGGTTGCCACTTGCTTATTTTTTGTTGTACCAATTCTCCGAAAAAATGTACCAAATGGGAAAAAATGTACCATTTTTTTTTTAATATAATAATTTGATAACATTTATTATAATAATTTACTGGAGTATATTTGTTTACATACCAAACATAACGAAAATATTAAGTTTTGTTATACGCTTTTAACAAAATAATAAAAACATCAAAATAGTTCATTTGCTGGCCACATATAATTAGATTCATTGCGTTCGACACACAATTATTTAGAGAGTTTTATGTTGTTAAGTATTTTATGTTCCAATTTATTTCTAAGCTTAGTTTTAATCAGGTTAACATAAAAAAAATATTGGTTCAGCAGCTGCTGAGCTGTGTGGAAGGCACATCATACTATTTAGAAAATTGATAAAATCATTAAAACAAATTTCCTCCAATTCATTCCTCACGACCCAGACATTTTCTCAAAATACCCAAATTTTTTCCCAACGTCATTGAAATTTTAAAAACTCATATTTGAAACCTGAACAAGACTCCCCTTAATCACAAAAACGTCAGGGTAGCATTCTATGAGATGATATTTTAATATGAATTGTTGAATTATGGCAATAAAGAAATTTTGTTTTCTGACATAACTTGTGATGATGTTATTATATTCAAAACATTTAGATTTTCTTTACCTAAATCGAACTTGTCTTTTATTTGTTTTAGAATATCTTTGGTAATAAGAGAAAAATTTTCTGATTGGAGATATTTTTGTGCTTTAGTGGAAATTCTCACAAAAAATTCTCAAGTCTCAAAAAATGTCTCAAAAAATGTGATTTTTACTTTATATGACAAGAAAAGCATGAATTCTTTCAACTTTTAGAACTCAATGCAATGAAAGTTCCACTGAACATAAGTCTAAACATTTCTCCAGTGCTACTAAATTTCGCTTTTTGTAACAAGTTGTTAAATTGTAAATCTTTTACAAAATGTACCAAATCGGAAAATAATGCACCAAGGTACCAAGTTAAAATAAATGTACCAATTTTGGAACAATTGTACCAAAGTGGGAACCGTGTTTCCAGTTTCGATATTAGAGATATTTTTTTAAAGGATCTTTCTTATGGTAATATGAAAATATAAGAAATAATTGTTGCTTTTATAAAGCAAGACTAGGCATATCTTTACATGGCTTAAATGCAATAAGGTACAAAAAGTTATATCAGGTTAAGTTATTCCAAAATGTTTCTTTCTGTCCTTGCGAGAAACAAACTCTTTCACCACCTCCATCGAATTAAATTCTTCAGTTTTATATTTGTGAATGTGTATAAGCGTCGCATGAGTGAGTCGTTTCTGTGTCATAGTTGCTCGAAGATACGTTTTAAGTCATCTCAGTGAACTAAAAGAACGCTTAGATAAAGCTGCTGATGCAGGCACAATCAAAACCAAAGCAACAAGGTTTTCAACTTCATTCAATAGTTTTTTCAGTGTATCGAATTTTTTCAAATGGGAGTTGCAGTAGAAACTCTACATTTTATCTTTTTGCAAACACGGAGAAAGAAAATGGTTATCCGAAAGCATGCTTATGAAAAAGAGAGAAATAAGAGCAAAATATATAATACAAAAATATTATCGTTGTAAAAAAACTGATATTTTGAATAACTTTTGAAGTTGTGAGGACTCAAATTGTTGCACAATTTGGGCCTCACAAATTATATAACTGAATTTTTAACTGAATTTTAAATATGGAAAATGTAAACAACCAAAACATGAAATGTAAATTAAACTATCTCAATTAAATTTAAAGATTTATTAAATATTATGAATAAGATGTATATAAATCATTATATTATATTATATCTTATTAGCTAAAATATATATTAATGTTATAAATATTCTGTTGAGGAAATAATAATGTACTGAATAACAAATAAGCAAACAAATAATAAATACAAACATACAAACATGCAGAGCCATGCACACAGTCACATATACACAGGCAGGGAAAACAAAACAAGTGAACACGGAACAGAAAGGCAATGGGAGAGTATAAAGCAGTCGCGTTTGCTTAGGACAGGCAGTCTTGTCGCAGGCGCAGTAGCATGCACATGCTTTGAGACTGAGTAGTTAGTTCAATCGTAGTTATCTTAAGCGAAGGTGTCCTCACCCTTCGAACGTTGTTTACTCTAAGTCAGGCGTAGTTATCTTAAGCGAAGGTGTACTCACCCTTCGAACGTTGTTTACTCTAAGTCAGGCGTAGTTATCTTAAGCGAAGGTGTACTCACCCTTCGAACGTTGCTTACTCTAAGTTCAAAAGGTAGTTATCGTAAGCGAAGGTGTACTCACCCTTCGAACATAGTGTTTAATCTAAGTCAGGCGTAGTTATCTTAAGCGAAGGTGAACTCACCCTTCGAACGTTGCTTACTCTAAGTTCAAAACGTAGTTATCGTAAGCGAAGGTGTACTCACCCTTCGAACATAGTTTTACTCTAAGTCAGGCGTAGTTATCGTAAGCGAAGGTGTACTCACCCTTCGAACATAGTTTTACTCTAAGCTCAGGCGTAGTTATCGTAAGCGAAGGTGTACTCACCCTTCGAACGTTGTTTACTCTAAGACAGGCGTAGTTATCGTAAGCGAAGGTACCTCCACCCTTCGAACATAGTTTTAATCGGAGTTCTATCGTAGTCACTCACAGCGAAAGGAATTATAGCAAGTAACGGCATAAATATGAATAAGCAAAGATTAATTATATCACTTTAATTTATATAATGCTTAAAAATTAATAATAACTAAGTAACGTACTCATTAAGCAATAAATAAACAAATGAAAATAATAAAGAATTACTCTACAGTTTAAAACTAAAATGCTGGCTTTCTTATTTAAAACAACGGAATCATTGGTAAATAAATTATTTTGTAAGAACCCCTGGTTTACTCACTGAGCCTACCTCAGCAAAAATCAGTAACGAGCAAAAGGGTTCGTTACAAATGGCGCCCGAGCAGGGACCTTAAAGACATAGAAAACACGAAAGCTAGATAAGAAAATAAATACAGAGAGCTAAAAGACAGAGAACAAAGCCAAAGCCAGTAAAGAAAACGAAAGTCAGAGCAAAACCAGCAGCGTAACACAACACATGATAAAAATGGTCAATTCTTCCTGGGTATACTTTCTACGGAAAGACGAGTTGCAAGGGTACGCAGAAGAATTTGGATTCGATAGCACAGGAACGGTGCAAGAAGCAAGAAAGAATTTTGCTACCTTTATCAGCAGATCTCTAGCAAGTAAAATAAAGGAATCAAGCAAACTCGAAAACATATCGACTCGCATACGATTGGCTGACGGGACCACGAAGGAGGTTAATCAGCAACTCGTAGTAAACATAAAACTCGGAGGAAAACAATGCAACATAGAATTAATCATCCTGCACGACGTGATCGACGACCTTATTCTAGGCATAGACTTTCTGGTCAAGATAGAAACAAGATTGCAGTGCGGAGACTACTCAATTATCCTCAAGGAAAACACGAACGATGGGAAAGAACAAGAAACAGCATGCTGTACGGTTGTACGAACAGAGGTAATCGGATCAAAAACGGGTGGTCCACAGAAAGCAACTGAGGTCATACGAACAGAAGTGGAATCAAGTACAGGTGATCCACAAGAAGCAACAAGGAGGTTACTACACACCAGGAAAATCGAGTCAGGTCCAACCGACGAATCAAAAATCGAAGAGTTTTTAAAGGCAGAGCTGAACAAATTCGAAGGTCTTACCGGAGTGTCCCATATCACCACGCATCGAATTATCATGAAAGATGGACACCCGATAAAGCAAAGGTACTTCCCCAGAAACCCCGCAGTACAAGGAATTATTAACCAAGAAATCGATGAATTGATAAACAAAGGATGTATCGAGCCATCGCACAGCCCACATAGTGCGCCCATTGTCCTAGTTAAAAAGAAAAATGGAAAGTGGAGACTTTGTGTGGACTACAGGCAACTCAATGCCAAATCTATTCCCGATGCGTACCCATTACCGCGAATCCACCATATATTTGATAGGCTCAAAAGCGCCAAATATATAAGTACGCTCGACCTGAAGAATGGATACTGGCAGATTCCTATGGAGGAGAGCAGTAAACCGTACACAGCATTTACCGTCCCAGGAAGAGGGCTCTATCAATGGCGCGTTATGCCATTTGGGCTACACTCAGCGCCAGCGACGTTTCAACGTGCACTAGACCAGGTCATAGGACCCGACATGGAGCCGCATGCATTTGCTTATCTCGACGATATAATAGTGATCGGGACCTCGCTAGAGGAACACATGCGACATCTTCAGGAAGTATTCCGGCGACTACAGGCGGCGAATTTAAAAATAAACGTGGAGAAATGCGAATTCTTTAAAAACAAGCTGAAGTATCTAGGACACGTCGTCAGCGACCAAGGTATTCACACCGACCCGGACAAGGTAGCCGCCATTCAAGAACTCGAACCACCAACTAATGTAAAGCAGCTACGCAGGTGCCTTGGAATAGCCTCATGGTATAGACGTTTTGTACCGGAATTTTCAGACGTAGTGCACCCACTCACAGGGTTGCTAAAGAAAGGTAAGCACTGGAAATGGGGAGATGACCAACAGCAAGCGTTCGAAACATTAAAAGCTAGACTGACCGAAGCTCCAGTGCTAGCATGTCCAGATTTCACCAAGAAGTTCAAGTTACAAACAGATGCCAGTGATTACGGTCTAGGTGCGGTTCTCACGCAGGACCATGATAACCAAGAACGTGTCATCGCATACGCCAGCCGGCACCTAAACAATGCAGAGAAAAATTATTCAGCCACGGAGAAAGAATGTTTGGCCATAGTGTGGGCTATTCGTAAGATGCGACCCTACCTAGAGGGGTACCAATTCACGGTCATCACTGACCACCTTTCTCTGAAATGGTTAAATTCAATTGAGAGCCCATCAGGACGAATAGCCAGGTGGGCGCTTGAGCTGCAACAACATAAATTTGACATACAATACCGGAAGGGAAAGTTAAACGTCATAGCCGATGCACTATCACGACAACCACGAGAGAAACTGCTTCGAACGTCAGACGACTCTGCAGAAAACGCCCCTATATGCAAATGGCTATCAAAGCGGGAAGCAGAAGTCCAACAGAATCCAGAGAAGTATCCGGACTACATCAGAGAAAATTGCGTACTATACCGCCATATACCCAGTGCCAATGACGACGACTGTGCACCGTGGAAAATGTGTGTACCTAGTTTCCAACGAGAACAGGTAATCAAACAAAATCACGATGATCCAACTGCCGGCCACATGGGCATCCGCAAGACCATCGCCAGAATAACAAGCCGATACTACTGGCCAGGCATGTTCAGAGACATAAGCCAGTATGTACGAAGGTGCTCTATCTGTCAGCAATTTAAATCAAATTCATCGCAGCAGCACCTGCGTCACCAATTGCCATCGCAGCAGCATCTGCGTAACCAACTGCCACGGCAGCCGCCACTGCATAATCAACGGCCATCGCAGCAGCATCTGCGTAACCAACTGCCACGGCAGCCGCCACTGCATAATCAACGGCCATCGCAGCAGCACCTGCGTCATCAACTGCCATCGCAGCAGCATCTGCGTAACCAACTGCCACGGCAGCCGCCACTGCATAATCAACGGCCATCGCAGCAGCATCTGCGTAACCAACTGCCACAGCAGCCGCCACTGCATAATCAACGGCCATCGCAGCAGCACCTGCGTCACCAACTGCCATCGCAGCCGCATCTGCGTCACCAACTGCCATCGCAGCAGCATCTGCGTAACCAACTGCCACAGCAGCCGCCACTGCATACTCAACGGCCATCGCAGCAGCACCTGCGTCACCAACTGCCACCGCAGCAGCATCTGCGTAACCAACTGCCACAGCAGCCGCCACTGCATACTCAACGGCCATCGCAGCAGCACCTGCGTCACCAACTGCCATCGCAGCAGCATCTGCGTAACCAACTGCCACAGCAGCCGCCACTGCATACTCAACGGCCATCGCAGCAGCACCTGCGTCACCAACTGCCATCGCAGCAGCATCTGCGTAACCAACTGTCACAGCAGCCACCACTGAATAATCAACAGCAGCGCAGTAGCAGCTGCGTCATCAAAAGCATCACAGGATCGCAGTAGCAGCTGCAACATCAAAAGCAACACAAGAGCGCAGTATCAGCTGCGTCATCAGAAGCATCACGGCACCACAGTAGCAGCTGCATCATCAAAAGCAGCACAGAAGCGCAGTAGCAGCTGCGTCATCAAAAGCATCACAGCATCGCAGTAGCAGCTGCGTCATCAAAAGCATCACAGCATCGCAGTAGCAGCTGCAGCATCAAAAGCATCACAGAAGCGCAGTAGCAGCTGCGTCATCAAAAGCAGCACAGCATCGCAGTAGCAGCTGCATCATCAAAAGCATCACAGCATCGCAGTAGCAGCTGCATCATCAAAAGCAGCACAGCAGTGCAGTAGCAACTGCGTCATCAAAAGCAGCACAGCATGGCAGTAGCAGCTGCGCCACCAAAAGCAGCACAGCAACGCAGTAGCAGCTGCGTCATCAAAAGCATCACAGCATTGCAGTAGCAGCTGCGTCATCAAAAGCATCACAGCAGCTGCGTCATCAAAAGCAGCACAGCCACACTGTAAGAGCAACGTCAACAAAATCAGCAAGGCAGCACAGCAGCAGCTGCCTAATCAAAGCAGTGAAGTATCAGCTGCATTATCAGCAACATCAGGTGTCAACAGCGGCGTAACAGCATACGTTATCCATAGCACCATCAATAAACGCAATTGACAGGGTCGTCAAACAGTTGCACCGTCTGAGCCAGAGTGCAGCGTTCACAACCGCACCAACGAGACAGGCAGACCACTACCACCGACACTGGTTTCCGAAATCGAGGCTGCAGTAACGAAGAAGACGAGGCGGCAGCGGCTTCCATTTCTAATGCAGAATTATCGAAGGCAGACGATACCATGTTCAAATTGGCAAGAACGGACAAGTGAAGGTCACCACTGAAGGGGAAAGAAAAGGGGGGGGTGTGAGGACTCAAATTGTTGCACAATTTGGGCCTCACAAATTATATAAATGAATTGTTAACTGACTTTTAAATATGGAAAATGTAAACAACCAAAACATGAAATGTAAATTAAACTATCTCAATTAAATTTGAAGATTTATTATATATTATGAATAAGATATATATAAATCATTATATTATATTATATTATATCTTATTAGCTAAAATATATATTAATGTTATAAATATTCTGTTGAGGAAATAATAATGTACTGAATAACAAATAAGCAAACAAATAATAAATACAAACATACAAACATGCAGAGCCATGCACACAGTCACATATACACAGGCAGGGAAAACAAAACAAGTGAACACGGAACAGAAAGGCAATGGGAGAGTATAAAGCAGTCGCGTTTGCTTAGGACAGGCAGTCTTGTCGCAGGCGCAGTAGCAAGTACATGCTTTGAGACTGAGTAGTTAGTTCAATCGTAGTTATCTTAAGCGAAGGTGTCCTCACCCTTCGAACGTTGTTTACTCTAAGTCAGGCGTAGTTATCTTAAGCGAAGGTGTACTCACCCTTCGAACGTTGTTTACTCTAAGTCAGGCGTAGTTATCTTAAGCGAAGGTGTACTCACCCTTCGAACGTTGCTTACTCTAAGTTCAAAACGTAGTTATCTTAAGCGAAGGTGTACTCACCCTTCGAACGTTGTTTACTCTAAGTCAGGCGTAGTTATCTTAAGCGAAGGTGTACTCACCCTTCGAACGTTGTTTACTCTAAGTCAGGCGTAGTTATCTTAAGCGAAGGTGTACTCACCCTTCGAACGTTGCTTACTCTAAGTTCAAAACGTAGTTATCGTAAGCGAAGGTGTACTCACCCTTCGAACATAGTGTTTACTCTAAGTCAGGCGTAGTTATCTTAAGCGAAGGTGTACTCACCCTTCGAACATAGTGTTTAATCTAAGTCAGGCGTAGTTATCTTAAGCGAAGGTGTACTCACCCTTCGAACGTTGCTTACTCTAAGTTCAAAACGTAGTTATCGTAAGCGAAGGTGTACTCACCCTTCGAACATAGTGTTTACTCTAAGTCAGGCGTAGTTATCTTAAGCGAAGGTGTACTCACCCTTCGAACGTTGCTTACTTTAAGTTCAAAACGTAGTTATCTTAAGCGAAGGTGTACTCACCCTTTGAACGTTGCTTACTCTAAGTTCAAAACGTAGTTTTCTTAAGCGAAGGTGTACTCACCCTTCGAACATAGTGTTTAATCTAAGTCAGGCGTAGTTATCTTAAGCGAAGGTGTACTCACCCTTCGAACGTTGCTTACTCTAAGTTCAAAACGTAGTTATCGTAAGCGAAGGTGTACTCACCCTTCGAACATAGTGTTTACTCTAAGTCAGGCGTAGTTATCTTAAGCGAAGGTGTACTCACCCTTCGAACGTTGCTTACTCTAAGTTCAAAACGTAGTTATCTTAAGCGAAGGTGTACTCACCCTTCGAACATAGTGTTTAATCTAAGTCAGGCGTAGTTATCTTAAGCGAAGGTGTACTCACCCTTCGAACGTTGCTTACTCTAAGTTCAAAACGTAGTTATCGTAAGCGAAGGTGTACTCACCCTTCGAACATAGTGTTTACTCTAAGTCAGGCGTAGTTATCTTAAGCGAAGGTGTACTCACCCTTCGAACGTTGCTTACTTTAAGTTCAAAACGTAGTTATCTTAAGCGAAGGTGTACTCACCCTTTGAACGTTGCTTACTCTAAGTTCAAAACGTAGTTATCTTAAGCGAAGGTGTCCTCACTCTTCGAACGTTGTTTACTCTAAGTCAGGCGTAGTTATCATAAGCGAAGGTGTACTCACCCTTCGAACATAGTTTTACTCTAAGCTCAGGCGTAGTTATCCTAAGCGAAGGTGTACTCACCCTTCGAACATAGTTTTACTCTAAGCTCAGGCGTAGTTATCGTAAGCGAAGGTGTACTCACCCTTCGAACATAGTTTTACTCTAAGCTCAGGCGTAGTTATCGTAAGCGAAGGTGTACTCACCCTTCGAACGTTGTTTACTCTAAGACAGGCGTAGTTATCGTAAGCGAAGGTACCTCCACCCTTCGAACATAGTTTTAATCGGAGTTCTATCGTAGTCACTCACAGCGAAAGGAATTATAGCAAGTAACGGCATAAATATGAATAAGCAAAGATTAATTATATCACTTTAATTTATATAATGCTTAAAAATTAATAATAACTAAGTAACGTACTCATTAAGCAATAAATAAACAAATGAAAATAATAAAGAATTACTCTACAGTTTAAAACTAAAACGCTGGCTTTCTTATTTAAAACAACGGAATCATTGGTAAATAAATTATTTTGTAAGAACCCCTCACTGAGCCTACCTCAGCAAAAATCAGTAACGAGCAAAAGGGTTCGTTACAAAGTTTTCTTTTTAAATTGTTTTTTTAGCCAAATAAGCGGAGGAGGGGGCAACTGCCCCCTTTCCCCCGCTTGCTCCGCCAGTGAAATTTAGGCTTAAACCTCTTGCATCGTCGGATGAGGCTAATAACGCTCGTGGGTCATTGTGTAAAGCTTTGATGATTGTTACAGCATTGCCAACATTTCTGAGCTTCTCAATGTTATATTCTTCAATTTCAGCGTTATTCGAAATTAATCTTAACACATTTTAATTCGAAAAAAATTAACGCTGATTGAACATGGCCGATAAGAGGTCGTAGTCTTGTAGAGTCAGTTCTCGTAATGATACTATTAGTAAGCATTCCCTGAAAGCCTGTTATTCTGGTCGAATTTATCTCATTATCAGGTTCAATACGAACACTTTGCTTATTTGACGATAGACTAATTGACCTTGAGTGGCGGTAACATCACCTGACCGCGGATTCCCGTAAAGTAGGATATCTACAGCTGGCTGCAGTTGATTGATATCTCCGAAGAACAGCCATACGTACCCTTTTTTAGCAGCATCGGCAAAGAATGATGAATGTTACAGTTTCTTATAAATTTTGTGCAGTGCGGGTTGAAAAAATTTCAGGAGATATAGAAGAATTTTATCTTGAATCCTGTTAAACATAAATTCAATTAGAAAATAAACATTATAAATATTTACTTTTAGCACGAAAACATTCATCATTCTCTGCCGGAGCTGCTAAAAAATATTACAAGCAATAGCAGCAGCGTAGCGAGTACAAACAGCTACAGCACGTCTCTGCATAAAGCACAGCAGCACCGCATGCCAAAATCGATAGCTGCTGCTGTAAAGCCTGCTTGAAAAATGTTAAAAAGCGACAGCAGCAGCAAGAAGACGACTTAAAAATGCTATAGCTTGCTGTTGCTGTGGCTTCGATAATGTTCCAAAATTACAGCACGACTGAAAAACCGAACGCTCGCTGCCGCTGAAACCATTTGTTTATTTCGTAGTTTGCAGCCGAAGCAAAATTTATTTATGGAAAATTGCTAAATAAATTGCTCAAGTGTAGCCAAAGTAAAAACTTTGATGCTTTTGCTAATTTGGCAGCAGCAATTTAAACCCTGAACAATAGTATGCATCAAAGTCATGAAATAATAGTTGATCCCGTAACGTCTAAGGATGCGAAAATCGACCCCCTCCTTTTCCATACCATTTTTTGCTTCCTTCGACCAGCTCTTTCACCTCCGTAAATATTCGTACTCTTACACTGGACACTCTGTATATGTATGTATTTTTGTTTTGTTTGTATAGAAATTTGAATGGTTCAATAAATTTTCATCTGATTAATATTAATACTTACAATACAAAAGGTACAAAAACGCCAAATTAATAATCAATTAATAAAAATTTATGCGAAATATTCTAAGCACTAGCACTTTTCTCCATTATTAGCTGCGTTCCATTCGCTTCAAAACAATCCAGATTATTTTTTTACATGCAAAGCAAAAACGAATATAATAATCCTATAACAAATAGGTGCCGCACCTGTATATATTTATGAGCTGTCATTTCATTTTTTGAATTATTTGTTTGTTTGATACAATGACTATTAGGTAGCCATGACAGCTACCTATTTTCTCACAAGCTGCGACCATCGAATGTTAAACAAAAAAAAAAAAAAACAAAACAAACCCCGTGTATAACACATTGGACACATTCAGCGGAGCCAACAATTGCACTTAAATTATTTATATAATTGCATAATATTAATAATTAAATGAAATAATTTACAATTTTTCTGACGATTAGAGCAAAACACATTCAGAGAAAAACATCGTTCACTAAGGTATCGCTACCATAGTGCTGGTCTACACTAGCCTCACTCCACCGACTCACTTTGATGTTTATAGAAGAGATGAGGAAGTGGGAAGGTAAATGAACCGTGAGGCAAGAGTTTCAAAAACTTTAAAAATTTTGCGACTCACTTTAGTTTGACATTTGTCATTTTGAGTGTTTTTTTCTATTATGCGCTTATAGCTGCCGGTGTTGCAGTGCTATATGCAGCTACGAAGCACACACTCAAGTTAACACTAATTTTTATTGCTTTAAAATGTTTTAGGTTAAAAACAGCACAAAAGAAAATGCTCACTCAAAGTGAGGCAGGTTATGTGTGTGAAAATTTAACAACTTTTTCACGGCAAAGTGAGTCGGTTGAGTGAGGCCAGTGTAGACAGGCTCATAACAGTTCACAACAGTTTTGAATGACACATGTTCTCATGACACCTAATAGTTATTGTATTATGATTGCTTGTTTGAATTTAATTTTTACTGCAACGGTAGTGTCCTCTACGAGTCGTTTTTCTTGCCGTTCCTTTGAGAAATTTGTTATCATGATAATATTAAGGCTATTGATATTTTCTATTCGTACACCGACAAACAAACGCGAACTTGTCCTTCCATGTCGATCGGTTTTTTGACAGATACATAAATTTGTTTTGTTTGCACAACAAAAGCAATAAGCAGCAGTAAGCTGAAGCAAAGTGAATTCAGCGAACAACAATAACAACGAAACATATGGAAATATTTTTTCAAGTAACTTATAAACTAAATAGAATTTCGAATTTTTGGCTTCGTTAGGAAATAATATTAGAGGCGTAAAACAGTTTCGAAAAAACAATTTTAAAATCGGTCAACCCATTTAGAAGTTATGCTCTTACATACATTTTTCAAACAAGCTGTTCCATGGGAGCTTCGCTCGCTCGCTGCAAAAAACTTCTTTCGAGAACGGCATATTAAACTCTTTGGAGTTCCGAACGATCACCTGACCTGAATATTATTGAAAACTGTTGATGTTACTTTGCAAGGGAAGTTTATGCCGGTTATAGGCAATATAATGCCATTCAGGAACTTAAAAGTAGCATAATTTCGAATTGGAAGGCGATACTGAGAAAGTATATCAAAAAATTTTTTTAATCACTACTAAATTGCGGTACTAATGTTTTAAAAAACAAATGGAGGCACAACTGAATACTAAATACTTATATTATAAAAATGAAAAATTGTTTTCTTATAATTTTTTGCTTTTGAATAATATTTGTCGTACTACTGAATATGATTTTGTTTTTATCTGAACAAATAATTCGATTTTTTTAAATTAAATTTCTATATATTTTCATTTCGTTTTTATATCTTATTACTCTGTAGGAAATGCAAATTTTTAATTTTTATCGCTTTCAATAAAATTTAAAAAAACTCCAATTTGCTATCTTTTTGTAGCGAAGTGTACGTATTCAGGCTCAACTAAAATAAACATGTTTAAGCACACTGTAACGATTCGTTTTTCTAAGGCTGGGGTCGGCTCGTCGGACCCAGGTTCGTCACAAATATTTTATATTTGGAACGCCAAATCAAACTCTTTATTTAAAATCGTTATAATGTTTTATTACTTAATTTATTTCGAATATGAATAACAAAATCTGAGACAAATAGGAAATATAAATGGCTCCTTAACACTTTGGAATTTATACTCTTTTATGTCAATTTTAAATAATAATTTTGATTTAAATGCAACCTAAGTAAAAGTCGGTCTAGAAGTGCACTTATGTTTGAGTTTAGGCTTTAAATTCTAATGCTCACAAATGTAACGTAACGTAAGAAATGAGGATTTTTAAGGATGATAGAGTAGCTTTGTGCAGCAACCCCACTTAACAACAAAGCCAGACAGTGGGATAGATAGGTCGAGCTAATGACGTAGCTGTTAGCCCATAACTAGAGTAGACAAGGAGGTTAGAGTAGGTTTGTGCAGCGACTCTCACTTAACAACAAAGCCGGATGGTGGGATAGATAGCCCGAGCTGATGACGTAGCAGTTAGCCCTTGACTAGAGTAAATAAGTATAGAGAAGCGAACAGTGCATAAAAATTAAGTGAACTAAAGGTAAGCACTTCCAGTTGACTCCTATGTAGTCGAATTGTATTTAATCTATTTTAAACAATTAAAGAATGATAAATTTCTAATGATACTGAGACCCTGTGCCTTTTCCTGGCGCTGGTGCTGATTTCCTATTGTTGCGCTGCTGCTGAGCGTGCTGGTGTGATCGGCGTCGACGTTACGCTGCTGCTGATGACAGCTGCGCAGGGTCCGTTGGCTTGCTGCTGACTGTGCTGTTGGCGTCGACGTTGCGCTGCTGCTAGTGGCGTCGGCGTAGTTGACGTTGACGTCGTGCTTTTGCCGGCGGTGGCTTCGCAGTTGGTGTTGATGTTGCACTACTACTTATAAGTTGCGCAGTTGACGTTGACTAATTACTGGTAGCGACCGCGAGCCGTTGACTGCACGACACTTCGATTTCGCGCACTAATTTAAAGTATGACTTCCCTCGATGAGTTTGGTTTCGCGACTGGAGTTTCTGCTCTGTTTGACGGCACTTTAATGAATGACTCTCTAGGTCTCGACTTTGCTACTTCAGACCTTCGAGTCATGCCATAGAAAAGCTTCTTTTTCCTTTCCGCCTGTGTGCTTTTATTGCGGTCTCCCTTCTGGTGCTATTTTCACTGCAGGTGTTCGCTTTTATTAGAGGCATCTTCCGATTATCCCGTTGACATGAAAATAAAAGAAAACAACAACCATTAGAGACATTAATTGACAATAATATTCTCCTGCGTAATAACACATTGGCTGATGCAATAACCCAAACGTTATTGCACCACCCCTGTAGGAATGCTTAACCTCATTTCTTCGGTTGGGCCTAAGGCCTGAGCTTAGAAAAGCTTATTAATATAAAATAATCACACAGCTTAAATTGGTTTCATAACGTCTCAGGATTTTATTATATAAAATGATATGCGACGTTCTTTCGTCTTAGTATATATATACCTATATAAAAAAAAATAAAGAATAAAATAAATGAATAATCTAAAAAATCGTACAAAAAAAATACTTCATGCTTAAACCTAATCTCAATTTATGTGGCTGTTGTGCCCTTATGTAGTGGGGGTCCCTGGTGGACCTGACTCACCGTCTACGCCCTTCCCCAAAGTCTGCCCTCGCGTTCCCTTCTGCCTACTGGGTCATTCCCTTGTTCATTTAACTGATCTACGACCCAGCAGGAACATCTGAAAGAAAATAATCTTAAAGCAATTAAACATGTAGGGCAAGACTTTAGAGAAGTTTTGGTCCTTACAACATAGAGAAAAAAGCAAAAACTCAACGATGCCAACACACGATGCCAAATTTACATCTTTTGCCTGCTTCATAATGCTATGCATGTAAAAGCAATGGATCCATCAAAACGGTAAGAATTAATTTGAATTTTCAAAATATATTATTTAAATAAGTTCAATATTTTTATACGACCACACATACTATTGTACATAGGTGATACATAAACTTTTTTTCAAATGACTAGAAGGTTTGAAATCGTGTTAACATGGAGGCATACTTTAAAGTTTAAAAAAGTGGATCGGGACAGTGTTTTTGTGTTAATCCACGCCAAAATGTTCGAGATCTAATTTCAATTTTTGTCCGAGATGTAGTTTTTAAGTCTCCTTACACGGGTAAAATTTTGGAATAATTTTTAATCCAAACTTTTTTGAACGAAATTTTTAATTCAAAAGGTACTATTTTTGAATTCCTACTTTAGATTACTTTAGCTGGTCTTAAGCCCACGTTTCTGAAAGGAACTTACTTGCGTTCGTAATGATGCAAAATAAGCAAAATCTTATTAAAAACTGATTTGTACAAGTGGATAAGATGTTGGATCAGCACATCAGAGGACGTGTGTTCAAATCACGAACTGGTCAGAAAAGTTTTTTATTTTAGTTTGATTTAGCTGGATCTCGAACCCAAGTTTATGCTTGCTTGCAAACTTACTAACTGCAAGCTTACTTGGTTTTGTAATGATGTAAAATAACCTTCTTAATAACTGAAATGGACGAGTGGATAAGATGTTGGACCAGCACATCAGAGTTCAACTCATGAACTGGTTAGAAAAGTTTTTATTTTAAGTTGATATTTATATTTCTTTTGTAAACTTTTTGCTAATAGAAAACATATCTTTTTTGGATAAGAAAATTTCAAACTTTTCCTTGGATTATAAAGTAATCTTTTTTTGGTGTTGTCCTATATGTTATCCAAAAAAGATTAAAATTTAGTCCAAGATTTTAAACCGTGTAGAGGTGTTGTTACACCTCAGAGCAATATTTGAAAAGTGGGTTCTTTAATTACATACTCCTGTTTAATTTAAGTTATAGAACGATTACTGAAAGATGTGCCTGTAAAGCGTTGAATTACCTTAGAGTGTTTAAACTGAGCATGGCCTTAATTTAGACTATAGCTGAATGGAAAAAATTAATAAAACTTCACAAACTAAAAAATAATGCATTATATTCGTAAATTTTTTTTACGATTTTTTCTTATTTTCCAGAAAAATTTCTTCCAAATAGTGAACATTAAAGAAGTTTTTGATTGCAATTCTTTTTCTTCATTTAAAAAAAAATTTTCCAATTAAAATAAAGAAACACGAATTGAGCTGAAATGCAAGCTCAAAAAAAATTCACATAAAAAAATTCAAATAAACAAATATTTATTTCTCTATTGGCAAAGTAAAACAAGACTACCGATTCATTTATTTAATTTATGTAGTTTTTTATAAAAAAGTCGTGAGTTGAAACATATCCTCTACCACAAAGCAAACACAAGGACATAACGGTCAAGGTGCTGTTGTTGGCTATGGGGATAAAGATCATGTTGGAAGTGCACTAAAAAATTTTATACGTTTGCTCGCAATACTATAAGGCAAGAAAAATAAAGATGTCAAGAAATCTAAAATTGAAATATTATTAAAACAATCGACTTATATAATATTATGTTATGTCGAGCAAGAGTTTCAAAAGCATCAAAGGACAAACATGATGCAATTTGCTGTGTCTGTGTCTATGTTTGTGTGTATAAGCAAGTGTGTGCCTCGGAAGCAGTATCCCAGTGGGCATTTCAGCTAGCGTTACGGAAAAGAAAGCATGCTAGTAGTGCTCTTATTGGCGTTAATATACCGTCCATGCTCGCTGTATTGATGAGTGCTTCTGTAAGGTCCACCTTTTGAAGATTTGGAGTCTGTTTTATATTATTTTATATGAAAAAATTTTTAAAAATTTTTAAAAACATTTAGAAAAAATTATAAATGATCAGATCAATTAAAAAAAAATCAAAATTTAAAAAAAAAATAAAATAATTTTTTTTTGTCTGAGTTGAGTCTCAAAACATTCGAACTCTAACACATTACATATCGTATTATATGAAAACTTTTATATGAAAAAATTCCAAGTCTTTTCTATTATTTTTGTATGGAGTGATTCCATTGCTTTTCGACAAAAAATATTAAATTCTCAACCTGACCCTCTCCGATTTGGTTTAAACTTTGTATACACGTAGTGTTGGCTACAATTTAGAAAATAAATTTGTAATTTTTATTTTTTTCGAATGGTTACTGAGTTACGGGTACACAAAAATTGAAAAAATTCGGTTTTTTTCTTGAGAACTGATTTACATTTGATCATAACTTTGGTGAAGTTTGAGATAGAGAAACGATCTTAGATTCATATTAAAGATATATTCAAAAGGCTTATTTTGAATAATAAAACTTTGAAATTTCTCAAATATTAAAGTTATTTTTTTTTTGCATAAAAGTTTCAAAAAAAAATATTTTTGTAAAAGTCATTTTTAAAAATTTTGAAAAAAATATATATTAATTAATGATAATTTATCTAAGTTCTCTCAAACACTATTAAAATACTATACACTATAAAAATAATTTTCGAAGTAAACTTACTTTAAAATTTATGCTCAACACAGCAGCTTGCGAGAAAGAAACAAGAACTGAACACACTAAAGTATACCATATGTGTGTGTATGTGCACAGTGCGTCATCGGTGCTTTGGTCTAAGCTAAGCAGAGTTGATAACCTTCTTTGAAATAAACTCTTCTAATAACAATTAAAATTAAATTTCACACAACACATTCATGCAGCACATTTAGGAAAAAACCTACACAAATAAGAATCCAAACAAAAATTACCGAACGTCCTTAAATCCCAATAATCGCCAGCTCTGTGAGTGCAAGTGAAGTGCTTCAATATTAAACTTTGACGTCAGAGTTTTCTTCAATTTCAATTTACATAAAATGTTTAATTTCAAAGTTTTGTGTTGCAATCCTTTTAATGAGAAAGATCACAAATTTCAAAGGCGCAATTTACGATCGGTTTCTCAATGGATGGTAGAAAAAGTTCCTTTCATAACACTTGAGCATAAGATATGTGACAAATGTAGAAAAAAATTTCAAAAATTGAGCTTTTTCAATTTTAATTGTTATAAGATGAGTTTTTTTCGAAAAATTTTATCAACTTTTCTTAGCTTACACCGAAGCACCGATGTTGCACTGTGCATTTACACACACATATGGTATTCTATAGTGTGTTCAGTTTTTGTTGCTTTCTCGAAAGCTGCTGTGTTGAGCATAAATTTTAAAGTAAATTTACTTCGAAAATTATTTTTATAGTGTTCCCATTGTCGTCCCAGGCTGAAATTTTGAGAGAACTTAGATAAATTATCATTAATTAATATATATTTTTTTCAAAATTCTTAAAAATGACTGACAAAAATATTTTTTTTAAACTTTTATGCAAAAAAAAAAATTACTTTAATATTTGAGATATTTTAAAATATTAAAATTGAAAAGATATTATTGAAAATATCTTTAATATGAATCTAAAATCGTTTTTCTATCTCAAACTTCACCGAAGTTATGATCAAATAAAAATCAGTCCTCAAGAAAAAAAACCGAATTTTTTCAATTTTTAAGTACCCGTAACTAAGTAACCACTAGAAAAAAATAAAAATTACAAATTTATTTTCTAAATTGTAGCCAACACTACGTGTATACAAAGTTTAAACCAAATCGGAGAGGGTCAGGTTGAAAGTGTTGTTGAAAAGCAATGTAATCACCCTATGAAGAAATTTAAAAAAAGTTCCAAAAAACTGTAGTTTTTTAAAATAATACAAAAAAAAATTTTTGGTTAGTCCCGCGCTCCCAGAAGCTTACTTCCATTTTTAATGATGCAAAATAAGCTAACGTTTGTTAACAACTATGGTAGTCGAGTGGATAAGATGTCGGACTGCCACATGAGAGAACGTTGTTTCCAATCTGAACATGTCAGTAGAATTTTTTTTTTCAAGTTGATATTTATATTTCTTTTCTTTCTAACGTGCATTCTCAAAAAGGGCTTCTAGAAGGCTTCTTTAGCAGGTGTGCTAGAAGCACTTCAAAGCCCTACTTTTGCCCACTGGGATACTGCTTGCTACTCATACATGCAGAATTTGTGCACGTTCTTAAGTTGGCTGAAGACTTAGAGTTCTTCTATTTATTTGTAGAGACTGAAGAAGTTGGCAAGAGTATATTTTTTTTTGTTATTTGACATAGCAACGAAGAAAAGGAAAAAGGAAACGAAATAAATGTGTAATGAAAATAACAGCTGCAAGTCCGTTTTTGTGTGTATGTGTGTGTGCCTGACTGTGTTTTGAAACGAATGCTGTTGTTTGAGAAGTATGTAAGCCAAGAATTTCTGCAAAACATGCACACACACAGATCCACAAACACATACTTACTCGGTCAATGAGTTGTTGAGCCAGCCATTCAGCCAGCTAGTGGGTCACAGCGTTAGTCAGTCAGTTGTTAAGTATAGCTCAATAGAATTTTCATCACACATATGCGAGAAAGTATGTGTGTGTGTGTGTCTACTATGTTCCCAACAAGCTGTATTAAAAATCACTGTAACTAACATACGTGCTGGGCTACTGTGTCAGTTTGTATATAAAAATAGCTCTATTAATGTAAATCGAGTTAAAGTAAAACATAAGATATTGATTTATGAGCTTATAGCATCTTTATGTAAAACGGAGCCTTCGTTCCACAATTACGTTGCTTGCGTTATTAAAATACTCCCAACGTGTGTACTTGTCAAAAAGCGATAATGTGTACATTTTTTAAAATTCCTAAAAATGCATTTTTATTTGAAGCGCAAATTTTTATGTTGGTACTGCTTCTTACATTATCTGTTTGTTTTAAATATTTTTTTAATGGATTATTGTTTGTTGACTTTAGCCGCGATACGAATATAATTGTTCTTGCTACAATAAATATTGCCACTGCATGTGGAGCTAGCGTAGGTTTCCAATAATTGTTGCACAGTTGATGACCATTCGATGTTTGAATGTAGCATTGCGCTTCTAATGTAAACTTTTTGCCACCATGTAAAAATTTTGCTAATGTAAACTTTTTTCTTGTTGTGTGTTTTAAAATATATACTAATATTATTGATATCATTGAAATGCAATATGAAATGATTATTTGTTCTTATAGTTATACTAAAATAAAATTTACCTTTTCTTAGCAGGAACTTCCACATACCTAATAAAAATTTTCATAACGATGACAATTTTGCTCTCGTTAAGTTTTGACGTCTCGTTTGGATTTTTTATCTTACATAAAACCATGATTTAATTATTTATAGGTTATTTGTTTTTTTTTACGTTTTCTCAAATTGGTATGCGTATTTGAAAATGAGAGCAAAAAAAAATCATGAGAGCAATGTCATTAGAGCTAAAAATGCACACGGTTGCCCAAATATCACACTAATTGCTGCTAAATTGACTACTATTAATTTTGTTCTAGTACTTTTATTACTCTGATTTCTTAGTGCATTAATAACTTTTTAAATTGTTTTAATTTACTAACTTCAATGAAAATTAAGTTAATAAATATATCTACACTAAAATAAATATCATTTTGTTCGTTTATTTTAATAAATACATTAAATCTAACTATGAAACCTAAACAAGAGCCTTTAGTGGCGCCATCTTAGCAGCTTTCCGTTAACGCTCAATTTCAACGCTCAATTTTTATCCCTAAATTTCTTATTTTTTTTTTAAAAGATCAGAGAACCAAGGCATATGCCTTATACAAACAAGGTTTGGTCTTTGACCTGAAAGGAAAGAATAGATTATTTAGAGGAATTGATTGGAACCATACGTGAATTATTGATTAGGCGAAACAACCGTGAAAGACAATTTGAATTGCTTTTAACCGAGGCTAGTGTTATGCCTTAGCCTCGGTAAACATTTCCAGCCCTAAGTTGTTCCTGTCCATTAATTCCACATTTTCCACAATTTAGCAGTGGATTTTTTTGTTTACCATAATTCTTAAATGTGCAGAAAAGAATAAAGAAAGTGAAAAGAACCATGCCCGAGCCCGGATTCGAACCAGGGACCTCTGGGTTGAGAGTCTAGCGCACTCTCCACTAGACTACAAAGGCCGACATATAGGCCAAATTCAGTGTAGTTGTGAGCTATTAACAGTAGTGAGAGAAGTTTTTTCAGAATGTGTTCAGAAGTCAAAAAAGTATATAAATAGTAATAATACAGGGTCCGCCATCTAACATTTTTTTTTCAACTAGTGCTTATTTCGTGAATGGTAACACTTAGCTCATGTCTGATTCGACAGATAATTAGTTTTATCCTTCCGCTGAACGAATATGGTTGTTTATATGCTTGAACAACGCTGGGAAATATTGCGACATTACTTTGAAAATCATGGTAATGTTGCAGAATGTGTGCGAAAATTGCGTACGGATTTTGGAAGAAGAGAAGCACCGTCAGCTCCGTATGTTCGTTATCTTGTGAAAAAAGTGAAAGAAACTGGCATCCTCATCGATAAACCAAAGCGTGAAAAGCCAAAAGCAGTGCGTACACCCGAGAATATTGCTGCTGTGGCAGAAAGTGTGCGTGAAGCGTCATCAACATCAATTCACCGTCGTTCTCAACAATTGAACATTTCGGAGACATCATTGAGACGAATTTTGCATAAAGACCTTGGTATTACGCCATACAAAGTCCAATTGGTTCAGGAGTTAAAGCCAACTGACCGTCCAATGCGTTTTCGCTTCGCTAAGTGGGCCTGCGATCGACTTACAGAAGATGCCGATTTTGCCAAAAAAAAATCATCTTTTCAGATGAAGCTCATTTTGATCTTGGCGGGTATGAAAACAAGCAAAATTGTCGCATTTGGGGCACAGAAAACCCGCACGCATACATTGAAAAGCCACTGCACCCAAAACGAGTCACTGTTTGGTGCGGATTTTGGTCCAGAGGCATAGTTGGGCCATTTTTCTTCGAAAATGAGCAAGGAGTGGCCGTTACAGTCATCTGGCCATGTTGAACGAATTTTTGTTCACAAAAATTGAAGAGGAGGATATTGGCAACATTTGGTTTCAACAGGACGATGTTGTTTCGAGCTACACTCGATGTCTTGCGCCCTGTTTTTGAAGATCGCATTATCAGCCGCAGAGCTGATGTCGTTTGGTCACCTCGGAGCTGCGATTTGACACCGTTGCACTATTATTTGTGGGGTGCCCTCAAAGATAAGTGTTACGCCGACAAGCCAGAGACAATTGACGCTTTAAAGGACAATATTCGTGAAGCCATTGGTGAAATACAGCTGCACACAATCGATAATGTGCTTAAAAATTGGATCGATCGTGTAGGCTACAGCATGGACAGCCGAGGCAGCTATTTGAATGAAATTATTTTTCATTATTAACCGGAAGGATTGTACTTTCAAATAAAAAAAGAAATTTGAGAAAATACCCCGTAGTTTTTTTTTATAGAATTTTCAAAAAAAAAAGTTATTTGGCGGACCCTTTACATAACAAAAAATTGTTTTAAAAACGTTTTAAATTGTTTACTTCTTAAAATTTTCTATCCCGAACTACTCCCGAGATCCCGGGATGGAGATTTTCACTCCCGATAATCCCGGGATCGATAAAAGCTTCCGGGATTGGACTCCCTAATGACTATGGACGGAAGGCAGAGACAAGACTAACAAAAAATGTTATAAACTTTTATAACAGATGGAGCCGTTTGTGAAGAAAACGTTGGTAATGATATCAGTATACTCACAGACGTCGCTCTTATGAATGGCAGAGCCGAGGCAGGCGTTTACTCAGAAGAGTTAAGCCTATCCTGTGTACTGAGGTTAGGGAGGTTTGTGTCTGTATACCAGGCGGAAATGCTTGGCGTAGTGCATGCGCTGGACCACCTGATTGATGGCCGGATCAATGGCAAGAAACTTGTCATTGCTCTCGACAATCAGTCTGTGATTAGGTGTGTGCAACGGATAGACACCACTTCTAGGTTGGACATAGAATGTCTTACAAAACTCATTAGGTGCGCCCAGACAAATGAGCTCACACTTATGTGCGTGAGAGGACACTCTCGCATAGAACAGAAAGAAAATGCTGACTCTTTAGCAAGAGAAGGATCGCTATAGGCGACAACATTATTAAACAATGGACGGACTCGGAACACCGTACAAGATGGGAAGAAGCTGTTAACTGCAAGCAATCAAAGGCGGCCGTGAAGTGGTCTTGTAGTGAGGCAGCAAAAGTTATCCGATACAATCAAAAGACTTTAAGCTGGTTTACTGCACTGGTCACAGTACACGGTCCCTTCATGTACCATCTCGGGAAGATGACTCTGACCGAGGACGATACGTGTAGGTTATGCGTAGAGGAGCCGGAAACAGCAGCACACATTTTGTGCCAGTGTCCGGCGCTGGCAAGCATAAGATTGACCACTCTCGGACGTCCATTTGTTAGTGAAGCCGAGATTGGTCAACTGACCTACAAGGATATGCTTGAGGTTACAAAGCATGCTCACGTAAAAGTGCTCCGAGCAGTAGCATCCTTTGTATAATAGGGGACGAAAAGGGACCCACTATGGTCTGCTTCGACAAATCCCCGACTTATTATATATATATAAACTTTTATCATTAGTAAATACCATAACGAGTATAATCGCAATCCGACCGTTTTTGTAGAGGTTTCACCAAGAACAACAACACAAATAGCGTGCAGTACTAAAAGCAGTAAAATACGTGAATTATAATTTTGTTATCCACAAGAAAACAAAAGTAAAAGATAAACAAATAAATGTAATATTGTAAAATGGTTTTAGCATTACATAAATAAAAGATTTTGAAGCTAATTTTATTTATCCGATATATAATGCTTTTACTTCATTATCTAACTCTAGAATTTGTATTTGTTCTTTACATCTCAGTGCAGTAATATAAGGGTCTGATGTAATCAATAGTTGATGCATTACATCCGTGTTTTTTCCAATTCGATTGCGTTTTCGAGAATATTTTAATCTACAGTTTCTAAAATCTTTGTTTCTCGCTTCTTTAGCATCTTCTAAAAGAAGGCCAACAGGTAGCATTGCTGCTTCTATAATCTCTTTTCCATGTAGTAAAATTTTATGGACAGTAACGGGCATATTTTAGCAATTGTAATGCTCAACACGTATTTTAGCGGTTTTATATGCATATTCATCAAACTTATTCGCATTCAAACTTTGCTAAAAAGTAATTGCTTGCAAAATAATTCGTTACCGTTGAATATGTTATATTTCAACACTGGCGATTTTGGACAATATTTCACAATTTTCGAAAAAAGTCTAGTAGTGTTACCATCATTAAACGTCCCTGAACCATGCTTAAAGAAGGCCCAATCTATTATGAAATTCGTTCTATATTCTCTTCTTATTCGATTCGTAAATAGGTTTTGTTTCTTGGTTTGTTGTATTTCAAATTTCCAATGACAGATATAATTTTTTCTTTCGTAAGCATATTCCATTGAAATAGGTCGGCAATATCGTGTTGAAGAAAGACTATAATTTTTCCAGTACTCTATGTTATCATCTGTATGAAGGTATGAAGTCTTAAAGGGGCCATTGAAACTAAATAAAGATGCGAGTCCGATACATCTCTCTCAGGTAAACATTGTTTCTATTCTGATTGACCTGAAGATCCATCACAACCACACTTGCTGATTAGTTTCAAGTTATTATTGCTAATAGCACTAACACTCTCAACAGATTTATCCTCCAAAATCCTTTTCGTTGTGTGATCTAACAAAATCTAACAAATCCTGTTAATTTACACTTACTCTTGTTTCTGTTATTGTAATATTTTTCCGGATATCACCTTTTTTCTCTTCGGTGATTTGATAATAAGGTGGAAGAACATTAATACTTAATCTCTTAATGTGTTCCTTAGAACTTCGTATTGATATTTTGTTAGCTGAGCATCAACAGTTAAAGCTAATGCTCGATTTAGTGAATGTACGCTTTTCAATTTTATTTTTCTTTTAATCCTACAACAGCCATTCGCAACTGCTCAACTGAATATTATTGTCTTGAACTTTCTGCTTTATACTGCTTAGTACGGTTAGAACAGCTAGCAAATTCTTTTTCAGGTCTACCAACAGAATTTTTTTCTTATATTTAGTTGAAAAATTTGAGGAAAATAAGATTCTCATAGTTGATTTAATTCGCCGTATTCAGTAAAGTGTTTTGCACGTTTGCAAGTTGTTGTTTTTGTGTGTTCAACAATTTCAAATTGTCTACATCTAGGGTATGTGCGTTTATTCTAAACACTGCATGGTATGGTTAAAGTGCCCACATTGAAATAATTACTTAACAAAATTGCATACAAATTAACATTAACACTAAAATAATTGAAATATAATTTTTAATTAAGAGAAGCGAATTTGTGGACTTTTAATAATACTGGATAATGGATTATATTCAGAGTAATTAGTAAACGTTCTTTCGAGAAGACTGCAAATGTATTTTTATAATATTTCTTAAATTAAGTACAGGGTTGCCCATATTCGACGGACCCATCTGGCAACGCCATGACTTTTGACAGAGATGTCAGATCGCTTAATGACATACCGCGTTTGAAGCGTCAGTCCAAGCAGATTTTTACCATGGAACAATACACGCCACGCGAGCGCTCTGAAATAGTTGAAATTTACATTCAACAGAAGAAGTCAATTGTGAAAACTCAACGTGCTTTTAAAAGATTAAAAAATGTGAGAAGTGCGCCTTCTAAGAACACCATTAAGCGTTTATACGAAAAATTTTCGACTGGTGAGGCTCTTTCTAATCCGAAGAGGCCAAATAAAAGTCGACCAAGGCGATCGGCCGAGAATATCGCTGCCGTACGAGCCAGTGTTGAGAGGTCCCCAAGAACATCCCAAAAACGCCGTTCTCAGCAGTTGGGCATGGCTCGGTCCACTTTACAACGGATTATTCGCGTTGATTTGCATTTGTTCGCGTACAAAATTCAATTGACGCAAAGATTGTTGCCTGCGGACAAGCCTCGTCGATTGGAATGGGCCCAAAGAGTCTTCGAAATGGCCGAAGATGACGAGGAATTTTGGAACAAAATTATCATGTCCGATGAAGCCCATTTCACATTGAATGGGACCGTAAATAAGCAAAATTGCCGTATTTACGCCACTGAAAATCCTCAGGAGATTCAAGAAGTGCCTCTTCATGACGAAAAAGTCACAGTTTGGTGCGGCGTTAGTGCGAAAACGGTCATTGGGCCGTTTTTCTTCCAAAATGAAAATGGCCATGCTGTTACCATCAACCAGGAGCGTTATCGCGACATGATGACCAATTTTGTGATGCCAATTATTCGTCGAAAGCGTATGAGGCAGTTCTGGTTTCAACAAGACGGCGCTCCACCGCACACAAGTCGCATAACAATCCATTTTCTGAAGAATTTGTTTCCGGGCCGTTTGATGTCGAAAAGTAGTGATTTGGACTGGCCACCGCGTTCGCCCGATTTGACGCCGCCTGACTTCTTCTTGTGGGGATATTTGAAGTCAAAGGTTTACGTTAACAAGCCAAGGACCGTAGAAGAGCTCAAGGACAACATTCGTGAAGAAATAGCCGCTATTCCGGCCGAAATGTTGGCGAAAACGATGGAAAATGCTGCAAAAAGGGCACAATACGCCATCAACGCCAGAGGCGGCCATTTGAGAGATATCATATTCAAAAATTGATGTAAAGAAATCTACTTGGAACAAATTAAATGATTAAGATTGCCAACCGCCAAATTTTTATTTTTTTCTTTGATTTTTTTAAAAAAAACATGGGTCCGTCGAATATGGGCAACCCTGTATTTAATAAAAGAACAGTTATAAGAACAGATATTTGGAAAAGTACTAATCTTATATATTAATAGGCAAACATCAAATGTTGTCGTACACTTTTTCGATATTAATTTTAGAATAAGGGCAATGAAGCTTACATCATTCGAAAGGTACTGCGCCCAATATGTGCAGAATAATTTTTGATTTTAAATTTATGACCTCTGACCCGAAATATTAACGTTGAAAGTTTGTATTATTTTTAATAAGGAATCTCAGGGCTAGGAAGAGGTAGAATGGTGATTGAGGTATCAAATGAGAGATCTGGCTGCACAGTACGATTACATTTTAGATTGGTGACCTTCATTATTTTATTAAATAATTAAATAAAATCTAAACTGTAACAGATGGAAGAATATAATGTAAGAGGGAATTTCGGACATTGAATAGGTGTGGAAAAAATACTTGCAACATTTTGCGCTATCTCTTACGGATACCCTACAACAAGTATTTTTTTATACAACAAGAATGAATATATATTGTGTTGGTGAAATTCCTTACAAAAAATTTTCGTTATTTTGACATAAAAATCATAGCGATATCTAGAAAACTACAGATGTTCTCAGTACAACGTATTTTTGTATGAAAACTCGTTGGTTGAGGAATATAACGGTATACAAAAGCTTTCTTGGTAATATTTTCCGCGGATAGTATGTTTAAAAAATCCCCTTAAACTGACACTAAAATTATTTAGATATCTCGAAAAATTTATATCTTCCCAGTAAACGTATTTCCTTGAAGCAAGGCCATCGCCTCAGATAGAGAAAAAAACTATTGAAATTTCAAGTTTTGACTTTGCAAGCAAATATCTCAAACATTTTTTAATCGATTTTCAACAAATTTTCTTTGTCTGAAAGAGCAATTAAATGACTTTGAGATTAACGGTTGTCTCATCAATTCAATGTTTTAAATTGTTTTAAAAAAATCTCTAAAATATTTAGATGTTGCTCAAAATATAAGAAAAAATAAGACAAACTTTTTCTTTGTTGTAAGTTTTTTTATTTTTTACACTCTATCATATGACATATCATTTATATGCAAAAATTGCCTCATTTTGATACATAATTCAATAAACCGTTTCTATCATCGAAATTCATGAGCTATCCCCTATGATTTTTTTGATGAAAATTTAATTATCAAAATGTTGTTTTTACATTTTTTACAAAGTTCTACAACTCAAGAAATAATTTCTTTGAAAAAAATTTTCTAATATTTCAAACCACTCCAAGGTTATATACAAAAATCTATGATTTAAGTCATTTCGGTATTTATATAGAAATATGCGTGGGAGAAACAGTTCTTCCGTGTTTCTGAACCGATTTTGATAATTTTTTTAAAGAAATTTTAGTTGGGAGAAGGAGTTCACTGAATATTTTTGTGGACTTTGACATGAAATATTAGCGTTTAAAGAATATTTCTTAAGTAAAACCTAAACTATAAAAAATGAAAGAACATAGTGTAAGAGGAAATTTTCGACATTAATAAAGGGTGTTTTTATAGAGTAATACAAGCTTAAATCATAATAAAACATAGTAACATATTTTTAATATCAATGAAACGAGCTTTATTGGATAGAAAATTTAATGACATTAATGCTTAAACATGATTTCGGCCATGTGGCCACCACGGCTGGTGCGTACAAGGCGCAATCTGGAACACCAATTTTCACAAACTTTTCGCAGCATTTGCGGCCGTATCTCGCCGATAAATCTTCGAATGTTGATTTCCAGGTGTTCAATTGTTTGTGGTTTATAGACGTAGACAAGTGACTTTACATAACCCCAAAGAAAATAATCCAAAGTTGTTAAATCACACGATCTTGGGGGGGAAATAATTGGGCCATTTCGTGAAATTATTTTTTCGTCAAAAGTTTCCTTGAGTTAATCAATTGTAGCGCCCGCTGTGTGGTATGTGGCTCCGTCCTGTTGGAACCACATATCAGCAAGATAAATGCCAGCTAATTGAGGTAACAAAAAAACTTCGAATCATGTTCCTATACCGTTCACCATTGACAGTAACATTCTGACCATCATCGTTTTTGAAGACATATGGGCCAATGACTTGAATGACGCCAGCCCATAAAGCGCACCAAACAGTAATTTTCTGTGGGTGTAATGGTGTTTCGACAAAAGCTTGTGGATTGTCCTCACTCCAAATACGACAGTTCTGTTTATTTACGTACCCATTCAACCAAAAATGGGCTTCATCGGAAAATAAAATTTTTCATGGAAATTCAAAATCAATATCAATTTGTGCTTCAGCCCATTCGCCGAATTGGCGGCGCATACGATGGTCGTTTGGCTTTAATTCCAGCACAAGTTGAATCTTGAAAGGTTTTAAGCCAAGATCTTTCGTAAAATCTTCCATAAAGTGGAAGGACACAACCTCAGTTGCTGAGAACGGCGACAAATTGATTGATTAGGATCATCTTCAATACTTTACTGTACAGCGGCTACAGATTCTTCAGTGCGCACTGGTCGGCATCTCACGGGATGCAAATTATCAGTAACAGTAAATGTGGTCCGAAAACGATCTATTGTTCCTCGAATTTGACGAAGTGCACGATAAGTTTGACGAACATAACCATTATTTTGATTAAAAATTTACACAATTTGCTCGCGTTGCTCTGGTGTAAGTCGATTCATAATAAAATGTAAAAGCAAACTAAACAAAAAGCAACTATCAGCTGTTTAATGGGTGGTCAAATAAAACAGTGATGCCAACTCAAAGTTGTATTACTCTATAAAAAGCACCCTTAACATACATGTTAATATATTTTGAAGAGAACTCAAAAATACTTTTTTTAAGGTATATATATAAATAAAGCTGAGCTAAACCATTGATTTTAAAATAGTACTAGAATCGCCTGTGGCCGAAATTCGACCAACCTTCTGAAATTTCAATAGTTTTTTCGAGTTCTGAGGCATGACCTTGCTTTAAAAATTGTGCTGTTTTAAGAAAATCTTAAGTTTCAAATTATCGCAATTAAATGGTCTGCATTTTTTTAAAAATATCTGTTAAAACATAACCCATAAAAACTTTCGTACACCGTTATTTTTCACAACCAGGACTTTTCATATAAAAAAAACACGTTGTACTGAGAAAAGCTATAGTTTTCAAGATATCGCCATAACTTTGATGTCATAATAAAGGGAATTTTTCAGAGTTTACTATTTATAAAAAATTCTAGCATCAGAGATATATTCACACATGTTACATACAAAAATGCATATTGTAGGGTATTGCTTATTGATGCATCTTATCAAACTAAATTTCCCTGCTAAATTTTAATCTCCTTCAACTAAAAACGACGTTTTTATTAAAAAAAGTTCTAAAATCCTTAAGTTTGAGCGCAACTTACAATTACAATTACAATTTAGAAAGTTTTTTGACTTTTCCGTAAAATTTTTTCATTTTAGCTTATGGCTTTTTGATTTAATATAAAGATATTTAAAATATTGTCACTGCCTAGGGGTGCAAGAGACCCCCTTTCACCTCTGCGGACGCATATGACTATATTCTTGTATTTATATTTAAAAATATATTACTTATATAACATAAATACATTATAAGGTAAATATATTCCTTTACTATTAATCATAAGTAAATATAATAAATATACACTCAGGGAATTATTGAATTTCGTATACGGCTGCCATGAAAAAGTTGAGGCTGTAATAGCCATACTAGAGTTATCTATATATATAAAAATGGATGTATGTATGTGGGTATGTGGGTATGTGGGTGGGTATGTGGGTGGGTATGTGGCTATATCACGTATAGACTCCAAAACCGCTGAACCGATCTTTATGAAATTTTCAGGGAAAATAAAGCCACATCTTGAGAGTGTTCCTGTGAGGTTTCGTAACGATTGGAGAAGGGGGCGTGGTATCTCCCATACAAGCCAAATTTGCTCCATCGATCACAAACAAAAAAAAGAAAAATATCTCACGGTTTCAATCGTAAAAAACTAAGATTTGGGGATTTTGTTCAGATGGTTACTGTCGGTAACTGTACAAAAAATGGGCGTGGTCGTTATATAAATACGCCCACTTTTTCGAAATCATGGCAATTCCGGAGTTCTGCACATTTTTACAGTGAAACTTGCTCTTTAGGTGCTCCAAGAGACGAACACAATTTATAAATGTTTTCACGCCCACTTTTAACGCCCACAAATCAATATCTATATATATATAAAGCAAAACGATGAGTGTCTGGCTGTGTGATGTCTATAGACTCCAAAACTACTGAACCGATTGACCTGAAATTTTAGCAGTCGATTTGTTTCAGGTACGAGATGGTTGAGGAAAAAATTTGCCACACCTCCCTTTTACCGCCCCCAAATCACTAAAAATGTTATATTTCAGTCGGTTTGGGTCGTATATGGCTAAAATTTTGTAATTTAGTATGTACGGTTACTGTCGACAACTGTCCTAAAAATGGGTTTCCACGCCCCCTTTTACCGCCCACAAATAAATGAAAATGGTTTATTTCAGACGGTTTTGGTCGTATAAGACTTAAATTTGTTTCTTTGGTTTGTGAAGTTACTGACAGTAACTGTACGAAAAATTGGTTTCCACGCCCCCTTTTGCGCCCACAAATCAGTGAAAATGCTATATTTCATGCAGTTTTGGCCGTATGAGACTAACATATGATACTTAAGTTTGTATGGTTACTTTCGGCAATTGTACTAAAAAAGGGCGTCAGCGCTATATAGCCACACCCACTCTTTAAGAAACCATCAAAATTGACTACTGGGTCGATTGAGCTAAAATGTTGGCTTAGTTTGTACGGTTACTGTTAGCAACTGTACTAAAAATTGATCTCCACGCCCCCCTTTTACCGCCCACAAACCAATGAAAACGTTTTATTTCAACGGTTTGGGTCGTATTAGACAAAAATTTTGTAATTCAGTACATATGGTTACTCTCGGCAAGTGCACTATCAATAGGCCTGCCCTACTTTAGTTAAACTCACTTTTCGGGGAGTTAGCGTCAAGTGAAGTAAAGTGCGCCAGGCTTAACCTAAATTGAGCTGAAATTTGGGCAGTCGATTTGTTTCGATTACGAGATGGCTCAAGGGAAACATTTTACCGCACCCCTTTTTACCGCTTGCAAAACAACAAAAATGCTATATTTCGCACGGTTTTGATCGTATTAGACTAAAATGTGGTTATTTAGTGCACATGGCTACTTTCGGTAGCTGTACTGAAAATGGTGAATATATTTGACATTTCTTGACATTTTTGTGTATAGCAGTAAGGCGGTCTGTGGCAGAACAACGTTTGCCGAGGAGATAGATTGTTCCTGTGAGGTTTGGTAACGTTTGGACGAGGGGGCGTGGTTCCTCCCATACAAGCCAAATTTACGCTATCGACCACAAACCAAATAAGGGATATATATCAGACGGTTTCGATCGTAAAAACTAAGATATTATCATTTTGTTCAGATGGTAACTGTCAGTAACTGTACAAAAATAACTTTTTCGTCGCAATATATATACGCCCACTTTTTCGAAATCATGGCAATTCCAAAGTTCTACACATTTTTATACTGAAACTTGCTGTGTAGGTGCTCCAAGAGGCAGACACGATACATAAATGTTTTCACGCCCACTTTTAGCGCCCACAAATCAATATCTGTACATATAAAAATTAATCGTGATTTGTTCGGATGCTTAAAACTTGAAAACGACTAGACCAAATAGGATACTTCCTTCTACTGGTTTGTTCGTAACTGCTACGCAAAGGTTTAGGAAAAAAGTAATGCCACACCCCTTTTATCGCCCACAAATCAATAAAAATGCTATATTTAAGAAGGTTTTGGTCGTATTAAATTAAAATTTGGTAAATAAGTTCTTATGATGACTGTCACTAACTTTAATAAAAACGGGCGTTGACACACTTCATCTACGCCTACTTTTGGAAATATCACAATACTCCGATACTATTGGTCCGATTGAGCTCAAATTTTGTAAGTGGCTTTGCTTTGAGTACGAGATGGTTTAAGAAGAAATGCCACACCTTCTTTTACCTCCCATTAATATAAAAACAATTTGTGTTATCGAATAGCGTTATGGGTTGCACAGCTTAGAAATTCGGTATTCGACCACAATTTAGACGTACCGTTTTAGTGATGAAATTTTATGGGAGTTGGACAAGGGGGAGGGGCACCTCTCATACAACCCAAATTGGTGATATCGAATAGCTTTGAATTTATAGGAATTCAGCTTTGGAATTCAGTTTTTGACCTCAATTTACACATGCAGTTTCAATGATTTTTTTTATGGGCGTTGGACAGGGAGGCCTGCCATCTCCCTTACATCCCAAATTTGCAATATCGAATTGCTTTGAAGTTATAGGTTGACAGCGTAAGAAATCGGTATTCGACCTAAATTTATACATGCACTTTCATTTCTTACATTTTATGGGCGTAGGGAAAAGGGGAGCGACACTTTCCATACAACCCAACTTTGTGCTATCAAATAGCTTTGGAGTTATAGGTCGCACAGCATCGGAATTCAGTATTTGACCAAAATTTACGCATGCAGATTTACTGATAAATTTTTTTAGAGTTTGTCGGGGGGCGTGGCACCTCCAACTTAACCCAAATTTGCGATATCGAATAGCTTTGGAGTTATAGGTAACTCAGCCTCGGAATTCAGTATTCGACCTCAATTTACACATGCAGTTTCATTGGTTAAATTTTATGGGCGTAAGGAAAAGGGCAGTGGCACCTCCCATACAACCTAAATTTGTGCTATCGAATAGTTTTGGAGATATATGTCGCACAGTTTTGGAATTTGGAATTCAACCTCCATGTACACATGCAGTTTAATTGATTACATTCTATGAGCGGTGATCAAGAGGGCGTGGCACTTCCTATACAACCCTAATTTGTTATATCGAATTGCTTTGTGGATATAGGTCGCACAGTCTCGGAATTCAGTATTCTACCTCAATTTAGACATGCTGTTTAACTGATAACATTTTATGGGCGTTTGAATAGGGAGAGTGGCAGCAACGCGCCGGGTTTCAGCTAGTTATATATAAAAAGAAGTTGCTTTGGCTGAAAGTTTTTTACAAGAACTTTATGAGAGCTCTCATAACCCTAATTGAATCTGCAAGAAGCACAAAACAAAAACGGCAATCAGCGTCTTTCGCAACTAAAAGCTGTGGTTACAGTTGTGATACACTCGCAGAACTGGCGATGCTATCAAAACTTCGCTTCTTCTAGCCGTAATATTACGGTTCTCAAAAAATTTAATATGCGAGGCTCTGACAACTTCCATAAGGGCTGTTAGATTCCTGTTTATGAGATGCTCTGCCGGTTTTGACAACCTCACAGAAAGTTGTAAGAACTTTTATTGGTGAGAGGAATTCGGTTTTGATAGCCGAATTGTGGAGAGGTCATAACAGCGCCTTTTGCGATAGTGAGTAGTAGTAGTAGTAGTACTTTATTGAGTCTTATACAAATCGATAATACAAGAAGATACAAACAATTGCTTAATTGTAAACTTAGCGGCTATTATAGTATGGCCTGCACAATCGGTTACTTTATCAAGTACATTAATAAACGACGAATGTCATTTAAGTGTATATACAAATTTTCTAAAAACTAACATGAGTAAGAGTGAAATGAACAGAGTACAATAATGGATAAGTCAGTACACAGTATAACTTTAAAGTTAAAAACGAATACACATCAAAATTGTGTAACAATTACAATCGAATAATATACGATAAACTTTCGTAACATAACGTTTTAACAAAGCCAAATAGCTATCGCTAATTATTCATAGTTTAATCTTATACACTGTCGTTGAATAAATCAATAGTGCAATATAGAGAAAGTATAAAGATTGAAAACATGAACTTTGCGATGGTGAGAGGAATTCGGTTTTGACAGCCGAATTGTCATAACAGCGCCTTTTGCGATGGTGAGAGGAATTCAGTTTTGACAGCCAAAATTGTTATCACCAATTTCTTAATGCGTTTGCTTAATAAAAGTGTTATTTTTAAATATTTTTTAAATTTTTATTTCAAATCATTTGAAAAATATTACTTTTTTGATCAAATAAATATAAAATTTTAATTGTTCATAGAACTTTACAAACTATTTTTTTAAAATTTTTTTTTTATTGAACTCTAAAAATCGCATATTATAAACGACAAACCATTAGCATGCATCTGAAACATGCTTACAAATAGTCCTAGACAATGGAATTGTAAAATAGTCCATGCTTTTTTCAGTACAATAGGCATAATATATATTATCAAATTATAGCGATTATCAAAAAAAAAAATACCGATTAACTTTAAAAGCATTTTTTTTTAATATTTGCCAACAAGCACGCTGCAAAGCCAAAACTAAAATGGAGAAATTTGTCTTTTGTGGTTTAAGTATCATCAGTAAAAGCGTGAAAACCGTATTGAGGCTACAATAGCCGTATTGGAGTTTCTCTACACGCAAGATTTAAAAGTTGGTTGCAGTAGCCACAATACTGAATGTATCACAACTGTAACCACAGCTCTTATTTTCAAAAGACGCTCAACATAATTTTTGTTTTTTTTTTATGATTATTGCAGATTCAATTAGGGCTATGAGAGCTCTAATAAAGTGCTTGCAAATAACTTTCAGCTAAGGTGACTTCATTTCATATATTATAACTCTAGTATGGCTACTACAGCCTCATCTTTTTCATGGCAGCCGTGTACGAAATTCAATAATTCCCTGAGTGTACATTCAGTATTGTGGCTACTGCAACTAATTTTCAATTATTGCGTCTTGAGTAACTTTTATACGGCTTTTGTAGCCTCAATACGGTTTTCACGCTTTTACTGCGGATACTAAAACCACAAAAGACGAATAAATCTATTTTAGTTTTGACATTTCAGTGCGCTTGTTGGCAGAAAGCAAAAAATTATTTATAAAGTTTTAATAAATCAGTATTTATAAACACTTGAAATGACTTAAACTGGATAAAACACACTGTAAGTACAAATAAAATACGATAAGCTATCAATTAATCGAGAATAATTCTCAAGAAGTCGTGAATGAAAAACTTTTGTTTTTGAGCAAAATTGTAGCAGTTTTATAAGTACCTAATTTTTCACAAATAGTGAAAGAAACTGCGTTATATTCAATCAAAAACTGAAAAAACAAAAGTTAACTTTCATAATTTCATCACAAAACCTTTTTTCACGATTTGTCAATATCACGATTTATAGCAGCCACAAAATCCACGATTCGGCTATCAAAAACGAATTCCTCTCACCATTGTAAGTTCCTACAACTTCCTGTGAGGATGTCAAAACCGAAATAGCAGCTTTTAAACTGGAATCTAGCAGCCATTATGGAAGTTGTCACAGCCTCATATATTAAATTGTTTAAGAACCGTAATATTACGGCTAGAAGAAGATATGTTTTGATAGCATCGCCGGTTCCGTGAGTGTAATAATAAGCACTATTCATCACCTTAATCACCTTAAATATCAATATTGATAACAATAAATAAAAATTAAACTTCACAAATTGTTGTTCGGTTTTGTATACATACAGTTGTACTGAAGAGAGATTGGAGCTGAATTTTACAAGAAACAATGTCGTCCCCATTTTGCGATCATTGCAATCTTTTCAAAATGGCCGCTCTTTTAAACTATTTACAACAACTTTATTATTTCCGTGTGTGTCGTAATTCGAGACTTTGTCGGCGCATCAACAGCAAGAAAAGAAATATGCATAGCATTGTTGTTGTTTCTTGTTTTTACTGCTCTGGTTATTTTGTTGGTATTTTCTCGTTTGTATCCACACATGTCGACTAGGAAAACATAACGCTTGAATATATTGTTAACTCTTGATTTCACTCCCTACATCATTTTCATACTACGGGCTGTATATGAAATCGATTCTAAAAGAGTAAGCTCCAAAAATTTTAGTTATCTTTTGACTTTTAGAATTTGGAGCCAAAAATAAACTAATTTTTTTTTATTTATCTTAAGCAGAAGTGAAAGGTAAAATTTACCAGATATTCTACAATGTGAAAGGTTCTAATGGTTTACATAGTTGATATTGTGGCGCATAATTTATTATTGTACGACGAATACTGAAGGCTGTAGGTATCAGAGAACTGCATGAACGCATTCATTTGCAGTTATTTGTCATTCACATAAAAACGTGTGATGAGATAACAGTACGCACCAAACAGACGAAACGAAAGAATGCACATTTCGCTCAGTTGATGTTGATGCTTGTCGTGTGTAAATAACAGTAAGTGTCATCAAAAAAGCAACGAAACATTGGTAGTGAAGTTGATGCAATGATAAAAATCATAACCACAACGTAAATACGTGAGCAAGCTAAGTTGTCGTACACTTTTAATTGCTTTACCGGCAACACATTTACATAAAAATTATATCGATGGAAAGGTATTCTGGAGTAGAATTGTCTGAATATAATTTTTATTTGTATATTTTAACAGCAAAAAATTCCATATTAAATAATAATAGATGGATTTTGATGTGGTTTTCACTGTACGATAAAGGAGTTATTTTAAGTTATATTTTAAGCTATAAATATTTCGTTTTCGTTTTTTAGGCAATTGGCGTGGGCTTGAGTTATTGGGGGTTGGAATTAGTTTTAAAGGTTTTCTAAGAGATGGCGTAACTATCAATAGATCGCATCGGGCACACCTGTGACTATATTCATTTCAAAGCACATTGTCTAAGCTTCATTTTTCAGTATGTGTCATTCCACTAAAGTGTAAACAACATATATTTTTTTTCTCTGTGAACATGTCGACTTTCGTTCCAACAAAACGCAATTTGCGGGAAGGTTTACTTTTGTGCTTCCATTTGAAGAAAAAAGCGGTTGAAGCACAACGCACGCTTACTGAGGCTTACGGGGACTATGCTCCATCGATTTCTACTTGTGAGTACTGGTTCCATCGGTTTAAAAGTGGTGATTTTGATACGGAAGACAAAGAGCGTCCGGGCCAGCCGAAAAAGTTTGAAGATGAGAAATTAGAGGCTTTGCTCGATGAAGACCCGTGTCAAACCCTTCAAGAATTGTCAGAATCATTGGGAGTCAACTTATCAACGGCCGGCAAACGCTTGAAGGCCATGGGAATGATTCAAAAGCAAGGAAATTGGGTGCCGTACCAGTTGAAGCCGAGAGACGTTGAACGGCGATTTTGCATGTGCGAACAACTGCTTCAACGGCATAAAAGGAAGAGTTTTTTGCATCGTATTGTCACTGGCGATGAAAAGTGGATCCATTACGATAATCCTAAGCGAAAAAAATCGTGGGGACCACCCGGCCATGCATCAACATCGAGGGCCAAGCCGAATATTCATGGCGCCAAGCTTATGCTGTGTATTTGGTGGGATCAGAAGGGTGTCGTGTACTATGAGCTGCTAAAACCTAACGAAACCATTACTGGGGAACGCTACCAACAACAATTGATGCAATTGAGCCGAGCATTAAAGGTTAAACGGCCGGAATATGCCAAAAGACACGACAAAGTGGTTTTTCAACATGACAACGCACGGCCACATGTTGCAAGAACCGTCAAGGAAACGTTGGAGGCGCTGAATTGGGATGTGCTACCCCACCCGCCTTATAGCCCAGACATAGCCCCTTCCGACTACCACCTATTCAGATCGATGACGCATGGCTTGGCTGAGCAGCGCTTCACTTCTTACGAGGATACCAAAAAATGGGTCGATTCGTGGATTGCCTCAAAAGACGAATCGTTCTTCCGGCGCGGAATCCATATGCTGCCAGAAAGATGGGAAAATGTTGTAGCTAACGATGGACAATACTTTGAATAATATACATTGTACCGTTGTTTCTAAATAAATGCTCAAAAACCGAAAAAAAACCTTTAAAATTAATTCCAACCCCCAATATTATAAGAGTTAGAATTGGAATTAGGGACGGTACAAGGCTTAACATTTAACGTAGAGTTAGAGTTTGAGTGTGAACTCAAACAGTGTATGTGAATTACACATATTTATCAGTTTTTCCTCTCTAGCTCCCAAAGGAAGGGGTGGCCATGATCCATGCATTTTTTTATTCAAGTTATCATGGAGAATCACCAACCGAGGGAATAAGTGCTATATCTGGGGCACCTTGTATATAATTCATGCAGCTTTATATATAAAAATACAGGTGTACCTATTTCTTTGCTCATCACTGCATATGTCCTTAAATGACGTTTTATAGTGCCAACATGTTAAAAGATACGTTACTGAATTTATTTTATTTCATAGGAACATATCTTAGTTATGGAATGTGCTGATTTTTAACTTTTTTAGATATTAGGAAATATTTAAAATTTAACTATTTAACAAATTTAAATATTTCAAGTATAACTACAAAAATCATGAACAAAAATTAAAAAATTTAATTTTTGGGCCAACTATCAAGAACTTGTGTTTTTTTTAGAAAGCGGAGGTAAATAAAAAAATTATTATTGAGGACAATGGATATTTTCTAAGATTATTACATGCTCAGAATTTAAAAATTCGATTTCGAATTAATTCCGTACAGCATGCCCTTTCGTATCACTATGCGTTGTTGGTAGACAAGGTGCAAATATTTCATTTAAGGAGAGGGGTTATTTATGTATTGAGTTTTTAAATGTTTCTTTAGACAAAGAGTGTGAATAGTCAAGATTAAACCAGGGTAAAATTGGGTAAAGAAAAAGGAAGTAAGCAATAAACAAAGGAATAATTTCATTGCTTGCATAAAAAATTAACAAACCATTGAGTCTAAGCAGAACTGCCAAAAAAACTAAATAACTTCGAACTATTTCCGTTCAACTTTTATTCCATAAAAACTAAATTTAAGCTCATTATTTTGCACAAGAAAATAAACATAATTGAATACATCGGAAGCCAAATAAAGTGCACATTAAAAAGTGGCAACAACAAGATTTCAATTTGCTATTTCTGCTGCCGAAATAAGAACAAAAGTAGTTAAATTAGAGCAGCTTTTCACAAAAAAATAAAAAACGACAAAATAAAATATATTACCAAGAAAAGTAGAGCGCAGCCAGTCAATTTTCCCGATTTTAAATGCAGCAAGTTGCCTGAAAAAGTCACTTCGAAACTGAGATGCAAGAAATTTAACTAAAAAAAGTGTTCGAGCAAGTAGGAATTAAAAAAAAAATTAAAATTGAAAATAGTAGCGAACGGCAAGCAGGAAGAAAGTCAAAGAACCAAGTGTATAAAAAACAGACATTGAAATGATGGCAACGAAAAACATAAAAATTTAGCTCATTGCGATAATAAGCCACAAACGCACAGACAGCCAGACAGTTATAAAGGGACGCAGACAATCAGGCGAAGAGGGCAGCACTCACACACACACATTCATTTAACATTACATCGTTATGACCACGACGAAAATTACTGAGCGGAAGCAAAGCCATGTTGAATTGCTACAAAAGCCGTGCCAAGCTGAAGATTAAAACATTGAAAAAACGCGCCAACCGGAAATGATGCTGATACAAGAAGAGTCAGCCAGTGAGTTTTTGAGAGAAGGGGTGAGGGGATGGGGATGGGAATGTATGTGACTTTATAGGTTTTTTATCTTGAATTGCTTTGATGTTATTTCGTTTGCAGGGTTGATATTTTTGTTTTTGTTGCTTTTCGCTTTTATAACTGAGTTCTTGTTATAAAAGTTCACTACAAAATCAGTTTGAAGATTTTTTTTTTGGGATTTTCTTAGTTTTGTTACTGTTCTGAGCTTCAATTGCCGTTAGTTGGTTGTTTTTCTGGGTGATTGTGTTAAATTGTTAGCTCAGAACAACAACGACCTGATTATGAATCAAAAGGAAGAAGAAGAAAAAGCAACATTTCGACTCACAGAAAAATTTATGGAGCACGCAGCGATTATTGGCCTCGATGAATATCAAATCGTCAGTTAAGGTTTTTTTTTTGCTTGCAATAATTTTGTTATTTTTGTTCTTCAACTTTTTTACTTTCGATTAATTTGTTTTATATTTTCCTTGAAATATTCTTGAATAAGGAAGAGCTCACCAACATTAAAGAGACTTTTAAGGAAAACCAAATGGAGCAAAGTTTTCATATGCAGACGGAAATTCAAAGAAATCGACTGGCGTATCTTAGATTCATGAAATCAGATACATTTTGCGGTTTTATATATATGTATGTGCGCTGGTTTGACGCAGATTTTCTTTAATATTCTGGTAGATAATATATGCTATCTTGTGCTTTGAAAAACACTCCCTTTTATGTATGTAATTTTAAATTATTTGCTTGCTGTAGAAGTGAAAGCTAAGAGAAAGACGAGGCGGGAGAGAAGGTTTATTAACGAGGCGATATTTTTAAAGATAACTTAACTCTGACTGCCTCCAATACAAGCAGTTTCTTTTTCCCTATACTTGATCTAGTTCCATTATGAAAATTTCCAAAATATCCCTTTTTCCCTAAATAAAACAAAACTCGTACTTTTTTCTAAAGTCTTGAAGAAGATCTTAAAGTTTTTTTCAAAGTATTCAACTGTTAGAGGCATTTATTTCTTATCTTTTGCATGTATTACAAAAAGAAGTGCATCAAGTATAAAATATAATGCATTTCTATTATTTTATGTTGTTTTTTTTTTTTAAATATAATGCAAAACCTAACCTTTGCTGAATTCTCTAAATTGATTTCCCTCAAACAGTTTAAAAATGAAAAAAAAAATCAAAAAAATTTGATTTATCTCTGCCAGTAAAAATTTTGACAAGAAAACAAAATGAAATCAAAGTGAACTGTTTACGCAAATTTTTTTTTTACAACAAACAGCAAGTACAAATTGCGGTGGAAACGAACTAGTTGGTTTTTCCAAGTTGACTACAAAAGAACTGCTGGGTTTATAAAAAAAAAAAACAATTCTTGCATTGTCTTGCTTCTATCGTAATTGTAAGAAATCATTCAATAGTTGGTTTTGAAATTTATTTTGTACCCATTAACTTTCACGGAAATGTACTTGATACTTATTTTTTGTTTTTAACTTTAAAATACATTCTTTTCCATTTTGTTGCTGCTTACACATACGCAAATAATAATCAAAAGTAATTTTTTTAAATTTTGTTTGCTAAAGTTGGTTTTTGGTATCATGCCATATGGCATAGAATGTACTTAAAGGGAAAAAAATACCATTATATGAATTTTGACTTTTGGGGCACGTATGTGTCCCAAAGAGGAGAAAATTTTTAATCTTTGCTCGTTTTTGGCGTAATAAAGTCGTCATAAAACGAAATCAAGATCAAATCCAATGGATAATTTCCCAAAAGCTTATGGTTCCGAAAGGGAAAGATTTCTCAAGATCTACGAAAATGCTTCAGTTTCCAATTAAACCTGTTCATTCGTCGAAAATTCGTCAAAACATTATAAAAGAAAGTTGTCGCTATTCTTGACTTATATCAAAATTTTTTTCATCAGTCATTTAATTCAAATATATAAGTTTGGTTTAATAAAAATATTTACAACGCATTGTACAAAACAAAAATTATGAATTCATCTATAATTTGATTTATCGTGTTAACGCAAAACATTTTGGTTAATTTTATGTGTTCGAAACTATTATTTTCGATATTATCATCTCTATTGCAAATACCATTAAAGTTTTATACAGGGTCCGCCAAATAACTTTTTTTTTTTTGAAAATTCTATAAAAAAAACTACTGGATATTTTCTCAAACTTCTTTCTTTATTTGAAAGTACAATCCTTCCGGTTAATAATGAAAAATAATTTCATTCAAATGGCTGCCTCGGCTGGCCATGCAGTAGCCTATACGATCGGTCCAATTTTTAAGCACTTTATCGATTTTGTGCAGATGTATTTCACCAATGGCTTCACGAATATTGTCCTTTAAAGCGTCAATTGTCTCTGGCTTGTCGGCGTAACACTTACTTTTGAGGGCACCCCACAAATAATAGTCCAACGGTGTCAAATCGCAGCTCCGAGGTGGCCAAACGACATCATCTCTGCGGCTGATAATGCGATCTTCAAAAACAGGGCGCAAAACATCGAGTGTAGCTTCGGCTGTGTGGCACGTAGCGCCGTCCTGTTGAAACCAAACGTTGCCAATATCCTCCTCTTCAATTTTTGTGAACAAAAATTCGTTCAACATGGCCCGATAACGATCGCCATTGACTGTAACGGCCACTCCTTGCTCATTTTCGAAGAAAAATGTCCCAATTATACCTCTGGACCAAAATCCGCACCAAACAGTGACTCTTTTTGGGTGCAGCGGCTTTTCAATGTATGCGTGCGGGTTTTCTGTGCCCCAAATGCGACAATTTTGCTTGTTTACATACCCGCCAAGATTGGATGGTCAGTTGGCTTCAACTCCTGAACCAATTGGACTTTGTATGGCGTCATACCAAGGTCTTTATGAACAATTCGTCTCAATGATGTCTCCGAAATGTTCAATTGCTTAGAACGACGGTGAATTAATGTTGATGGCGCTTCACGCACACTTTCTGCCACAGCAGCAATATTCCCGGGTATACGTGGGTGCTTTTGGCTTTTCACGCTTTGGTTTATCGATGAGGATGCCAGTTTCTTTTACTTTTTTCACAAGATAACGAACATACGGAGCTGACGGTGCTTCTCTTCTTCCACACATTCTGCAACATTATCATCATTTTCAAAGTAATGTCGCAATATTTCCCAGCGTTGTTCAAGCGTATACACAACCATATTCGTTCAGCGGAAGAATAAAACTAATTATCTGTTAAATCAGACATGAGCTAAGTGTTTCACCATTCACGAAATAAGCACTAGTGGAAAAAAAAACGTTAGATGGCGGACCCTGTAGATACTTAAAAATTGATAATTAAACTTCCGAACGAGTTCTGTGTGTAGAATAAAGGAAAATAAAACGAAATTCATATTTCTTCTTTTATAATACTAAACCTTTAAGAAAAATACATTGCTTTGTAGTTTTAAAAAAATGTAAATTGTATGTGCATACTATTTTTAGTGTGTACGAAAGTGTGTAATAAAAAATAAAATAAAAAATGATCTCATTTATCATTATAGTAAACTTCAATTAATTATTATAAACTACAATATTCAAATAATACTCATTTTGTACTAGTTTTCTTTGTTTTCTTTTACTAAAAACAATCATTTGCAAAAACTTAAATTTTCATATTAATAACCAGTTTCGGTTTCGGCCAAAATTCCTGTTTCGGTCGGACACTAGTTATTATAAACAGCAAAAACAAATGTCTACTTAATTCAAATCAATTCAAATACGAGGTCTCTTTTTCAACTGGGTTGTTTTGACAGCTGTTATGTATCAAATGACTTGTCCATATGACGTTTGTGTTCAGTATTCAATAAGACTCAATCATGAATAGACTTGCTCCCTAACAACGTTTATTAATTGTGGAAACTTACTAACAAAATCAGTCATCAGTTAGATAATGTTATAGAGTTCTTCAACATCATTTTGGTCGTTATGAGCGTCCAAGCAATCAAACCATCACCAAATTTCGAACCAATTTTAAAATATTGGACATTCATCATTCCACCAGAGTACATAGAGCCCGTAATTTTGAAAATATTGCTGCAGTAGCAGAGTGTGTTCGTGAAAACCGTGAACAATCGATTCGTCGCCGATCTCGAAATTTGTCGAAATTTGAAAATTGGACCCATGGATTGGACTATTTAAGAGCTAGTCGTGGGAAACATTTGAACGAAATAATTTTTAAATATTGAGTTGTAGGAGCCGATCTATCATTCCAAATAAAGATTTGCATCAATACATTGATTTTTAGGTATTGTATTTAGAAAACAAAGTAGGAAGCTCTCATTGGATCACCCTTTATTTGATAAGTTATTTTAAATTGGAAATGCAAATTTTTTTAAGATTTTGCTGAAATCTAGCATATTTTTATATCAAAATAATTATTAACATTAAATTATATTGAATAATTATCAGTATCCGAAGACTTGAACCTCGGCCGCGTGAGTATAAGCGCATGGGCTTATCCATTCGAACATCGCAGTTGTTAACCAATCGGCTCCTAATTTTCTTCATTAAGAATAAACGTGTGCTCGTGTGTTTGAAAGAAATTAGCTTGAATTTAGTAAAAATTCGCTATTTGAGTTTATAATAATTTAGCAAATATTTGCTTGAGTTTAATAAAAATTTGCTATTTGAGTTTATAATATAATATAAGTTTATAACAAATATTTGCTTGAATTTAATATAATTAAGCTTTTTCCTAAATACATGAGTGATTTCAATTTAGCAATCTTTTTATAAAATAACACCGTGATTGATCTAAGTTTTGCAGTTTTGCTTTTAAGCAAAACATTCGCTTGAGTCAAGCAAAATAATTATCTCCGTGTACATTTTACCAAATAAGGCCATAAATCTCCTCAGAACTCGGGATTTTTTAATAATACATAGAGTTTATCTTAATATATAAAAATCAATTATGCGTCTTTTTGTCAACGCAAAACTTCTGATTGACTTCACGAATTGAGGTCATATATATTATTTGTTTACCACATTTTTTGTAGTTACTTTAGGATCGGACGGGTAGAACACAAAATGCCGCTGTAGTACAAATATTTTAATAAACTTCTTTAAGCTCCTAAGCTGTAAGGGAAACAATAATTTAATTTTAGAAAACTTTTTAGGCAACTACTAGATCTATAATAAATATTTGAAATTAATTTCGTCATTTCAAACAGGTAAAACAAGTAAAACGTTAACAGCGAGTTGGACACAGCTTAATCACTCACGACTACTGAAGATGGAAGAAGAGCGCCTTTCAAAAAAGTCTATCTAGTCTGCAGTGTGATTGACTCTATTCAGAGCTGTTGTTGTTTTTGTTGTTATTTTCATTGATGTTGCCTTCTTCAAAACTTACTTAACCTAGAGCTCAAAACTAAATTTTGAAAAATCACCAAAGGTCACAATTAGTTATAAAATTAAGAGAAAAATAATTCTATCAATTTTGCGTGAAGGAGTCTTTTATCCTTACATTAAATATAATATTGGTATCAATACATTTTTTTTTATCAAAATCCCCTTTCCCCATGGAAAGTGCTGGCTTCGAGCCTCATAAGAATTGTCATAATTGCCAAATGAATATTCAATGCAATCAACAAAATCCATTGAACAAAAGTGCTCTGTTGATTAACATCAAAAGTGCCCGAACGCTTTTTAAATTCCGACTTCTTCAGTTTTAGTTAAAGTCAGTTTCTCATCAATGTCATTATACAAAAACACACGACAAGTTGGAAAAGTGCATAAAATAAAATATTCACAGCTACTAGCTAGAACGTCAATTAAACAAACAACTGAAACTCAATTTTGAAGAAAAGTATCGGATGTATTCAAAAATAAAATATGTGAAAATTCTGTTCAAACCATCCGGAAAATTGCTCTTTGGCTTTGAAGTTGTCATTCCTTGTGGGTTTTTATTTTTATTCTTTTGCTGCTTGATTCATCCACAGAAGTTTTGTATCTTGAGGCACGCATGTCGATTGTTTTTGTAGAATCTCAATTTGGCAGGGAAATTGCAACAACATGTTCCAATTCATGTTGCACTGGATTGCAAGAACACACACACCCAAACACATAAGCACACAGACGTTCAGATTCCGAACGGTGTTGCTACATTTCTTAAAATGTTAACTTACGGAAGGTAAAGCAGAGGGAGTCGGAATGGTGATGAAAGGATTTCGTGGCATGACTGCAAAGGTGAATTCATTTTGATCGAAATCGATGAATTTACAATTCGTAGTAAAGAAAAATCGCAAGAAATATGCACAAAACCGGTAACTGATGCTGACGTTGACACATTTGACTCACACATACGTTATGTAAAAGTTGCATTCGATAAAATTAGTGTGTGTGTGTGAGAGTGCGATAGAAAAATACGATTTTCTTTCTCAACTCAAAGTAAAAACAATTTTAGCAATCCTCGAATCCAACAGGTAGATCAACTTGACTCGACTTGAGTTGACTTCTTGTTGCTGCTGTTGTTACTGCTCGAGTGTATCTATGGTTGACATATATTGTGGGATGTCAGTATGTCAATTGCAAAATTGATCGATATACACCGTCGTATTTGCATAGTGAGAGTTGGTGTGCATTGCTGTGCTTGTATGTGTTTGGGTTAGACAATATATCGTACATCGATGCCAATTCTAGTTGAAATTAATCAGCTTGAAAGCGTTACGAAACTTTCTTCATGAATCAGTCTGCCGGACAGCTTTTGTGCAGAAGTTCATCTTTGTGTTGGTGTTATTGTATCTATCTGTTGTGCTTGCAAACGTTGTATTTTTCTTTGGAGCAGCATTTGGAAAAATTAATTTACTTCAATTTATGGTGACAGCGACAATGTGATCGATTGATTGTCTGGCATCGTGACTTGAAGCGTAAAAAAAATTCGATTTCAATTTCGTTCAGAAACAGACTGTAATTTTTTTTTTCTTCTTCTTAATTCTTTTGATTTTTAATACACGCAGAGAAAAGACATGGTTCAGGCATGATAACCGCAATAATAAATTGGTTACTAAAATTATTTTACTATTCCTGCAAACATAAATTTTTGCCTATATAAAGTCATTATCTAATAATGGTGGTAAAAAAGAGAGCATTATGGTTGAAATCATGCTATCGTCAACATATTATGATTGCCTTAATGGTTGATTGTGGTTTAGTCAAACATGATAAATGAGAATATTATGACAGTGGCAAACATACTCGGATTTTGTACTGATTGTCTAAACTACTCTTTTATCGCTTAGTTATTTAATCTTATTCCCTCAGTAAAGCAACACTTTGAGTGCTTGACTTATCTTGCTTTGCAGATAAACGTCTTCTCAGTGCGGTGTGTTTTTAATAAGTGTAACTCTTTTTTAATATTAATTAATACAGTGAGTGTGATGTGTAAAATATTGTTAATTGCAAATAATGTAAATAACATATGGTCGAACGAAACAGAACATAACCTGAAATCGAAAGAACTTATTGAGTCTGAACAGATTGCAGGAAAACCTTTCACTTCATGGAAACGAAGACATCTACCATAGAACACATATAAAATAAACAGAACTTCACATGTGTTGAGTATTTTGTGGAATTGTTTTCATTATATTAAAGTTCAATTATTTCATTATCAGACACCTTGAAAGGGGCGGGCTTAATGTTCTCGTGTCCATGGAGTGAAGGGTTTTCTTTAAAAGTATTCAGAGGCAATAAGTTTTATCGAGTACTGGCTATGTGCCGTTTCTTTTTCCAAACCTTCAATTATGGTGTTTTGTTATATATCGTCTTATCCTTAAGACTGCTAAGAAATAAAATTGCGGGGCTTCAAACTTTTTAAAACATGTTTTAAAAGAAAAAAATAAATGATTGGATTGCATTTAAATACGAAAAACAAAATTTTTGTTTCAATAATATTCTGGTTCCTAAAAAGACATTCCTTTTCAAAATAAAGTTGTTTCAATCATTTCATTTTCGTCCCAATAAGAGAATATTGATTGTTTCAATAATTTTTTGGTTCCTAAGAAAAAATTCCTTTTCTTAATAAAGTAATTTGAATTTTTTAACAAATCCGGTCTCACAGAACTGTAGGTCATCATTGGCGGGTTAACCGCAAGATAACTAGCAACAATTATAAGCCAAATCATACTATTATTCTCTTAAAATATGGTTGTTGCAACTATGTTTTTTCTCTGCGTGTAGAGAAATATCATACCATCACTGCTTCGAAAGACTTAATAAAATAAAAAAAAAACAAGTTAGATTCGAAGTTCTTCGTGGGATTTAGATTAGCTTACAGCAAATATTATTGAAATTTATATTTGATTTTCAACTGAACTTGCATCAGCTATTCTTTATAGAATGTATCTATCATTCTTAAAAAGTAAGCTATAAGACGGCTTATAAATTAGTTTAGATAGACTTTGAAAGTAAACATTATATTATATACTTTTTGTTTTTAAACTCTTTTTAATTCCAAAAAAAAAAAATCACTAAAAATAAAGATTTTTTATTTGGCCTCTTGTCTAAGCACACATGAACTAACATTTTTATATTAACACTTAATCGGTCGGTTTTGATAAATTTTGTACTCAGAGTGTATATTTATCCCTCCCTGTGTCCACTATATTTTTGCGTACGTTGTGTGCGCTATGACGACTTTAACCAAAAATTTGTTTTTGATGTCTAGTTTAAGGTTTAAGCTTAGTATGCTGTAGGAACGAAAAAAAATTTCCATTAGAAATACATTGAGATTTTTGACAACGAACAGGCAGCGAAATTTTTTGCGACAGCTAGTACGCTGTAGAAGCGAAAATTATTGTTATGTTGCCAAATTTCCATTCGTGAGCGAAGAGTTGAAATATCAAAATTTTGCTGTCGATAAAAAATAAGCAGTAAGTATGTTTAAGTGTTAATTTGTTATTTAACAAATTTATTGTTGCATTTAAAAAGATTATTAATGTGTGGTCTTGCTTTTTATAGGATATTAAATTGCAGCAATAAAAATATGAATCTGTCAACCAGAACAGCAAGTGCTTTTTCTCCACACAAAATTTTTGACTCTACACCAAAATTTCGCGTGTAGAGTTATATGCCTAAAAATTTTCGTTCCTACAGTATACTAAGCTTTAAATGAAAGACTAACCAAAGTTTTGTTGAAAAATATTTGTACACCATCATTTGTGTTCAAACATTTAATAACACGCACAACACAATTGATCAATGGACTATCGGCCAAAGTCTTTTCAAAAGCTGAAATGGCCAGTTTATTTTTATTATTAATAATGCTTTTGGACTTAATTTGGGCTCAAGGTCACTTTTTTAACCCTGGATTACCAATCATATTTCTGATACGTTATAACTAATGCTACCAACTCATGTTATTAAAAAATAAGTATATTTGCTACTTAGAACACTGAAAAGTAAGTATTTGTAAGTATAATTTTTAAAAATAAGTATAAGTAAGTATATCACCTTAGAAAAAAAATTTTAGTATTTTCTTGATATTATTTACTAATATAGAAATCAATAGAACCCACAATATTCCGTAAGTCTTGTCACGCCCTCTTTTTGTTCTTTTCGAAAAGTTTTGTGTAGGCAATCTAACTAAAACAAAAATTCTTCAGATAAAAAAAAATTAATTTTATATATTTGCAGTTCATATACCCAGTAAACCAAAACTATCTTTGTTTTAATTCATTTATGAAGTTTTTCGGGTAGTAAAATTCATTTTCGACACTCATAAATTAACCCTTTTGGACTCATTCGTCGGACTGAAATGCCTCTCAAAAGCGAACCTTTTTTCTTCACTAGTGAGTTAATAAAAGAACTATCAACTGTCAATTTTTTTGTTCGGAAACGAGTTGAAAAAAAGCTATTGAAAAGTTATTTTTCGGCACTCATACATTAACAATTTTTAGCTTTAACTCATTCGCCGGACTGAATGGTCTCTCAAAAACGAACCTTTTTTCGGAAGTGAGTTAAAAAATGAACTATAGAAATGCATTTTTTAATAACTAACATTTTGTTATGGAATAAATTTTCACGAATTTAATCTTCTCTAGCAAGAACATTGATCACACAAATTAAAAAAAAAAAAAAAAAAAATTACAAAAAAAATTTCTTCCCAAAAACGTACTCAAAACTATCACTTAACGCAAAACATTCGCATATGGTCCGGTAAGTATATTTCATGTGTATAAAATAGTTTGAAAACAAACAAAAAAAAGGTAAAAGTAATACTTATTTTCAAAGTAGTGAAATAAAAATAAAATAAAAAAATCAGATTCAAATGAATAAGGCTGGGTCGATTTCCAAGCCTATGCTGCCTGGGAAATTTTCGGATCGGGCGTCAAATTTATTAAAAAAAGGGGCGATAGGGGTGCACTTTACCCTATCACATCTTCAATTTTGTGAACTTTTTCTTTAGGAATTTTTTTTCAAAAATTTATGTATAAAACTGATGCCAGATTCAACTTAAAACCGGTCTCACATTGATACGTTTTAATACAAAAATTTATCGTTTTTTGTTTTTTAGATCCTCCTAGGTGGCGCTGTGGTCGATTTTTAAAAAAACTTGTATTAATAAACCTATAAAAATCGACCACAGCTCCACCTAAGGGATCTAAAAAAAAATTTCGAAGGACCATACAAACACATGTAAATATAAGGTGGATAGCTTTTGTGGTTCAGCCGTGATGGTCAAAAACCTTGAATTTATTGTATTTTTCTATAGTATTGCTCTTTCTGTTCTAAATTTTTATATACAAACATTTTTGGAAAAAAATTCCTAAAGAAAAAATTCACTAAATTGAAGATGTGATAGGATAAATTGCACCCTTATGGCCCCTATCGACCCAGCCTAAAATATATACAGAGATCAAAGCAAAGTTATCATTATTCGCAATAACTGTCACTAAATTGACGTGCTATATTAACTGGTTTGTTTTCTTTTTGCTTGGAATCGTATTTGTCTTGGCTGGAAATGTTGTTTAATATACCAAGTCTTGTCTTTAAAAGTTTGTAAAATTCGATACAGCTGTATTCAATATTATTTTTTGCAAATAAAATTGACTCCAGTGTCTGTATTTTTAACGTTGTTGACTCCAATTTCCAAACTTCTTATGGTTTTGGAAGCAAAAGTTCAACCAGAGCTGAAAAGTAAGCATGAATAAGTATAAATCTTAAAAGTAAGTATACTTATAAGCATGGAATTTTAGTAAGTATATGAAGCTGAAAATAAGTATGATACTTACAAAGTAAGTATAGTTGGTAGCATTAGTTATAACCAATGTTAGTCGATTCGACTAACACGCTCCAAAATTCGTTTTAGAGGAGCTGTTAGTACATAAAATACATTAAAAGCTGTTGAAAATGGAAAAACTATGTATATTCTACTAGAAATGAAAAAACATTAATATTGGTCTTTGTTTTTTTTTTTTTTTTTTTATATTTTTTTATAAGCTACTTATTTTATCAGTTTGAGATATACCACATAAGAATATTGAAAAAAAAAAATAGTAAATAAACATAAAAACTTAAACGGCTCTTCTAGCATTATACGAATAAAGCATTATTTATTATTATTAAAATAAAAAAGTTTAAGTCAATTGCTTAGCACAAGAGTCACAATTCGCTGCACCACTATAAAAAACTTATAACCAAAACACTATATTCCCTACAACAAAAGAATTAACTTCGACTGAAACGAATTTAAAATACCCCACATCCGTATTTTGGTATATACCAGTGATCTGCAAGCGATGGCATTTTCGCTACTTGCAATCTACCCTCAACAAATACAGTGACAGTCTGACCGCACTACGCAAGCGCTGCGATTGTTGTGTCGAACAAACTTGCAACATTGAACCCAACTGTGTATGAGCGTGTCGTAAGACCACAATAATGCATGTTCGAGTTGTTGGTTTGACAACCAGCGCAGGGTCTTTTCAACTTCTGGTATGCAATGGTAAGTATGGTCATTTACAAGCAACAAAACAAAGACATAAAGCGTAACTCCTGCATAAAAAAACCAGCGCTTATTTTGTTCTCCGAACACAAAGTATTTGCAGTAACATTGCAGTAACATTGCAGTTACTTTGCGTGACTTTTGAGAGCTTGTAGCTCATAAGCTAATGGTTCAATTGAGCTGATTTCTTTTTTAAAATAAATTCTAAAGTTTAATTGAGTGAGCAATAAAATTTTTTTAGTAAATTTTTAAAGATATTTATTAAATTTAGTTTTTTAAGAAATTATATCAGACGCCATTTTACTATAAAACACCTTTAATCAATGATTTTGATAAGATTTTGTATGCAAGCAGATCTTTAATAAAGCTACAACTTTTGTTCAATTGTTCAAAATTTTGAAATAATAGGGTTGCCACCTAATACTATGTCTTTTCAAGAGTTTAAAACTGATAAATGACGTTTAAAACTCTTGAAAAGACATATTATTTGGTGGCAACCCTATTATTTCAAAATTTTATAATTTTGAAATTCTGACAATGGATTCAGATTCAGCGACCCATTTTTGGCGTACCATTTTTTTTTGTCAGCCCCGAATTAACAAAACTACAAAAAATTAAGGTGGCAACCCTATCCACTATCTTGAATTTTAAAATTCTGACTTTAGATTCGAAATCAGCGACCCCTTAACACTGATAAATGATGTTTAAAACTCTTAAAAATACATATTATTAGGTGGCAATACTGTGGTAAAAATTTAGCTGGCAACGCTAACCTCCATTAACCTAACCTCCGCTAACCTCCAATTTTAAAACTGTGACTTGATATTCGAAATCAAATCCGTTGTCAGAATTTCAAAATTACAAGGATTCGCATAAATGAAAAAAAAATCTAGGTGGCAGCTCTAACCGCCATCTTAAATTTTAAAGTTTGACATCATCTTCGAAATAAGTTACCCCTAAAACTTCCTACAACTATTTACTCTATTCATACTGAAGTAATCTACAAACACTTGAGTAAAAATGCAGTGTACGCGCTGATTTCATCGTTCGTAAGCTTACTTTTGTATCACTGCTTAGCCGAAGTTGAAATCAACCTGCAATGGTACACGAGGCAGTAGCTCAAAATAATGCATAATTATAACGATTGCCGTTCGTGCGCTGTGGTTTATACACATAATTATTTTATGCAAACATCTATACTTTCCACTGAAGTCGAAGCACACATCACACAGTGTTTGACTTTGGTACAATTGGCTAATGCAACATGCCTGATGTTGTAAGTGAGCTCGATGGCGTAGAATATGTTGCATGGTATTAATGATATTGAAGTCATACAAAAACCAAGTATGTACTGAGTGTAAAAGCAGTTGCAGTTCATCGCTGCAGGTCTCTGGTATATACAAAGTTGTCAATGTTGTATAATGTTGATGACGCCTCTTGTAGGGGGCGTGGTTTTTGTCCAAATATACAAAATTTTAAACTCAGAGTTCATCCTAATTATCAAAGCTTATGTGTAAAATATCCATAATTTTTTTGAATTTATTTAAGTTTGTATTATAATTTTGTATTTAAGTTTTGTATTATATTAGAAGAATATTGAATAAAATATTAAAACTAAAATATTTTATGTGACGTAACGCACTACCGACCTCCCCCTCTTCAATCTCTATTTCAGGTTTCGTCATAAATGTTGTTTTCGTCAAACCCCCTCCACGCATAAATATGTGGTGAATGAGACTTTAATTTAACTTAAATTGTGCATAAAGGCAGTTCTTGATTGTTTGCTCAAACACGCAGTAAGCTCATTTGATTAAAAGAAGTTAAGTTAAAGTCTTTTGAAATGCTGAAAAGGTCAATGTCACGTTTTTTAATAAAATACACTTTTTAGTATAAAGAGAAAAACCAGTTAAAATAAATATTCGAAAATGTTAAATATAAAATTACCCGAAAAAATCGGTTATCGAATTAGTGCTCAAAGTAGTTCATATGAAGAAAATCGAAACCGGTTTCTCGAATACCCGAAGCCGGATTGAAAAGTCTCACGGAAAGCAAGCAATTCCTGATGCAAAATCCAATTTTTTTTGTAGGTGGCAATAGTATGTATTTAAAAAAAAAATAGTATGTATTTTAATAATATGAAATAAACATTTAAAGATTTTGTATTGATTCAATTCAAAATATTTTGTTCTTCTAATTTAAAGATTTCTTCTCGGTTTTATTGAAAAGGTTTTCTTCTCATTAATATATGTTTTCATATTAGAAATTTCAAAAAATTTTGCATCGTATTAATCTAAAGATTTTTAATATGCTTTATAAAAGAGACATTTCTGCTTAAAATTAGACGAGCATCTTCTTGGGTAAAGGCTCTAAAGAAAATTTCTTGATTTGACTCTATGTTACAGGGTATTTTTCTCTCCGTATGTAAAAAAGGTTTTACCTTACTTACATTTTGATGTCAAGTTACTTTAAATAGTCTGCTTCTATAAAAAATTTATTTTGTTAAATTCAAGAGATAACCTTGAACTTTACACCGAACTTAATAGCTGATATCATAACAATAACTCTGCCATTTTGATGTGAAATATTTATTCGAATTTTTCCCATCTTCATCCTTTTATCAGCACTAAACTGTCAGCAGCACTGTTTTTAATAGCTTCCTTGTGCGACCCTTTATTCACTTATTTATCGAAGCTACCCAATCTCAGTTTCATGGTTTTTCTTGTTCTCTATTTATATCTATCTATCCTTACAACTAAATTGTTGTGCTTCCTTATTATTTGGCTCTCCAGTTTGTCATGACTCTGTCATTACCATAAGCCAGGACGTTGTTGTTTTTGCTGCTGGTGTCAACGTCCACTTTTGAAGCACGCATCAAAAAAGTGACCCCGCAGAAAGCATGTAAATTGATGATGAACCGTAGCTTGGCGAACGAAACAGCTGCGTTTTCCAACTTAGATATGCAAAAAGTCAACGTAATACAACAAACAACAACAATGCTGATGATACTTTTGTCCCTCAAGCGTTGTGTGGCGCATATTAAGTGCGTTCATTCCGTGCTTTGCAATGTTAGAGGGAAACTAATAAAAATAATAAAATAAATAAAAAAACCTAAAAAAAAATTACGAATGACAAACACATAAAGTGTTTGCATTTATTTATTTTGTCTTCAAGGGATTTTCTTCTTAACTCTGATCTCAATGAAATGTTCTGATTTTATATATAAAATAAGTTTGAAGGAAAATTGAAAAAGATTTCGAATAACAGGGATCTAAAACATACCAGATTATACTTTGCAAAACAAGCAAGCATCAAGAATACAAAAAAACAAGATGAAATAATTTTAATTATTAAAAATGCACGTTTAATGATAAGAAAAAGTTGTCTGGTAGAAGCAGGACTAAAGCCAGGATGTATCCATGTGGTTGAGGGTTTGAGGAAAAATTTTATTATTTAAAATTAATAAAAAATATGAATTTACAAGTATTTGTTTAATTTCATTTTCAAGTTAAGTTTTTTATATATTAGAAATGTATTTTTATTAAGGTGCCTCCACTTCTATTAGAAAAAAAAATCCATTTGTTTCCCTCGAAAATAAACTTTTGTCTATTTTATAACGATTTTCATAATATTTTGACAATTTAAACATTTCGCAAAAACCTCCAAAATCATGTTTATATATTGGCTGGTGTAAAAGTTGCATCAAAATAAACTGTCCGAAATTAAAGGTAGAAAAAAGATCTTCCATTCTGCATCAAAAAATGTTAAGTTTTGCTATAGCATTAAAGATAATGCTGTTTTTCGTGCCTTTTTTAAATTTTTTTAATTTATTTTCACTTAAAGTCTAATAACTTAATTTCAATTATTTCTAATGTGATCCTCACTTTTGGTTTTGACCTGTGTTGATTCCTTGCCAGAATTTCTAAAATTTATACTTATTAAAGCTAAAATGTTAATTAAGAAATAAGCACCTAATTGAAAAATATTGTAAGAAATTAAAAACAAAATATTGTAAGAACTTAAAAACAAACAAAAAAACTCACAAAAATTTTGTAAGTTTCTGTGTGGAAACAAATAAAAAAAAAATATCAAAAATATGCATAAAAAGCAGGATTGTCTTTTATCCGACTGCAAAAATTTAAAACTTTTTGATGCAGATTACTTACTTACTTATTTGCCGCTACAACCGTATGTCAGTCTTGGCTTCATCTAAGAATGTGCGTCAGCCATTTTTGTCTCTCGCTTGGCGCCAGCTGGAAATTCCAAGCTTCATCAGGTTGTCCTCTACTTGGTCTTTCCAACGAAAATGCGGTCGTCCTTTTCTGCGTTGGCCGCCGCTGGGTACCGAATCGAATATTTTCTTCACTGGGGCATCGTCTTTCATGCGCTGAACATGACCTAGCCATCGAAGTCGCTCGATTTTAATGCGCTTGACTATGTCGATGTCAGCGATGTCAGTATTCGGTACTCGCTATTGACGCAGATTGGTTCGTAGAACTTAAGAAGAATCTTTCTCTCGAATGCTCCTAAAGTCTTTTCATCTAAACTGCTCAGCGTCTTTTGTTTGTGTTGCATAAAGTAAGACGGGCATGATGAGCGATTTATAGAGCGTGATTTTCGTTCGTCGAGAGAGAGCTCTGCTTCTCAATTGCCTACTGAGCCCAAAGTAACACCTGTTGGCAACAGTTATTCTTCCTTTGATCTCAATGCCGATGTCGTTGGTTGAGTTTATACTGGGTCCCAGATAGACGAAGTCCTTCACAACCTCGAAGGAGGTATTGTCAACTGTAACGTGGGCTCCAAGACGCTGGGACTGTTTGTTTGTTGACAGCAAGTATTTCACCTTATCTGCATTCATTGCCAGACCCATTCGACTTGACTCTCTTTCAAATCAGGAGAATGCTGCACGACTTCACGCGTATTATGACCGCGTATTATGATATCGATGTCAACAGCATGCGTAAGCAGCATAACACTTTTGTAGAATATTGTGCCACTACGTCTCAAATCAGCAGATTGGATGATCTTCTTCATCATTAGGTTGAAAAAGTCGTACAATAAGGAATCACCTTGTCTGAAACCTCGTTTAGTAACAAGTGGTGGGGAGAGATCCTTCCCGATTTGAACTGTGCTGCTGGTGTTGCTCAGTGCCATTCTGCAAAGTCATATTAATTTCACAGGAATGCCAAATTCAGACATGGTGGAGTATAGGTGCTTCCTTATTGGGCTGTCGAAGGCGGCTTTGTAGTCGACAAAATGATGGTGAGTGTCTTCTAGTTTTTTTTGAGTTTTCTCCAATATTTGTCGCAGTGCGAAAATCTGGTCGATGGTCGACTTTCCAGGTCTGAAGCCACACTGATAAGGTCAAATCAGTTGGTTTACAATGGGCTCCAATCTTTCACGTGAAACGCTTAACAGGACCTTGTATGCGATATTAATAAGGCTTATCCCCACGGTAATTGGCACAAATAGAGGGATATCCTTTCATATGGATTGGGCAGAGTACACTGAGATTCCAATCGTTGCGAATGCATTGTTCCGACCATATTCTGCATAGAAACTCGTGAATGGAATTAAATAGTGCTTCGCCTCCGTTCTTAAACAGCTCAGCAGGTAAGCCATCAGCTCCCGCGGCTTTGTTATTTTTAAACCGAGCTATAGCTGTCAGAACTTCATCATAGTCGAGCAGCGGAACTTCGACGCTGTCATTCGTAATTTGGGTTTCCGGAATATCATCTCTTTTGGCGGGTTTGTTGTCAGCGTCGCCATTTAGCAGCTTAGAGAAGTGTTCCCTCCATAACGTCAGTGTACTCTGGATATCTATCACTAGATTTTCGTATTCATCCTTGCAGGAAGAGGCCTCGGTTTTAAAACCATCGGCAAGGCGTATTATCTTTTCGAAAAATTTTCTGGTCTCATTCCTTTCACCATACATCTCAATCTTCTCTTGCTCGCGCTTTTCTGCCTCTCTTTTTTCCACCTGAAAATACGTTTCTCTTTCCTACTCTTTTCTTTCTATCGCTCTTAGCAGCGCGCGTTACAACCGACTGCAGGGTGGCTTTGTAGGCGACGTCTTTCTTTGCAGTGGCGTCACGACACTCCAGGTCGTACCACTGGTTTCGGCGAGGGCGTTGGTAGCCAATCACCTCTTCAGCAGCCGCAAGCATGGAGTTGGAAATGTTTGTCCACTGCGCGCATATATCATCGATTGGAGGAGTGCTTTGAAGCAGGAGTGAGAGTCGAGTGGCGAAAGCATCGGCTGTCTGTTTCGATTGCAGCTTGTCGACGTCTTGCTTTCTCTGTGTAGGATTGCATGTATTCTTAGCTGCGCACAGACGTGTACGGATCTTGACTGCAACAAGATAGTGAACCGAGTCAATGTTTGCACCACGGATCATGCGTACATCCAATACACTGAAAGAGTGCCTTTCATCGTTGAAAACGTGATCAATTTGATTTCTGGTTTTTTGATCATGGGACATCCAGGTGGCTTTATTAATATTGAGATACTTGTATCTATACACTGTAAAAAGTAAATCTTATAATTAGGTGAAAAAACTGTCTTTAAGTAAGCTGCAACAGCTTTAAGACAGCTTTCGCTAAAATTTCACTGGCCTTTATCCGCTGCAAGCCAGCATCCAATACTGTCTTATTTTAAGGCGGTTAAATTGTAAAAGCAGCATTAGCTTTGCTAATTTTTAGCTCTTATTTTTACTGAAAACACAGCCTATACGTCAAATTAATGTGAACCCTGCTGATGTCTGAAATTAAGGCGGCATAAACTGAATATAAAGACGACGATGAAATTAAGGCTATTGATGATTTTAAGGCAGTGTTTAAAATAATAGCATCTTTAGGTAAAACGTAGCCTTCGTTTTCAGTCTCGTTCGTTTGCCGACGTGATCGGACAAAATTGACTTGATGTATTTTTTTCCTTGCGTCGTCGTCCACAATTACGTTGCTTTCGTTACTAAAATACTCTTAACGTGAGTGCTTGTCAAAAGTAGTATTACTAGACTACAACAGTTGAGGATTTTGCGTTAATTTCCTTAAATTCTTAAAAATTTTATTTTTATTTGAAGCAAATTTTTTTATGCTGGTACTACTGCATCATCTCTTTGATTTTTTTTATTGGATTATTGTTTGCCGACTTTTGCCGCGATACGATTATTATTGTCATTGATATGATAAATATTACTACTGCCCGAAGATCGCTGCTGCTAACAAGCGTCGACTTTTTGCCACGTACTGCTGCGTTTGTTGTTGCTGCTTGTTGTTGTGCTTTTATTAAATATTGAATTATATTATTAATATCATTGAAATTCCCTAGGAAATAATTTTGAATCTTATTTACTAAAATAACATTTAGCTTTACTTAACAGAAACTTCCATTTTCCTGCTAAAAATGTTTACAACGAAGCCAAATTTGCTCTCCTCTAATTTTGACGTTTCGTTCGGATTTTTTTTCTATATAAAGCCAATTTCATACTGAGTTTACGTCATCGTTCGTTACTGAGCCAGCTGTCTTCGTTCTTGTCTGACATTCGTTTTACATGGAGCCAAAACAGCTGACTCACGGCTTTTACACGAGATCTTCGTCAAATACACGCATCGTTCGTTTTGCATAAAGATGCTATAAGACTTAGTTTTTACAGTGTGGTGCCACTTACGACCATGTTTCGTGCTGCGGTGAAGTCAATCAGTCTCATTCCGTTATCGGAGGTGTTATAGTAGAGGCTGAACTTTCCGATTGTTGGACTAAATATATTTTCCATGCCCACCTTATTGTTGAAGTCCCAAAGCACGATTTTTACGATTCGTGACAGGGGTAGCGCTCGTAAGCATTTTCAAGGCGCTCGTAGAAAGATTCCTTGTTCTAATCGTTTTTGTCTTCTGTCGGAGACAGATGAAAAAATGTCAGTGCGCACATATTAGGCTTTTGCTAAAGAATTTAGCCCTGATGCGGATTATGGCAAGCCGTTCATTCACAGGTGTCAATCGCAGGACGTGGGGCCGTAGTCTCTTGCCAACTACAAATAAACATCCAAACTCATGCTCTTCGCACTTCTTGGATACTCGTAGCAGTAATATCAGCTTTGTATCTTTCCAAGACATCAGTCAGTTGGATAGAGGCACCTTCCCAATTAAGAGTTCGGACATTGTAGGTGCATATTCTTAAATCATTATCAATTTTTCGTTTGCGGTAGTCATCATCAGATTTGGGGGTAATTTTTTTTATATGTTTTCATTGAAATTGTTTCTGATGCAGATTGGAAAAACTTTTCCGGCCTATAATATGTATCTAACAGTTTATTTTTTACAGCTATTACACCACCCAACAGATTTTTGAAAAACATAATTTTTTGAGGTTTTTGTAAAATGTATTATCTCACTTGCGGCTATCGAAATAGCCAACATTTTTTGGGAATCATAATCAAATAGGGGTTGGGGGAGTACAAATGGATGCTTTTTTTGTTTACGTCACCTTAATGGACATACATTTTTAGTTACATTTTTATATGTATTAATAAATATTTTAGTTATCTTTGTATACATTCTTATATATTTTAAAAGTTATATATTCCTAGAAATTTAAATTTAGTCTTTAATCTTTTGCAAATTTTTCCCAACACGTCCTGCTCTGTTACTGTGTATGCTAAGGGATGAACCTCCGTTTAAACGGATTTCTCCATGTGAATTACAGAGATATGTTTTAAGAAATTTCAATGATATCTCATTTCTCTCAAATGAATTAAATATTAAAGACTGAAAAGCTTTTACGCAAACTTCATAAAACTTTTCATAAACCTAAAAATTCACCAAACTACTTAGGCAATTGACTTAAAACTTTTGCTCAGGTCAGAGTTCTGAAAAATGCAAGTTAAACTTTTCATAACTCATGCATAACTTCTAACGTTCCCTAAAACTAAACCAGGCTTAAACTCATGTCTTTAATTGGAAATTTAATTGCTTAAAAACTCTTAACTTTAAAAGAGTCACAATAAAAGGGGCTAAACATTTTATTAAAAAAATATTTTTTTTTTGTGCCATAAATAACTTAGAGGCTGTGATGCAGTGCCGCTAAAAGCAGAGCTAAAGAATTCGCAGAACTTACAATAAGCTTCATTTACATATTTGGTGTAATCCAACAAACTCCAGCGACAAAACTATGAACGCTGAAATTTAAATTTTCGAGAACCGCTCGAGGGAGAATTTAAATCAGTTGGTGGCTCAAATAAACTTTAAAATCTTTCAAGGTGGTTCGACTTAGAAAGATTTTTTCAGTATACATGTGTAAGTCATTCTTGTTGGATTCACTGTTATCATCGCAACCATCATCTACTACTGCCGATGTCAAGGATAGTGATGATAATTTTGAATGTATCACGTTTAATCCGAAAAATCAAGACACATTGGTTTTAGTATTGTTTTCTAAAGGATAAGACTCATAAAAAAGACTTTTATACGTAAAAGCAGCTTCAGTTTATGAGTTGTTTAGTTTTCTTAGAAAAAATTAAAGTGATTCAAGGAAATATTTATTTAAATGCATTAATGTTTATAAAAATTTCGATCCTCTGGGGGGGGTTTAAGCCCCGAAAGCCCCATCAAAGTCAACGAGCCTGGGTACAAGTAATATCAAAGGAAGTTGAAATGATGCTGCATCAACATTAAAGCAAGAGTAATTAGTGTTTTCTTTTCATAACAAAAAGAGGCTGGAAATCTCTTGGAAAATACGAGTAGCTTAATTAGTAAAGTGAAGTTTCTTTCTTTTCATTTACTATTCTGACCGCAGATTTTAAAGATATACCTATATAATGATAATACAGCAAAAATAATTGATATTTCATTCAAATAAGTTTTATTATTAAAAAGAACAGTAGTTGTTGAGAGAGGTAAAAAAATACTCATGCTATGTAAAAGGCACATAAGCGTATCCCGACTCATCAGCAAATGTGTCATATTTAATAATGACAATATGTTGTTGACAACAATTTGTTGCTTAGGGCAAAAAATAAGAAAAATGTTAGTTAACATAAAAAGAAAACTTTTCTGTTTTGGTATTTCTCCCTTAATACATAAAAAAAGGACATGAAAACAATATCTTATCTTCATGTCGATACTTTTTGTGTACACGGAGAAAAAAAAAATCAAAAATTCTTAACTTAAAGCAATTTTTTTAATTATGGCCCTTATTATGAGTTGCTTTCGACGTTCGATCTTCGCTGGTTATCGAACAACGAGTATCGAAAGTTAAATTCTTGTTATGAGCAGTGCAACCCTATCGAAATGTTCGTTGCTCATCGAAATTTCAGTCGTATAGGATTTTGCTTTCGATGCGATGCGTGCTTAGCAATAATTGTTAAAAATTTAAGTATTTTGTGATTGTGTGTTCCTTTTTAAAGACTAAAAACTAATATTGAACTGTTTTTGTAATTTTTATGCAGGTCTTAACAGGTTTTTATGCAGGTTTTAACAGGTCTTAGGTGGTGAGCAACACAGTTAGCAAACCTGGTCTAATTGATGGAGGCAAACTTTGATTGCAAAGGATATTTGTTCCAAAGTTCAGGCGACAAAGACATGGGAAGAACTCACGCTGGAATTAAATTGCTTAGGACCACCAGTTAGAACAGCAAAGTGGCTTAAGATAAGCTAAAGAAAGCGTTGCTCAACCCTTTTCTTCTTCTAGCCAGTTCCGTCAAGCTTTCACCCTCTTCTGACGAAGCGTCGAATCTTATGGAAATTATTTTCGTCATAGTTATAACTTCTTTGTCTTATTTTTTGCAATCAACCTTCAAACCAATCGTATTTAGTTGAAATAAAACAACAATCACCTGATAGAAATATACTACCGTGAACAAACAAAATGAACGAAATTCACAATAGCGCTACTCTTTGTCGAAAGCACTTTATAATACCAAATGCAAATTTGTTCGATCAGGTATTTTAAAACGAAACAGTGCATGTTAGAGTAAAAGAAGTATACTCACTCAATATAAACAAGCTCTCAGCTGTTAGAATATGCATACGAAAACAGTAACATTTAACATTTTAACCTCACCATAATCAACACTGATCTGAAAAACACACCCTCCCCTTACTACTTGTTGTTACTTGCATCTCCTGAAAAAGGCCTTTCATCTCTTCCTCTGATGTTCCGCTGAGAACCCGTCCAGAACTGAAGCGGTGGAGGTAGTTGGAACACGGTTGCATTTCATATTGGGAATGATACAAATTATTTTATATTCTGCTTTGAATTGACATGAATGCAAAACAGGCACAAAAACAGAATGTCGGATCATAGTAAAAACTAAGAAAATAACACTGAACGTATGCCAAAATATGGCAACATTTGAGTCACTCAGAGAGAAATCCGCCAGCCGTCAGAGAAAAACTAGAATAGATTCTATTCTGGCGTTTTCCCGTCGCGCATTTCTACGGCGGTTTCATTTTTGGCGGCTGCATGCATTTTCATGTATTTTGTTGCACGGAGAACTCGACAACCGACACATTCGCTTTGGTTCTGTTCGGGCTCTTACTAAGCAATTTGAGTTGATTATCACTCAAATCAAACATTTTCGCTCCAAAGGAGAGTAAATATAGAATTGCAGAGAGTACAGAGAACAAAACAAAAAAATTATGCTTTTGCCTCAGTACTTGTTTCATGCGCACCTATAGAAATGTATAGTAGAGTGGGGCGATTAGTATGGAAGGAAAAAAGTGTTAATGGGCGCTTCGCGTTTCTGATTCTTGGGATTGTACTGAGCAAAAAAGTCCACTAGACCATACGTCTACGGTGAAAATCGAGCTTCCAGATTTTGACTTGCAGTTTTTTCTCAGACTTTTGTCACGTTTTTTTTTTATATTTTGGCCTATAACAGCCAAACCATTGAGATTTTTGTCTTAGTATTGGATCGAAAATCTCAATGGTTTGGCTGTTATAGGCCAAAACATAAAAAAAAAAAAAAAAACGTGACAAAAGTCTGAGAAAAAAACTGCAAGTCAAAGTCTGGAAGCTCGATTTTCACCGTAGACGTATGGTCTAGTGGACTTTTTTGCTCAGTACAATCCCAAGAATCAGAAACGCGAAGCGCCCACTAAGATGTTCAAATCGCCCCACCCTAATGTATAGGCAGCGTCAAGACGAACGCTGAGGTAAAGCACAATTATTTTTGTTTTTTTCTTCTATCCTACAAACGTTTGTACAACGAAACTTGAGTTCAAAGGGCATTCGAAGTCGAACTGGGACCTCTTTATAATATAGTCTCTGTGCCAGAATCCGAACAGAATTTAAAAAAAAATGTGAGTGAAATAAATTGTGGATTGCCGACTGTAACTAAAAGAGAGTTGCTGAAATCGAAATGTTCAAGCAAGATGTGACTGTACTGAAAGCAGAGGTTGATAAATTAAAGTTACAACTGGCTTAACAGGATAATGCTGCTGTCGCTTGTGACCTTAAATTTAACGGGGTCCTACACGCCGATAGCGAGAATCTTCGAGGTATTTTTGACTGCATTTGCAACTCAGTGAAAATTCAACAACCTCACGTCAAAAGTATATTCGGTGTTGAACCGTCAAATCCGCAGAACACCTTACAGGACAGTACGATCATAGTCAAATTTGAAACGGCTTACGACCGAAACTTCGTTTTAAATTCCATATCGAAGTTCAGACGCGAAAGCAAGGGTCACCTACGTTTACACCACACTGCTTTCCAGTCCAACAAGACCATGTTCGAAAAATTTGCAGGCAGCACTTCGCTTTAAAAAACAACAGAAGTTTTCCGCTGTATTCACTCGCATCGTTCATATAAAGTTCAAACCTAACGACAATGCCATTTCCATCGACACCATGGCCAAATTAAACGACACCGCTGGCTCTAACGAGCAGTGCAATAATTATAGCTTTCGCCATCGGCATCCGCAGGGGGGCATGGGAGGGCACTTGCAGCCCCCTAGGCAGTAAAATTTTTTTATATATCTTTATATTAAATAAAAAAAGCCGTAATTTTAAATTTAAAAATTTTAAGAGAGAAGCAAAAAGCTTTCTAAATTAAATAAGTTGCGCTTAAACTTAAGGCTTTGAGAACTTTGTGAACAAAAAGGGTCGTTTTAAGTTGTGGGAGTGTAAAATTTATTGTGAACAATTTTAATTTTTTATATGTTAAAAAACGTGTATTTTGATAAGGTGTATCATAATCAGTCAAAAAGTCGATTTTGAATTTTTTGTAACCTACGGCTTGTTTTATTTCATATAAAGATATGTTTATTATGTATTTAATATATTTTGAAAAAATACAAAAATAAATTTTTTAGGTTAATGTATAAATAAAGCTGAGCTAAACCATTTATTTTTAAATAGTATGTTGTATCCCTTGCTATAAGGCCGTGTTCATATAACGCGTTTTTGTCACGATTGCAACACAACTCTCTGTCTAGAAAAAATTGTTTCTAATAATTTTATTCGTAATTTTCAGCCACGAATAGAATTCGTAGAATGGACGTAGTTTGGTACATATTTCGAATATTTTATTCGTATTCATACAAAAACAAATGCATATTGTGCGAATACATTTACGAATGGTTCTAATACATAGTTACGAAAAAAAACCTTTTGTTCAGCTGGGGTTTGAACCACGGTTCTTTAGCTTATGGGCCACATACTCTTCTAGAAGGCTACGGCCACCTTGCAATCACACATTTCCTTATGTTCGGTAATTGTTCGACTAATCAGTCTGAACGATTTCAGTTATAAATTTTTTAAACTCAACGGATAAAACTTCTAAAACCTTCTACGAATAATGAGTACGGTCAGCCTACGAATGAATTTTTTAGTATATACTATGAATGTAATGTATAAAATTACGAAGTTATTCCTACGAGATATTGACGAATGTTAATGAATGATATTCCTTATTAGTCGAAGATCATTCTTCGTAGCAACACATAGCAAAAGGCATTTAATTTAATAACGGATATAAGCTCTGACGATTTACAAATATGTGTTTGAAAGTCATTGCAAAAAATTATGTTTACCCAAAAGTCGGCTCGTTTTTCTATCATTAATATGATTAAATTTGAATTTTTTTTAATTTTTCCTAAACTTAATAAAATGACAAACAATTCTGCAGCATTTAAATTTAGAAATTTGCAGCGATCTAGGCGAGAGCAAAGCTTGCAATTAAAAAGCGAAAGAAAAAATTAGGAAATTTAACAAAGTAGGCCAATTTTGGATCAAGGACTTATTTTTGAAAAAATCTTATATTATATTAAGCAAACGATTTTACATTAGAATTTTTACAGTCAAAAGTTTTTTATTTAATAAACGTAAATAAGAAACTCGACTTGAAACAACCATATTTTATTTCTTAAAATTGACGTTATTTAGCGGTGTCCATCCAGTTTGAAAATGTTTTGGATTTTTTTTTGTGTCACGTGCTTATATTAAAGCAAGATTCAGAATCAAGCCTTGCAGGGAGGTTCTGGAATATGTTAAGAAAATGTATGAAACCCAAAACAAATCTAATATACATGTAATAAAATATACATTAAAATTACAGGCAATTGAAAGTATATTTCTAGGTAAAAGGTTAATAAGATTCCGTTTTGATTTAAAAATTTCCTTATTAAAATTTAAAAAGAAATCCCATTAAATCAACAAGATGTGCTTATTAAATTTAAAAAATAAATCTCATTAAATCTATTAGATTTCTTCTTAAAAATCAAGAAGTTTTGATAAGATTTTCTTAGTAGAAGTTTTTAAAAGTGTTCTTATAAAAAGCAATAAGATTCTTCTTAAAATTATGTGGTTTGCCTAATAAAAAAAGTTCATAGTTTTAATAAGATTTTCTCTATGGTTTTAATAAGACATTCTTCTTGGATGAAAACCATAGAGTAATCTTATTGATTTTCTTCTATTTTATTAGGTGGTTTTGGCTCTGTGAACGTTTTGAATTAAGGTACTATTACGTGTGTAAAAAATTAAAAATAAATTTTTTTTTCATTAGAATATGGTTTAATTTAATTTTTAATTTAATTAAAATTTTAGAAAAAAATATCAAATAGAAAAAAGTTATAACATATATAATATTCGTGTGTCGCGTGATATTCAAGAACCTTTAAATCTTTGTTCGCGTTTTTCTCGAAACAAGGTTTTTCAAAACGGCTTCTAAGATGTATGGAGTTCTACTTGATCCATTTCGATGAATATTGATTCATTGTGATCCTTATAGACTCTGTTAAGCACTAGATCTATAAAAAGCCAAGATAATTTTATTTTTTTTTGTATGGCTAAAAGTTCCGGCAAAAAAGGAGGTTTTTTGTAAATTTTTTCAACGCATGAAATTTTTTTATTTGCGTAGGTTAAGACTACAACCCTTAACTCAAGAATGCATTTTGATTTTTTTTCTTTTAGGCGCTTTGTAAATGCTGGAGACAAGAAGACAATTGCAACAATTTTTTAAACACGCTTACTTCAATGCCCTGTAGAAAACTAACAACAACTATAGAGACAAAAAAAATTTTTTTTATTTCCTCATGAATAATTCTTCATTATGTAAAAATTTTAATCATTAAAATTAATAATACTAGATGAAAAAATTAATAAATAAGGTTTTATTTTTATAGCTACACACTGTAAAAGTACCTTAAAAAAATACATTTTTTAAGTCAGTCAGAAAATAGGCATGTTTCCGTACTCGATTGTAGGAACTTGCAAGCTGCTAGAAATGATTCATGTTAGAAAAATAACTAAGTAGATTGGTGTCAATGCAGTGTGAGATCCGGTGAAAAAGATCTCCCTTAGCATTCGGGGAACATTTCGAAGAGTTGTCGCCAGTCAAATTTTGTATTTTTCGAATGATATGGATTTTCACCTCCTAAATCCAAATCTGAAAAATTTCAGTCCGCTTGAAATTTTTTTAGGAGATAAAGGCTTCCAAATTTAAAAAATGGCCTACAAATTTAGTTTTTTTTTCAGTTTCTCAAAAAAAAAAAAAATTCAATGTTAGGCAGTTTTTGTGTTCTAATTTTAAAAGTTGTAATCTTGGAGCTCAATAGAAATTAATGCAATTTCATTTAAGGATATAGGCCTCATATTATTTAATTTTTTGAACAAGTAAGAATATTTGCTTTAGCAAAAAATAACTGAAATGTTTTACATGAAAAATAAAAATTCAATACAATTTTTAAATATTTGGGACATTATACGAGAAAGATTTATACACGATCTTTAAATTATATTAGATTTTTTTTATGTGTAAACGTGTTTATCAAAAAGGTGCTTATAATGTTTACAAAATTAGTACCAAAAATCCGAGCAAATAGCATTATACATTATAGGTGTATACATTATACATGTATAGGTTACATTTTGTTTATGTTCATTCTAGATTCCTTTATTTCCCCCTAGAACAAATCCTGCGGACGCCCATGGCTTTCGCCGCTTATACTCCCGAGCACCAAAATGACAAATGCCACAGTTGCTGCCTCATGTTCTCTTTCTCGGAGAAACAGTTATTCAGCTGCATGTGTCTCCATGCGATCTGTTGAATTATTTTTCTTGTAATGCTGCAAAGTTTGTTTATATGTCATTTATTTCTTTTTTATATCAAAAGTGTTAAGCTTGGTTTTCACTTTGTCATTTATATGACGACACAAAAGTTTATCACCTGAAATATCACCTTAATAAAACTTTAAAACATTTTCTGCATAGCTTCATGTAATAATGTATTTGTTTTTAATTTTTTAAGATTGCCAAAGTAAGAAAAAAATGTCAACATGTTGTTATTTTCAATTTGATTGACAACAACTGACTATGCTATATATACAAATTTTTAATAATTCCAAAATTATTCGTAGTCCCAAAGAAAATACCTTTGTTTTAGTTCGCATTCTAAGCAAGCAAAAGGCTGACTTAAATGTGTGTCATATTAATGCACAAAGTTTGAACAAGAAGTTTGACAAATTCAGATATGTTTTTGAAAATTCGACTTGGTTTCAGTCATGCGTAGTTGACAACGTTTTCAAAGCTATCGGCTACAAGCTATTTCGAGCGGACAGATCTGGTCATATTGGTTGTGTTGCTGTATTTATAAGGGAGGGTATCTCAGCTCAGTTTATTTGCAAATCTAGTTCTTTTGATAAAATTAAGTATCTTTTTCTTGAAGTAGTGCACGACTCAAAAAAAACTACTTATCGGTACCGCACATAAACATAACCGCAATATTGATTCAGGCTTATTTCTCGGTAAAATAGAGTCCTTAACGCTTTCATACTCAAACATTATTAAATGTGGCGATTTGAACAGTAACCTTTTGGATAAATCTTATTTTACCGATGACATGAAATCTTTAGGACTATTTTCATTGTTAGACCTTGACCTGGTTTTTGTTGATGATACTATTTACTAGTATCATCATACTTTATGATCAGCTATCAGCTACTATTTTTCCTAAACTTGATCCTATCTTTCTAATATACGATTTTAAACTGATTTCACAAGAGCTAAATGTAAAACATTTTTCCTTGTCTGCTGAAGTCGATAATAAAAATTGGCCGGCTCTATTCTATATCCCACAGGTAAATGATTAAGTGATGTTTCTTGAAAATAATATAAAATTTCTGTTTAACAAATAAGTCCCCTTAAAAACGAAAACTGTTAAACACAACCAGCCACCTTGGTTTTCAATTCATATGAGAACTCTAATCGGAAAGTGCAACGCATATTTATATTAAAAAGCTTGAGGCACCGATGTCCGCAATCCGTTATACAGGTTTACTACACAATATCAGTAGCATTGAATCTTTGAGTAAGCTTACCTGTATATAAACTGCGATCCATTATACAGGTTTACTACACAATATCAGTGCCTTAAGCTTTTAAATATAAATGTGTTTGAAAATTTCTAAATTTATATAAGTCCTTAGAACTTACCAATTTACGTGCGCTTATATTATGATGATGAGTAACCAAGAGAGGGGTTCTTCTGCACCTAGAATAAACCTACTATATACATATTTACAAATGTCACTTATATTTATTTATCTTTTTAGTTCACGTCTTTTTTAAATAAAAGCTTATTTTTAAAAAAAAATTTTTTTTCTTTTACTTCAAGAAAATTTACTACCTAAATTCCAGCGGCGGCCGTAGCCTAGTGGGTAGAGTGCGTGGCCCCTAAGCTAAAGAACCGCGGTAGCCCGGGTTCAATTCCAGGTCAGACAGAAAGTTTTTCCATTGAAGTAATTTTTCTGTTCGGTCGTCACCTCTCTGGAGACGATGGCAAACCTCAGAGAGTAAAAATAGCCATGTAAAGCTTCTTGAAAACATAAGCCGTTCGGAGTCGGCATAAAACACGTAGGTTAAGTTCTCGGTCATTTGTAATCAAACTATTAATAACACGCACAACACAATTGATCAATAGGAAGCTAGGTCAAAGTCCTTCCAAGGGCTGAAATGGCCAGTTTATTTTTTTGTTTTAAATTTCAGCTGAATCGGGCCAGTAGTCTTGGAGATATAGCATTTTTATTGATTTGTGGGCGGTAAAAGAGGGTGTGGCAATTTTATCATAATGAATTGTCACTGGACTTACATATGTATGCTAAATTTCAGCCTAATCGGATACCAACAAGTTGTCGAAAAATGGCTTGCAAATTTTGACGGACATACAAACATACGAACGAAGCAACCCAGTAGTTCGCGGTATCATTGACGAACTTTTCGTGATGATTTCTTAAAGGAAGTTTCTGCATTAGCTGCTGGACTTAAAAAAAATTCATACAAAATTTAATACAAACTAGCGGTTGTCAGCGCCTAACTTTTTCCACTCTATTACAACAACTTCAAGATATTCATGATTGTTGTAATTCGCCGAATCGTTCAGAGGCTAAACTGTAGAGTTCGATAATCTCACACTAACGTGACTATCGATGGTTTTGGACGGACTATCGATGGTTTTCGATAGTATTTAAATATTCATTGACACCACTGTTTAAGTGTCATTGCCATTGCTGTCGAATTCGTTTGATTTTGACAATTTGGCATACATTTTTTTCTGTTTTGTAGAGTGAAAGCGCAGGTGATGTTTCTATTAAATGTATGAGCATTATGTTGATTTGGAAGATGGGTGATAGTTAGAGGTTGAAAGGATGGAGCAGTTTCGGTGAAGATTTGTTTTAAATTTGCACAGCTTAAAACTGACGGGAAACACGCTCGCAGCGAGACTATTCCACAACTTTACCGTACAAATAAAGAACGAATTATCACTACAAGGTGAGACTCTGTGTTGCATCAAGGCAATAGTAAAGGAATGGGCTTGGACAGCTGCCCGAGTGGACCTAGAACACATACGGTGTGGTGGCTTCAGGCCATTACGAAACCAACATTACGTGTATTTCCAATAGAGTTGAGAGAGGATGAAGTATTTTTATCCCCTATCAAATATATCGCACGACGCTGAATTCGGTCCAGAAGCACGTTTCGATTTTATTTCCTTAACGAATTTTCTTTATATCTCAGTCTACTTTTCGTTAACGAAACTTCCTCAATATTTCGATATTGGGTTCGTGCATGATAAATCCCGACGTTTCTGCATTGCGTCATACACGAATTTGGAACATTTATATGAAATTTTCGTCAATGAAATGTATGGCAAAATCAGCATGTTTCGTCAAGGATCAAGAAAAATCGTACATGATTTATTTGAGATCTCTTCAAGACTGGAACTACTGGGAAGTTAAATAAAAGCTTATAGAAAAAAAAAACTAAATTAAAAAAATTACAGGCTGGTACAGTGGGGGTGCTTTAAAGGCTGACTGCTTGTTTACACGATTTCAACCTTTCATCGTCTGAAAAAAAAGAACGTTAGTTAGTAAGAATGTCGCTAAAGCTCAAACTAGGATTATAGCGATATATCCATTCTTCGCGAAATGGTGACTGTTTGAAAAAAAGTAATTTTTTGGCCTTTTTTCAAAGTTATGCATTTTTTAAAAATAAAAAAAATAAAAAATATTACATAATCCTAGTTCCTAGCTTAAGAGGGCTATATGAAAAAGGTCCACATGAAATTTTAAGTTAATTGATCCAATAAAACATGAGATAATGTCAACCATGTTGCAAAAAGTAGTTTTGAGAAAAACGCGTTTAAAGTTTTTAAGTTTGGTTTCAGGCTGGCGCGTACCCAGGAAAAAAATTTCGGGGGGAGGGAAGATTTTTAATTTTTTTTTTATACTTATTCCAATTTTTTTTATACTACAATAATAATAATATATATTTTTTTCGGGCTAGTGCATTTAAAATTTCTTCCGTGGTCACTTCCACATCTCTGCGAACATTTAGAAGAGCTAGCCCATGGAGCCTTTCTTCTACATTTTTACTTCTTATGCATGTTTTGAGTCTTCGAAACGACAAAAACGAGGGTTCGCTTGAAGCGACACAAGCCGGCAATGTTGTACCAAACTTCAGGAATCGATTTATTGATGGATATATAACTAATTGATATATAAACGTTACACGTCAATTTGTCTGATTCCAGCAATGCATACAAATATGGGGTACAAAATATTTGTCAAAACCAATATATACATTGAAAAAATCATAACGTTATTAAATTCAACACAATGCCGTTAATATCTATGCATGATTTTTCATATAAAATTTAAGAAAATGTTCCAAGCAATTTTTTTAACAACTTTATGTTATAAAAAAATTTGCATTAAACATATTCCGTTAAAGTAGGAACAAAGTGTTTTCGATATGTCGCCTTTTTTACATTGAAGTGTAATATCAATTGCACTGACCATCTCCGATTTGGCTCAAATTTGGTGCTTAGATTAGTTTATTGCTCAGAAAACCAAACCCAGACTTGGAGGTTTTGAAATTTTTTCGCGGACCAATACACGGAGAAAATTAATTTGCTTAAATCAAGCAAATATTTTGCTTAAAAGCAAATCCACAAAACTTTGCTCACTGTGTGCAACTGTGCAACTTTGCAACTGTGTGATTTTAGAAAAAGATTGCTAAACTGAAATCACTGCTCAAGTATTTAGGAAAAAGCAAAATTTTGATTAAATTCAAGCAAAATTTTGCTAAGTTATTATAAAATGTAAAAGCAAATTTCTGCTTAATTCAAGCAAATATTTGCTTAGTTATTTTAAATTGGAATAGCAACTTTCTACTGAATACAAGCAAATATTTGTTTAGTTTTTATAAATTTAAATAGAAAATTTTGATTAGTTTTTGCTGAAATTTAGCATAATTTTGAAGTAGCTGAGAATCAAGCGCAAGTTTTGCTTAACCACAATACAAATTTAGCAAACAGTTTTCTCCGTGTAGTCATGCGAATGCCAAAATAGGGTCTATTTTAGACAACGTTGCTCAGTCAATTTAAATGCGATTTTTGTAAATATGGTATCATTGGAAATTTCATTTTGAGAGAAAAATACTAAACTTTTTAAAAAATTGCAGCATGACACATTATTAATTTCGAAGCTTAATACCATGCCAGCAGCAGGCGCTATAATTTTTTTTCATTTTCATTATTTTCATTTTTTTACGTTCACATGAAAATGTGTTGTAGTATACCTATACATATTTTTTAAATATTTAATTTACATTAATGTATTTCATTATAAAACAAGCTTTTCTTAAAATAAGTAATAATATAAAAACCTCTACTGTAATAATTTTCGAGAACATGCACAATAATATTCAAACTAAGTTAAAGTAATACACCTCTACGGTATACTAAGATATTATTCAAACAATATGAACATATGTTCATACTAAGCACTACTATCTATCTCATTCGCACACATGTACCCATATGGCTGAATACAAAACATATGATATTATATTATACTTTTTACTCCTACACAAATATGTTAACATATGATTATGTTTACGTTTTCTATTCTACTCACTCACACATATTAAACTATTAATACTAAACTACAAATATGTATTACGATATTCTACTATTACTTTTACACTAATTAAAGAACATATGATTCTATTTACATTCGAAACTACACAAACAATTGTTAACTAGTTTTAAGACAAAATACCGTTATACTTACTATAAAAGGATGAACATATTTGAAAATAAATCAATTAGTTTTGAGCTTCTAACAAGCTGCCTACTAATTCATTTTTAAATAAGTCTTGAGCTTTAATAGCTGCCGACTGCAACTTTTTAGCCTCTGCACTTTTTATAGTGAACGGCTGTAAATGTAATAAAAACAAAAATAGCGCCAGTGGCGAACTTCGCCGGCAACCAATAAGGCAGGACCTTAAAATATTAATAGTAAATCCGCGAGTACTTTTTTAAATAATCGCGAACCCTTACATGGCGATGCTATGTCGCGAATAAAATTATGTGGTGATCCTGTCGCCAAAATATTATTACATGGCGACCCAAGAACATATTTTTTTTTTTTTTTTTTTTTTTTTTTTTTTTTATTTCAGTCAATAAACAAATGTTCTTACAGACTAAGATGATATAAATATAATAAATATAACCTATTAGATAAAAAGCATTAATTTATACATAATAACAAAATAAGCAATTTTAATAATAGTTATTTAGCACATTTTTCAATAACTGTTTGGAATCTGCAAAGTCAATATTACAATATAGCATACAGTTATTGAACTCCAGCATAGCTCTAAACATTGGTGAATTAATGGCATAGTTCGTTCTGCACATTCCCAAATAAAACACATCAAAATTACGCAGTGTTCGGCAAGGAACATTAAAATTTATAAGTTCAAGTAGTTTTGGACAATCAATTGTCCCAACAACAATATCAAAAATAAACATTAGAGATAGAATACTTCTTCTATTCTGAAGAGTTTTCAAATTAAGTGTGCTGCAACGATCATTATAAGATGGAACTGGATTAAATGAATAATTTATTTTGAAAACAAAACGAGTAAAAGCTTTTTGTACTCGCTCAAGGCGTAACGTATTGGATGCATAGTAAGGGTTCCAAATAATTGAAGCATATTCTAACTTCGAACGAACAATGGACGTGTAAAGTACTTTCAGCGTACAAGGATCCTTAAAATTTGAGCCATTTCGCCTAACTAAAGCAAGCATTGAATAAGCTTTGGGAATAATATAATTTAGATGACTAATAAAAGTGAATTTGGAGTCAAAGATGACTCCTAGGTCTTTAATATCATGAGAGCAGTTTAAAGGAAAAATATCTATATAGTATGTTGTTTTAAGTGGATATGGCGATTTAGAAAAAGTGGAAAACATACATTTTTTGTAATTTAGAAACAACCGATTTTTAGTGCTCCATTCGTTTATAGAATTTAAGTCTGATTGCAATAACAAGGCATCCGACAAAGCGTTTATTTTAAGAAAGATTTTTAAATCATCAGCATATAAAAGACACTGAGAGTTTTTAACTTTTGATGTAATATCATTAATAAAAAGTATAAAAAGTAAGGGACCCAAAATACTTCCTTGTGGTACCCCCGAAGAAGCTATAAATGGTCTTGAAACATTATTTTCAATATAAACATGACACACCCTATCCCTAAGATATGAACCAAACCATTTTAATAATTTGGAGTGAAACCCAAGATTTCCTAATTTGCTTAATAAAATCTCATGAGAAACTTTATCAAAGGCTTTAGAAAAGTCTGTGTAGATTGAATCAACCTGATACCCCTGTTGAAATGCTGAAATACAATAATCAGAAAATAATGTTAGATTCGTTACCGTTGAACGGCCAGATACGAAACCATGCTGAAAAGGAGAAATTAAACACTTTACAGCGAAAGCTACTTTTCTTTTAACTATAGACTCAATGAGCTTTGAAACAGATGTTAGCTTAGATATCGGTCTATAATTTTCAATATTATTTTTGTTTCCAGACTTAAATACTGGCGATATAAACGATACCTTCCACTCACTAAAAAATACTCCAGTAGACAAAGATTTGTTGAAAATAAGTTTAAGGGGCTTTGCTAGGGATTTACAACAATTTTTTAACAGGATACCTGATAAACCATCCGAGTCAGATTTTGTTGTAGTTTTAAGACTCAGAATTCCTTCTATTACATTGTCTACAGAAATATGCAACGATCCCAAGTCAACTAAAGGTGAAACATCACACGTAATATTACCAGAACATATATCTGGAGGTTCAAAATTTGACTCAAAATAATCTGCAAAAAGATTTGCAGTTTCAAGAGCATTTTTAGAGACTTTATCTCTATAAAACATACAAGACGGAATATTTGAGCACTTTTTCTTCGAATTCACATAACTCCAAAAAGCTTTAGGGTTTGACTTTATATTCGTTTCAAAGTTCAGAATATACTGATAATAAAGATATTTATCTAGGAAATTGAATTCTCGCATATAATGATTGTATTTATTAAAAAAGTCTGTATTATTTTTATTAGCCGCGGCCCATTTTTTATAAAATTTATTTCGTAGATTTTTTAACTTTAATAAGCCAGGAGTATACCAAGGCAGTTTATACTTTTTAATGTGCTTTTTAGGAACGTACTCACAGCAAATTTTTGATACAATAGATTTAAAAATTGAGAAACAATCTTGAGCATTACACAAAACAAACGTATTAACCCAATCTATACCATCAAATAAGCTATTTAATAGATTAAAATCACATGAATTAAAATTAAAATTATTTTCATTTTTAGTTTTACCATCACATTTAAGAAAATTATAAAATTCAATATCAACCGATAAAAGAGTGTGATGTACACTAGCTGGAGATATAGGAAAACCAGATTCAGTAATAGCAAAATTTATATTCTTACTTAAAAATACAAGATCCAGAACTTTATTTAGTTTATTAAGACAACCATTTATCTGCAATAGATCAAATTCCAAAAAACTGTCAACCACAAATACCTCTAGTTCACTGTTTGCATTCGTGGGCATAAAACCCACATCTGCAGATATTCGAGACCAAATTATTTTATTTAAGTTGAAATCACCCAGAATACAAAACTGATAATTCATATCCGCATTTTGTACAAGATCACCAATGTTTTCAATATGCGATTTATAAAGTTCAAAGGCACTGTTTGGAGGAATATAAGAGACAGACACATATATAATTCCAGATGAGCCATAAACAGCAACACAGAGTTGATCCAACAGAAGGTCTGTGTTTTTTAAAGCAAAAGATGTTGATTTGAACGAAGAGTTTACAGCAATTAAAACTCCACCTCCACGCCTACATCCAGTTTTCTCAAAATCTCTATCTTTCCTATATACATGGAAAATATTTGGATCAAAAAACTCTTCAACAGAGAAATCTGAGTTCAGCCATGTTTCAGTTATAACGAATACATCATATTCCAATTGGGCAGTTGCTCGATATATTGAGTCTGATTTCGTTCGCATACCAGAAACATTTTGGTAGTATATTTTTAGATTGTTGTTGTTTGTATTTATAACTTTCGTTGTGGTAACCTTGCTCTTTGAAAAAACTTAAACGGGCTAACTTTGACATTAGCAGGCCACAGTGATGCAGTGAAAACTTCATTCCAATGCATAGCAGCAACTCCCAGTTTGAAACTAACTCTCTTAATTGAGTCTTCCGGTGCATCTTTTTTAACTAATTTAAAACAGCGCAAATTATACAACGCAACATTAGAATGATTGGCAACATAATTCAAAATGTTGCCTTCAGAAACCGACGGCAAGAAAGATGAAACATGAAGCCATCTCATATTATCCGCAACAGCAAGCTCCGAGTTCATGCATTGACCAACAATAGTATTTTGATTATTTATGTTTTGATTATTTATTTTCTCATTATTTGGAGTGGTAATATTTTGAGCTCGCAATATAGGAGCAGCACTCAGGGACGGAGAAACAGTCAAACCAGCATTAGCAGAAAAAGTATCAGCAGCAGAAACCGGTTTTATTGCGCTTGCCAGTTGCGATATTCCACCAAACGTTAAGCCTCGCTCTTGATTAGCAGCATTCAAAGCAGACCACGAACCCTTAGAAGCATTCGGTTCTGAAATAGAGTGATTCGACTGGGCAACAACAATAGCATCAGGTTGCATAGTTTTTTTTGCGGAGTCAGCATTAGGCAGCTCTGGAGACGCAGCAACAACAGCAGCATAGGATGGGATGACAGCCAGCTCAGTGGAGATCAAATTCACTGCAGATGTTAAATTTCCATTAGAATTTACGAAAGCTTCATTTAATTTCGGCAAAGCATTGTCTAAGTTTAATGAACTCGATTTTGAGTTAGTTTTTGTTTTTTTTGTAGCAAAATCACGACAGAGGTCTATGACTAATAATTTAATGTCACGAACTTCGTCAATCAGATTTAAAACCGAACTAAACAAATTTTCTGATTTATTAAGGCAACCATCACAATTAAAAACTATATTTTGTTTTGATTTGATAGTATTAAAAATATCATCATCAATGTTTATGCATGACTTATGAAAATCAGTCCCACAGATATGACAACAAAGAACAGAATCTTTCGCAGACGATTTATTACATTTCGCGCAACGAGATCTTAGTTGAGACATTATTAAAAACAAACGACCGATAGGCTTCGCAGAAAAAACTGAACTGAAATATTTACTACAATTTTTCAACGAATTCAACTAGCGTTGATATTTATTGTGAAAATACTACAATACATAGAGACTTAAAAATTTTTAAGTAATTTATTTTTAAAAAATATAGATAAAAATTTTCAAAGTACATTTTTTGTTTGTTTTTAAACGCATCTTCTCCTCGCTAGGTGGCATAACAAAATAGACTTTTTCAGCCGGTATCAAGATATTTTGGTTCCAATTTGTCGGAAACAAAAAATCAAAATGCATATTAATAAGTTTACGACAACCTTAACTACTATTATAAGGTTTGGTTACAATTTTCACCCGCTACGGGTATCAAAAGCGTTGAAAATGACAGCATTTTTTAAAAATTAACTTTCTAATTCTAGTAAAGGTTGTAGCTACAAGTACCCTTATAAAAATGCACTTTGATTTTTTGGTTTCCAATAAATTGGGACCAAAATATCTTGACTGCTTTTTTATGCCCCGAATCGAGAAGAAGATTCATTTAAAACAAGCAAAAAATTTATTTTGGAATATTTTTTACATTATTTACACCAAGAACAATATTTTAAAACAATTGTTTTCAACGCTAAAGTTTTTTTAATTTTTTTATAGCAAATGTGTTTTAAAACTGTAAGTGCTTACTATAAAAATATATTTAAAAACATTTTTTGAAAAAAGAACTTTTGTTTTAAATTGAACTGTACAAACATTTGAGTTTAACCTAAATGAAACTGTTTCAAGCTCTATTTCATAAATAAATTCATTTAATATGAACACAGTTTCATTAAATTTTAACACATATTCCTTCAGTGTACTTAAAAAAGTGTTAAGTCTCTATACTATAGTCTTTTCACAATAAATGTTTTAAATTGAGTCTTTTTGTTTTTTTTTCCAATGTGCAATGTCATCTAAAGATCTTTGACGTGACCATAAACACACAACGGCTGCCATGTTGTGCTAAGTGTTTCTCTCGAAGCTCGTTAAAATTCGTTTAATTCGGGGAAAGAGGGGTTACAACCCCCAAATACCCCCTGCGTACGAGTCTTGTTTCAGGTAGTCTAACTGACGACATTAAAATGGCTTTAAGTTTTAAAATAATTCAAATTTCAAAAATTCTTTTAAGGAGATATTCTTCTAAATATAAACTATGGAAAAATGAAATATTTCTTTTTTTTTATTTATTCAATTTCTTGCACTAGAATACTACCTTGAAAGATCGAAACTGATAGCGGCAAGGCACTAATCGTACCTAAAACTTCTATACACAAATTTTCATGTTAATTTTATGCACGCTTTATGAGTTTTCGGCTGATTACCCGATCGCAGCGTCACCTATAGGGTCCAATTGTAAATCTAAGCCATCCTCAAACACACAAAAAAATTTCATCAAAATCACCCAGATGAAAATCAAAGTAGGCCTGCCGATGGAAGGAATGTGGCAGATTATAATTTTAATGCTAAGAGGTCTATTTTTTCAAATTTTAAAAACTTCCTCTTTACTTTTAAGTGAGGTGCATTATTATTATTATTATTTGTAAACTAAAAGCATCGGTGCAATAAGAACTAAGTTCTTTTATAGCACAACATAAATACATTCAATATAAATATAATAACAACTGTATCGTAACAAAGTATTATATTTGCTAATGCAAAATTACAATTAATTTTAAGGGACAACAACTTCAATATTTTCATGATTGTTGTAATTATCCGACACTTTGGCCGCATTCTAGCCGAAAAAGTGCTCAAGAACTGTTCCACAACTTTCGGGCTGAATGGTATGCTCTCACAGAACATGTTCCTTGAGATGTCACAATTTATATAGCGAAAATATTTTATGCTACTTCGCTACTTGAGCACTTTTTCGGCTAGAATGCGGCCTTTGTGTTTTCGTCAAAGCACATTTGATTGCAACAATGTTGTTATGTATATTATTTCAACAAAATATGCCGGCCTAGGACATGCCTATACAAAAAAGATATAAGCGGGTATGGAGGCGATACTGTCTCCTGTCATTAAACAGCATGTGTCCGGCAGACAAACAGCAGGGCTCCTTTTCCAACTGGGCAGTTCAGCCGTTTAGAAGCCGTTTAGGAGCAAGTGACAAATACACGTACAGAAGAAATATACACATATATTTTTTGTAGTGCTTTATTTAAGAGAATTTGATATTTTCTTGAATCAATCTCAATATAAGAAAATTATTTCGCTTCGTGTAAATAATTTTAATAACGTTTCACTGCTAGAAAAGTTATACTTGCAGCATGTAACTGTTTTTGTTTTCTTTAGCTGCAGGCAAATGCAAACTAATTAATTTGTCCTCTGTCTTTGGTATTTGCCTTAAACAGTTTATTTTTTTTTTTTTGTTGCAATTAAATCCCGCTGCAAGCAATAGTTTTTTCGTGTTTGTGTCCCCGTTGCTGGTCAACATCTCTTGAAGAATTTATGTACCGAGGCTAGGAGTTTTTTATGTTAAACAGCTTATCGTGAAAGAATTTGATGAAAGTTGCGAAAAAGTATTAGTATTTTCCCTAAAATTTCTTATAAAAGTTAATTTTCTTTACATTAACATTTTCATACCAGCATTTAAATGGGAGGATCTACAAATTTTTTTAGATATGTTTTAGTCTTTACTCAAATATGAACTAACAAAAATTTGAAAGTCCTCGGCGCACAGTACTTTGAGCCCATACAAAAGTGAGGAATAAATACAAGGAGTTGTTCGATCTTTACGAAATTTGGCATGTTTATTATTTTTTGGCTGCTGATTTCAAAAATTGAATCAGATTTTATGAACATCAAGTATTTACGCCATAAATTAAAAATTAAAAAAACTGAAATATCCCTATTTTCAATTAAATATTAAAATTATAAAAACTTTTTTAAAAAAAAATTAAAATATATTTTTGAAAATTTTAAGGTCTTAACTTGTTAAAACTGAAAATTTTATGGCAATACATTTTTTTAAAAAAAGATATGCTTATAGTTTGATATGCACTTTTTTCACGAAAATGTTACTTTTCATGAAAAAAAAATATGTTTTTGCAAAAAAAAAATATTTTTTGTAATTCTAAATTCACTTTGTATTATTAAATTAAATATTTTTTGTTTAATTGACTAAAACAATAAAAATTAAAAACAAAATAAAAAAATGTATGCCAAAAAATAGGTTTTTAAGTAATTATAATAAAGTATAATTTTTGTTTGTATCGACTGTGACCTGAACTGCCATCCATACCCCATTTGCAAATAAGAGTCATTTTATCTGTTGCATCTTTACAGAGCTCTAATACACTTTTAGCTGTAAACCGCAAAAGTGGTTGTAAGCGAACTTCTGCAGTACTTTCCGAAGCTTCAATAGATGGTACTAATCGTTTCTTAAAATTTTGTATCGCATACAAACTCGGAAATAAATTTTTATGATAGACGTTGACAGTGTTGCGCAGAATATTATATTTTTCTTCCGAGAGATCCAAATCTAAGTACAGTGACAAAGCCATTTGTACTGATAGACAATTTTGACTGTTAATATTCGAACCATGATTATTTTTTCTTGAAGCAAGTTCTGATGCATATTGTAATTCGTCTTCAGAATAATCAGATAATAAGTGAGCCACTTTCCTTTTTTTCATTTGTTCTGATAACAAATGGAACTCCTTTTCAGGCCTTCCGCGACTTGTGCTTGGTTGCTGAAATGTAAACTTTATTTTTAACTGCGCTAATATTAAATTTTATTTTTACTTGCGTACAATTGCTTCGGCACTTAACCAAATGGAATACTTTTTAATAAGCTTGCTTTTACTATATCCGCACTGCTTCTACTTCGTTTCCAATTGCAATATAAAAAACTTAATATTTTCATCAATTATTTCTTCACTGTATGGGATTTTACAAATTTTATCTTTAACAAATGACTTCAAAAACAAATATTTATTGCGTGGACCGGCAGAAATCCAACAATTAAATAAATCGTTATTAGTAATAATTATTGGCATTTTAAATTAAAAATCTTTGTAATGTTTTCGCTGAGAAAAATACGGTAAAAACAAATATGTTGGCATTAGTAAGCATGAGAATGCCCTACATTTTAACATAAATAGTCATTATTTATTTTTAACCTGTATTTAATAGCAGCATTTTAACAAACAATTACAAAAGAATTCATACTCCAATTACTTTTACTTTTACTTTTACAACTTTTACAATAGATTTTCATACTCCAATTACTTTTACAAACATAATAAGTTAAAATCACTATTTAAAGAACCTCTTAAAAAAACAATTTTCTGCAAACTGATAAGTCTTACTTTTGAGCGTAGAGTACAATTCATACAGATTACTTTAAAAATGATCTAAGTCTTAATTTTTTTAAAAGTAAACATTTAATGATTTAATAGAAATAAACATACTAGTTTTTTACCTAATGAAAACGATTATTAAAAAAAAATGGACTTCATTTGGACGTCATTTTCGAAATTAGTCACCCATAAATATGTTTGTTTACATTTCAAAGGAGTAAACTCCTCCACTACATGCTACGTTTATTAGAGGAAAATATGATTTTTTGACCATTTTTCAAAATACGATAACTCTAAAATACGGATAAAAAAGGTTAATATGTTTTGGAATTTTGAAAGAAAAATACATAAATAACAATATGTTTGAAAATAAAAGAGATATTTTTCGTTGTTTTTTTTTAATTTGCTCTCAAAAATTGGAAATTTTTGGAAAATATTTACAAAAAAATTTATTTTTTGGCGTATTTTAATTTTTTTACTTTCAGCCAAATTTTAAACATATTAAAATTTATTTATTTATACAATATTTATTTTGAAGAAAAATCAAAAATAAAAAGAATTGGGCCAAAATTGCAATTTTGGCAATTTATTCTTTGTAAGATGTGCAAATTACTAATTTCCATTATTTAAAAGAAAATATGATTTTTAGACTATTCTTCAAAACGCGATAACTCCGAAGGGCGGATGCAGGCGGATATCAAATTTTAGAATTTGAAAGATAAATATGTATATTAAAATATATTAAAAACTTAAAGAGATGTTTTTTGATTTTTTTTTTATTTTTCTCTCAAAAATTGCAAATTTTTGAAAAATATTTAAAAAAAATTTTATATTTGGACAATTTTCATATTTTTGGTTTTAGCTTAATTTAAAATATATTAAAATTGATTTATTTTTACAATATTAGTCTTGAAATAAAATCAAAAAACAAAAGAATCGGGCAAAACTTGCGTTTACAGCAATTTTTGCTTTGCAGGATGTCCAAAATCAAATATTCCACAACAATCAAAATGCATAAAAATGGTTGACTTTTAGGAGCTGTAGAGTCTACAAAAATTGTTCAATTGGCAAAAAAATTTGGATTCTTCTTAATGGAAGTATTTCCAAAAAAACGGTACCAATTTTGTTAGGATCTGCCACAATAAAAATCTTGATTTATTCCTATGAGACAAAGTACTGTGCGGCGCCTGGATTCGTTAGTTAGTGGGGCGTCCATTAATTACGTTAGGCACTTAGGCGGCGGGGGTTAAGCCGAATCTCACTCAGAGAGGGGGGTTCTCGCAAAGATGACGTAATTTTTTATCCGCAAGAAACAGTGTAGAACTATGAGATAACTGGTTAAATTGAGTAAAACGTGTTTCTCTACTAAACTATGGCAAAATTTTGCACAATAATATTTATATTTATATATTATATTGAAGTTTTTTCTAAATGACTTTGATATTTATTATGTTGATTTTATATGATTTAAATACAAATTCTAAATGTTTGATGGCTTAAATCATACTAGATTTTAAATACAAATTCTAGTTGTTTGAAAGCTTAAAATCGTTTATTGAGCTTAAGGTCAAAGTTAGAACAATTACTTGTTCTAACGAATCTTTCCAAAGAAACAACAACAACAACGTTTTTTCAATATGAAAAGGATAAAATCACTAGCTGATTTTATTGCGATTTCGGCCCTGCTTAAATTTTTTCTTTATTTTTGAGTGTGTCAAAAATTCGCTTTCGACTGTCAAAATTTATAGTAGCCCCTGGGGCTAGCACAAATTTTGACAGTTATATTCACCTCACAAATGCCAAAAATTGCTCTACCAACTGTCAAAATTTGATCATCCGACTGAAAAGTTTCCGATTGACACTCACCCTAATTTCATTTCCATTTTTAGTTCTCAAGGGGCTTCTACACAATGCAACGGTTGTATCAATATCGGCTGCTTTTTGACGGTTGCGTGCGATTATTGTATTGTGTACAAGCATGCTTGCGACGGTTGGCCCGTTATTGTTCAGTCGTACGGTTGAAACCGCCAACCTGGGGCCGAATTACAGCATCCGTGTTCGAACGGAAACTGTTGACTTTTATTAGTTTCGTATGACAGCTGCCGTGAACGAGTAAAATATATCGATTTTTTATCATTTCTGAGTATGAACGAGAAATTGATGACGAATTTCGGGATTATGTCTTCTGTGAACGAGCATATGTTCAATGTAGTTTTTTGAAATTTCATTCGATTGGAAAATTGTAGACGAGTGGGACTATTTGCTTTGCATATACAAAAATGTAAATTTTTTTTACATTTAAAATATTAATAATTATTAAAATATGTGTTATTTAAGAACAAATGTTAATGAAATAAATACGAATCAGTAAATTTAGCTAGCGGAATTCCTATCGAGCCCATCGACTTGACAACGACGGCTGTTAATTTATAGGAGCATTTGACAAGAAACCTTAATGCCGCCAGCCCACCAAAAAAGGATTGATTGTATAAGGACCTTATTAATTAATTTGTTTTTACGTGTAGGAGAGAAAAAAATATTCTGTGTACATCAAATTTTAGTGATATTTAAAAATTTTTTTATGAAAAAAGACAATAATAAAATAAATTTTGTTAAGAATTAAACAAATTTTTTATTTTCTTTCGAAAACAAAATAGATTCTTGGACTGGAATGAAGTTAAAATACCCCACAGCTTTATTTTAGTATATTCTAAGTTTTAAATGTATTATTTTATTGTATTGAGCTTTCAGTTTTTTTTAACTAAATTTCAAACATCAAGTGCATAGTTAAAATTAAAATTTTTTTTCGTAATTTGAAGATATTGTATTAACTTTTGTGGAATTTAAAGAGTTTTTAAAGTGTTTATAAAACTCTTTGTATGGGAAGTAGGCGTGGTTTCATTCGATTTTTACATATTTCATACACAAATTGTATATTAAAGCTTGAGCTCATGTGCTTTATTTGAATTCATAATTAATTTTTGTGGTAAGATTTTAAAATTTTGTTGAAGTCACTTTGTAGGAGGTACCCGTGATTTTAATCCGATTTGGCTTATTTTCTCTATTTTTGAATAAAAAGCTTATATATTGAATTTCGTTATGATAGCTCTTGAAATGGGCTGTTTTTGTAATCGCAGACGGACATGTAGAAATCGACTCAGGTGATGCTGATCAAGAATATATATTTTTCTATAAATGACACGCCTTCTTATTGCAAATGCTATGGAAAGCAAATGCTGTGTAAGCAAATGCTATGGATTAATAAGTATGAATTAACACACAATGATATATAAAAAATATTAAAGTTCATTAAGACCGAATTCATAAAAATAAGTAGTTTTATTATATCAGTGACTACAAATAACGATTATTGCTATCAACTAATAAATAGTTTTATAATAATTATTTTGTGATCAATATTTGTCGAGCAGAAATAAACTTAGTTTTGATCAATATTTTTTTTATCAGAAATAAAAATTATTTTATTTAAAATTCATTTAAACTAGTAAGAAATTATTTTCGAATGGGCCGAGGTTAAAACCCCCAGTCGAAATTATATAAAAAATATTCTATACGTCATAGTTTTAACGGAAACGTATATATTCTTAATATATTGTTCTCAATAATAAATTAAAATTATTTGATTATATAAAAATAAATTTTATATAAAACTAGCAAGGACTTTTTTTTTGCTAGTTCACAGTATATCCAAATATTTAAAGTTTTCTAAGTCTGATAACGTCATTTCGAATGAAGGATGGGCGTGGCTTTCATTAATTTGCCAAAATTTAAATTCAATTTACGTTAGATATCGAAAATTATGTGTTAAATGTTGTCCAGTCAATAAACACATTTTTGTGGAATTAAAAAGATTATGCTACTTTGATGACGCCACTTTTAAAGGAGGTAAGAGGAGTTTTTATACGATTTGCCAAATTTAAAACACAGAATGAGTTTTAAAAAATATATTGTGAATAATTGTGACTAAAACTTATGTGCAAAATTCAAATCAATTTATTAATTTTTGTAGATTTCCAAATATTTGTAATGTTTGTATGGGAATAATATATAATGAATACTTCACTTTAAAGCGTATGAGAAAAATTCCAATACAATATTTTAATTTTTGTGGCATTTTAAGAGATTTTACCGTTTTGACAGAGTCACTTTGTATTGGAGGTAAGCGTGGTTTGATCTTAGTTTTTTTAATATAAGCATGTACTTTTAACTTCTTTACAGCTTTAAAATTGCGGCTGTAATTGTGTCGACAGTCGGACATGGCTGAATGGACTTTATATACTTATACTTATACTTTTCTTTACCTGCCGTGACAAAGTTAATTTACCCTTATGCAGTACGCGTGGGTTTTAAAAAATAATTACTGTCAATCATTGTTACAATAATGTTTTATAATATATAAAAATGATTTTTGAGTGAAGTTAATATCGATCTAAATTTAAATCAAATTAAAATGGGGTTTCTCTGCAAAAAAACGAAACACCTTCTAGATATCGTCATAAGAAATCAAAAAGCTTCAAGAAGTTACATTTAAAAATTGAACTGAAACTGAACTGAAATTGAAATTATTTTGCAGTCGATTCAAAATCTCGATTTTGAATTTTTTGGAAATTCCTGCATTTTTGATTTTATATCGACTCACTCCTTCTTTTATTTTTGTATTTTATTTTGTTGAACGCGCCTCTTTAGTAGCGACAACGACAGCAGCATATTCGACTACCGTCTGCGCCTGATTCATGTGCACAGCAGAGAACTGCAATGAGTATCCGACAGAATTCGGATACTCAAATCATACCCGAGTGTCGTGCTGTTCTCAACTCTATCCATACTTAATAATATGTGTAAAATACTCATAGGCATTCGGCTCATTAGCATTTCTTCGGGTATAAGTGCATTCTCATATTCCAGAGCGGCGTGATCCGATCCACTTCGAGCCGTTTTTAATGAGTGCGTTGAGTCAGTTTATTACAAGGGCGCTCGATCCGAATGTATTTTGAGTGTACTCTGAGTACTGCTCCTTCTCTGCCAACGTCTCTCAGCGCTATTTAGTTTTTTTTTTGCTTATGCACTTTTCGTAAGTACATGTCTGCAGGCCATATGAGCTCTCATTTTTTGATTGTTTTTTCTCGAAAACACGTTCTTGGTATTTTATTGTTGCTCTCTATGGAGAAAAAACAATAACAACGCTTGTGATTTTGGTTTGTTAGACATAAACAAAAATAAAACAAAATCAAAAGGCCGGCGCACAGTGGTTGAAAGTTGGAAATCAATACCAAAACTGATAACCTCTTTATGTGAATTTTTTTCTTTGCGTTGTTTAAGAATATTCTAACTAGCATGATTCTAAAATATTTATCATAAATATATATAGGTCTTCTGTTAGACGCCTTAAAATACGATTGATGTAAAAATTTTGAAAAAATTTCGTAAAATATTGAGTTCAAAATATCAAGAGTTATTACAAACAATTGAGAAAATGTATTGCACACTGTTTTTATTTTAAGTACAAAAAGCATTATTGAAAAAGTTTTTTGCATAATTGAAAATTTTTTTATTTTTGCAATAAATTTCTTAGGCAAAGTTGATATGACAAAAAAACGTACATTTATTTTTAGCAGAATAAAACATAATGATCTTCGGATGTCGACGATATTTTAAATATCGCGATTAAAAAAAACTGACAGAATTTTTTTGCGTCCTTGAACAACATTTGGTAAAAACTAAATGCGTTTCGAAGAAAATATAGATTTGTGTAGTCTCAAGGTTTATTGCTATAGTCATTTTCTTTCGTATGCTTTTAGGCATTTCTTTATTAACCGATCACTTCTTACGTGTGGCATAATAATATATAGGTATTATTTTTTTTTATTTAAAATCGTTAAATTTAAGTTTTTTTTTTCTAAATGACCTCTATGTTTATTATGTTGACTTTATATGATTTAAATACAAATTCTAAATGTTTGATAGTTTAAATCATACTTGATTTTAAATACAAATTCTAGTTGTTTGACAGTTTAAAATCGTTTATCGAGCTTAAGGTCAAAGTTAGAAACAATTAATTGTTCTAACGAATTTTTCTAAAGAAACAACAACAACAACAAAGTTTTTTCAATATGAAAGGAAAAAAACCACTAGCAAATTGATTTTATTGTACAATTTCTGCGTGCTAAACGCGTCATCAGAAATCTTTGTGATTGCCCATGCAAGCGCGTAGACGCACTGCACCATCGGGGCGATGAGATTTTGAAGCTTCAATTTCTCATTTTTTCCCTTAATTTCATAATGCCACATTTGTTGTTGTATTTCTTGTTGTTGACCAAACGGAAACAGCTGAAAAACAAAATCAGCAAAAATTCTAAAAACAACTTCAGTAAACATGCTTTGTTAGTGCAGAATTCCAGCAGGCTGTTGGACTACATATAATATAGGCATAGAAACTAAAGTAAAACAGAAATACAACAACAAATGTGGCATTATGAAATTAAGGGAAAAAATGAGAAATTGAAGCTTCAAAATCTCATCGCCCCGATGGTGCAGTGCGTCTACGCGCTTGCACGGGCAATCACAAAGATTTCTGATGACGCGTTTAGCACGCAGAAATTGTACAATAAAATCAATTTGCTAGTGGTTTTTTTTCCTTTCATATTGAAAAAACTTTGTTGTTGTTGTTGTTTCTTTAGAAAAATTCGTTAGAACAATTAATTGTTTCTAACTTTGACCTTAAGCTCGATAAACGATTTTAAACTGTCAAACAACTAGAATTTGTATTTAAAATCAAGTATGATTTAAACTATCAAACATTTAGAATTTGTATTTAAATCATATAAAGTCAACATAACAATCGTTAAATTTTTAATGGAAATAGTGAAAGCATTTACTTACTAAATACGATAAATGGTTTAAAATGTTATAATTCTTCTTTTGCAATACTAGAATATATTTACAGAGTGTAACGATTGCAATTTTTGTCATTATAAAGTTTCACTCTTTGTCATATTATTTAAATATTTAATACTTTACTTTAAAATACTTTTAAAATATAATTTGTATTTCAACGAAAATTATTTGAGGCATTTTAAAATTATAAAATAAAATTTTCATTACGACAGAAAGTATTGAAAAGAAAAGAATATTATTTTTTAATTGAAAAGCGTACCAAGTAAACGTACGACTCTTTTTCAAACTTACGCGAGTAAATTTGTACTGACGCTTTATTTGCTGTCTTACCAAGTCCCTCGCTACAAAAGTACTTAAGTATTCTATAGTGTGTTTCTCAGTTTATTAATTTGCTATGTTAATGCATAGTATACTTTTTTAAGTAATTACAATTAAATTTAATTTGTAAAACAGTAATGTGATATGTAAAAAGTTAAATTAATTTACATTATCTTATAGCTTACTATGAAACATTTTAATGAATTTCGCAATAAAATGCTTTCAAAACTATTCAAATATTCAAATTACCTTGTCAAGAAATGCTCTTCAAACTTCTTCAATTAGCTGAAAGTGAAATATATATTCTTTGATTCCAAACAACAGAATTAGAATACGTTCACGGAGAAAAGTAATTTGCTTGAATCAAGCAAATGTTTTGCTTAAAAGCAAATCAGCAAAACTTTGCTCAATCACAATGTGATTTTAAAAAAAAGATTGCTAATTTAGCTTATTTAGTGCAATTCGCAATCACTCCTCGTGTATTTAGGAAAAAGCAAAATTTTGATTAAATTCAAGCAAAATTTTGCTAAGTTATTATATTATAAACTGAAAAGAAAATTTTTTTTTAATTCAAGCAAATATTTGCTTAGTTATTATAAATTGGAATAGCAAATTTTTACTTAATTCAAGCAAATATTTACTTAATTATTATAAATTGGAATAGCACATATTGATTAGTTATTGCTGAAATGTAGCATAATTTTGAAGTGGCTGAGAATCAAGCGCAAGTTTTGCTTAACCACTATACTAATTTAGCAAACAGTTTTCTCCGTATATGCAAGCCATGTTTTTATGCTACACGATCTGTGCTCACTTTATCACATTGCCAAAAAGTATGCTATTATCTTTTTTAACTGATGATAGTATCACATTTACAACCAGCGCCAATTTCTGGCAAAACGCATGAGGTTCACACCTTTCTTTTGGAATAAAAAAGGAACCATAAGCTTTTTTTATGATTTTTTTCCGTTTTTATAAAAAGCAAACAAATAATATCTTTGAATACTATAAACCACTAATTAAAACAGTTTAGATGCTGCGCTTCATTGAAGTTGAAATTGGGAAAAACACGTGAAGTGGAAAATTCCTTGTGGGAGGTGGGCGTGGCAAGCAAAACTTTTTTTTATATTAGACATATATTGAAGAATTCTGACAAAATGGTTCTTGTATTGGTTCAAGACAAAAAAAATATGGCGTTTTAAATATTTGTGTTGTATGGGAGGTAGGCTTGATTGAGGGCGGATTTAAAAATATTTTTGTGTGTATTCTTTGAAAGCAAATTCCAAATAAAACACGAAATTTAATTGATCTACGATGAGTCCATCTATTTATTAACTTTTGTATGGGGCTCAACCACTGTGCGGCGCACGTGTGTTTGCTTCTTGTACGTAAACACGTGCAATAGAAGTTTAATTTAAAATATGCGCATGTGATTTAGCAACTTCAGGTTACAGAAAAATAAAAAAAGAAATACTTTACAAATTTAATAATAATTGCTGATTGCAGAAAATTAATGACACGATACTATCGAAACTGCGTATTATTTTTAAGCCTCAACAACTTTAACTCATGCGCAGCTTGCACTGTGTAAGATAAAAACAAAAAGCAACACAAGAACAACACATCTGTTGTTATCTAAATGCTCAGGAAAAAATAGCACAAAACAAATACAAAAAACTCGCTCACTATTTACTGATGTGCTCTACTGCGCTCTATTTCATATCTGTGGCAGATGAGCCGAGTGATTCGGCTACTTGTGTCGATTGTGAGTATTTCGGCAAGTAGGATAAGTATCAGCAAGACGACAACAACCGTAAGTATTTATGAACCGAAAAAACTCGATCTTTCCCGATCCGACTCATGACTTAGGATACTCATATTTATTTGAGCCGCCGCATTCTAGCTTCGTAGAAGAGAATATGAGTCGAGTTGCGTGCGCTAAGGGTGAGTAGGTTTTTGTACTTATTTTTTTCGGATATACTCAGAGTCGCAAAAAAGCTATCCGTTGCAGATCTCTGGTGCACAGCATGTGCATAGCCTGATTGCGCAAGGCGTCCCATTTTATTATTTTGAAATCGATGAGAATATTTTCAGGTTTTATGTCACGATGAACGTAGTCCAATGATTGCAGCTCTTTAACGACGAGCGTCAATTCAGCCGAATAAAAAAGCGCCAAATCCTCATCAAATGGTTCATCTCGTGTCAACAAACAAAAATCCAGTATCATATAGAAATTCTCATTGTCCTGCAACACAGAAAATATTCAGAAAAACTGGATCAAACAATATTAATTAATTTATAACCTGAAAGGCATATTGAAGCTATGTTCTCCATTCAGAGCGTGACGTGATGTTACGCTCCTTCTTTATTTGCGATGTAGGCATCACTGACTTTTTGATATTTTTCGTAGCCTTTTCTGTCCCCAGATCTACGTTGCCAATGTAATCCTTAACTTCATGGTCGTGAACTTCATTAACCCTAACACTGGTACTATTTACATATGTAAATATTTCACTTTTTAAATGGCTACATATTTGATGTTTTTGGCACGATTTGAATATAATTTACATTCAGTGGCTAATTTTTAAATTTGTTTAAATAAACAAAAATAGCCACTGAATGTAAATTATATTCAAATCTGCCAAAAACATCAAATTTGTAGCCATTTAAAAAGTGAAATATTTACATATGTAAATAGTACCAGTGTTAGGGTTAACGCGCAACTGAGCAGCGTCCTCATTTAACGTGTCGATCTATAAAGCAATATTTTTTATTAATAAAATATTTTATAAGAACTAAGCTAGAAGCCTTTTTCTTAGATTTGGTCACTAGCTCTGCTATGTTCTTATCGCGTTTCTTAAGCACATCCTTAAACAGCAAACAAATGGCATCGAGCAAACTTTCGCGATTTAAGGATTCGACAACAGCTGGATTGAATGTAATGCTTCCAAAGCTGCTGCGTCTTCCTAATCGCCGCAATTTTTAAGACACGTTTTTTAAATATTCTAAGTTTCCAGTATAAGCTCACATGTCCTAACAAACGAATGCAAAATCCTCTGATTGTACGGATTCACGCCATTCTGAATAAAAACCACTTGATTTTTAAAAAATTAAACTGCAATGCACTTAGTTATTTAACAAGATTACATTTATTTACATTATTCAGTACAATTTATAGCACAATTTAATTAAAAAGCAAAAAACGAAAATATTCGCCTTTGTTTACATTTAACAATAAATATTTGACAGCTAGAGATGATGATATAATCGATTGCTCTCATACACAAATTTCGACTCATGTTCGATCGAATGCTGTCATACGAAAAAATAATCAGAGTGGAATTTTGTTCGATTCGAAAGCTCGTTCGTTCACGGATGCTGTAATTCGGCCCCTGCTGTTGTATGCGACGGTTGCATGTAAATTGTATCGTGTGTGTCGTGTATGCAGCCGCTGTTACAATTTCATTTGCTTGGCGTCAATGAAGCAACCCGAGTTTGGTGTGAATTTTTCGCAAAATATAAATGTTTTTCACGCTAATGGGATGGTTATTGTAAGGATTATGTGAATAGAATAATGAGAGAAGAAGCGATTCAAATTTTAATGAAAAAATGCAGAGAAATAAACCCAAATGCAGACAAAGATTTCGTTCGCAAACGCATTGCAAATATGCGCACATCATTTAGCAAGGAGTTCAAAAAAATACTGGCGTCCAAAACCACTGGTTGCAGCACGGATGATGTGTACCAAGCATCATTGTGGTATTATGACCAGCTTTTATTTTTGAAGAATGGGGAAGTAACCAGAGATGGGAACTCCACAGAAGAACGGCACATTGTTTTGTCTTGCATTATTGGTTGTTGAAATCGACGCTTTCTTTAGCGATTATGTTGTCAAAAATGTCTCTAATAGCTTCTTCTATCTCACTTCTTTCGTCATGGCTTTTATGACCTCGTCTAATGGAACGTCTTCCGAATGTTGTGTGCAGTAGCATGTTCGATTTTGTTGAGTTATCATGTAGCGGAGCAGCATCGTCAGTTTGCGACTCGAACTCAATTCAAACCGTTTCAGCGATATCGTAGTAGAGATTATTTTTTTTATTATTTTAGTCAATGAACATAAGCTCTTACAGACTATGGAATATAAAATATGTTATAGAGATGAATATAAAATATGTAACAATCAAATTAAAATTCAATTCATTATAATTACTATAAGATACGATAAGATAAGATAATGTAATATAAGATAAGATTTGAAATTATTTTAACAATAACAATTTAGAGAATGTTTTAAGGATTCTTTAGAATAAGCAAAATAACATGCAATTACTAAACTCCAGCATAGATCTAAACATTGGCAAGGGGCATAGTTTGATCTATATGTTTTTAAATAAAATACGTCAAAGTGTCTTAATGTTCTCGACGGAACATTAAAATTTATTAATTTGAGCAAATTAGGACAATCTACCGTTCCCCTTACAATATCAAAAACGAACATTAGAGATAAAATTATTCTTCTATTCTGAAGAGTTTTTAATTTGATAAAACTACAACGATCATTATACAGCTGCGGTCAAAATAATAGTAGCGCCTTTATATTCATACATGTTTGGATAAATAATACTAGTATACGAATTTCGGATCCGGTAAGTCCATTTTCATTCCTATATGTACTTTCAACACTCGTTCCAACTCCGTACTCAGTTTCCTCCTATATTGTAAAACTTTCAAGATACAGGGTGTTTTACGGTTTTGGTACGTGTTTAGTATTATTGATCTAGAATCTAAACTACTCACCATAAAATAAAAAATAATATTTTGTATTCTAGAAAAAATATCAGATTTTTCATAAGTATATCAATCGCTTTCGTGTCATGTGCTGTAGCGGAGAAAAAATTTTGAGATTATCCAAAAAAATATCTACAAATTTTGTATCTTTTGTTTTAGCGGAGCTGTTACTGTCCAAAGTGAGAATTTAAAAAAATACTGTTGATTAAGTGTATTTTTACATGAAAAAAAGACATTTTAAATTTGGATGATTACAGCTTCGCTAAAACAAAAGATACAAAATTTGTTAATATTTCGTTGAGTAATCACAAAATTTTAGCTCAGCTGCAGCACATGACACGAAAGTGGTTGATATATTGATGGAAAGGTTTTGGGAAAAATACAGACAAAACATCGAAAAAATTTGTTTACTGAGCAATTCAAGTAAGTAAGTAAGTAATACTTTATTGAGTCTTTCAAAAATTAATACAATAGGATTAAATGCGTCATTTCTATTACATGTCAACTTAGAACTATAGTATTATTCCAAAAAGATTTTATGAATGCGCTACGTGCTAGAAATTGTGAGTGAGAAGTGTGCTGAATATATCTTATTCAAGAGTGAAGAATTTTTGTGTTTGCTCCCGACGCAGAGGCATTGCAAGAGGATCATGTCCTCAGTAAAATATACAACTTAAAACTAAAAACTTAGAACTACTATATACACTATATACAATAATATAAAACATGTTACATATATTGTAATTTTTTAATTTAGCAAGAATTAATTAATATTTCATATTATTATATAGAGACAAGTTTATATTCATATGTGGCAATGAATTACCTTTTTATAACATAAAAACGAATTATTAATCATATTTAGATTGACAAATAGATAAAATTTAAAAACTGAATATTATAATACATTTTTATAAGTAAAAACAAATTTAAAGTAAGTATATCGTTACTACTATCTTAAGACTACCCTCTGTGCGTGTCAGGGGAAATTTGTAAATAAAAATCAGGCAGTAAAGGTGCCGAGAAATCCATTTCAGTATTAATTGCAGTGTTTATTATACCGATTGGAGAAAGGTATCGGACATCAAGCCAGTTAAAGGATTTTTGATTGTTTAAAATGTCAGAAATAAGAACATTGTCATGAAATTCTAATTTGTCTACAAATCTTTTTAATAAAGAAAGGGCATAAATGCAAAGAGGTAAAATCTCAGATTTACTATAAATAAATCTATTAGAATACTTTTTTGTATAAGATTAAAAATTTCGATCTACGCAGAGTCTTAGAATTTTCCTTTCAAAAATCTCAAGGTGTTTAGCTACTGTGGGTGAAATATAGAACCATATATTAAACCCATAAATTATTACTGATCTAATGCACACCTTATAAATGAGGAGTTTAGTATCCTGGCTCAAATATTTACTATTAAAAAGATTAGCAAACATTGACTTAACCTTGTTTGCCTTTTTCAATATTTCTCTTGCATGCTCATTAAATTTAACCAACTTGTTAAATGTAACTCCAAGATATTTTAAACTATTTTTGAAAGGAATCTCAACTCCATCCAGAAAGAGGGACAGTTTTTTCTTTCTGGGACAACGTTTGAAGCACATCTGCCAGAAGCATTTCTCAGACATATAGCTACTGACTTGGCTGCATTTATTTTAATACCCCAAGATTTATAAAACTTATTTATTTCAGAAAGGTGATGGGAAACCAGACTCAGTGCTGCAAAGGGAGAATTTGCGTGTGAATAAACAAGCGAGTCATCCGCGTATAATATACTCTTGGAAGAACCAACTTCATGAGGAAGATCACTAATGAAAATATTGTATAATTGAGGAGCCAAGATAGAGCCCTGACGAACACCACTTTTCACCTCCCCCAAATCAGACAGAACATCTTTCATCTGAACCAAGAAATTCCTATCACTAAAGAAACTTTTAAACAGTTTTAAAATAAATGGATCAAATCCAATGGAAATTAGTTTAAAAAGCAGACCCTCATGAAATACATTGTCAAATGCCTTCTCTATGTCTAGGGACACCGCTATAGTGCATTTCTTCTCACGTAAATTACTAATAACATCGTCCTGGAATTTAAGAAGAGCGTGTGATGTTGAGTGACCCTTCTTAAATCCAAATTGATGACACGGAATATACTCAAAATCGATATTAAAATCCATTTTAATCTTAATTATGCGTTCAAGCAGTTTGCCTAGATTAGAGAGCATTGAGATGGGTCTAAAATTTTTTATACATGAGTTACCAGACTTCTTTTGTAAAGGAAAAATCTTGGCTATTTTCCAGGCAGAAGGAAAGTATCCATTGTTAATACAATTATTAAAAATGCAAGAAAGATATTCAAATGCCGAGGAAGAAAATTTTTTTATAAGAAAGTTTGAAATTTCATCAAGACCAGCAGATTTTTTAGAATTTAGAACTTTTACCAGGTTTTGTAAAAAATCAGGTGTTACAAAATGTAAGCTGTCTGAATTATGTATGGAAGAAAATGAATTGGTGAAGTTATAAATAGAGTCAGGATATAACGAAAGATTATTATTAACAAGAAGTTTTATATTATTAATATCGACATTATTCGGAGTTTTTTCTTTGAAAGTGTCTAGAAAAAGATTTCTAAAAGCCTCAACTTTATCCCTATCATTGTTGAGGACCACACCATCAACCGATATATTTTCCCAGCCTTTATCTTTTTTATTGTTTATCATGCCGTAAATTTCTTTAAACGCACTCGGGCCCGGGCGAATTTTTTTAAGTTTAAAGTTGAACTCTTTAGCCTGGTTCATGTTTACCTGTTCCTTAATAATAATCATCAACAGTTGGATTTGTTTAGATAAAATAATATATTCAGAGCTCCTTCTATTAAAATTCAAATGGTAAATTCGTTTTAATTCTTTTTGCCAGGCATATTTAATCCTGAAAAGCATTTTAATATTATCAGGGATCATGTATTTCTTGTTTTTTAACACTACCTTCTCTGAATGTAAGGCAGCAACCGAATTCACAACATTAACGAAATTAGTAATGAAACTATCAATTTCTGAATTATTAAGATTACGAAAGCAAGGAGGTAAGTTTGCAGCACATTCCGAACTCAACTCTGCTTGAAAATTCTCCCAATTTGTATTACGAAATGAAGTGAAGGTTCTTGGAGATTTATAGAATAAGGTAAATTCATTTAAATCCACACTAATTTTTATCGGAAAATGATCCGAAAACGAACTTAAAGTAGATATAGAAAAATTAGGGTTAATGAGATTTATTATATTTGAACTTATTAAAAAGTGATCCAAGAAAGAATTACCATTAGGAAACGAAGGATTAATGTCACATAATCTACTAAAATCCAACGAATATCTTAAAAGCCAGTTATATAAAATTTTTCCATTTGAATTATCTAATGAATCCCCCCATGAACAGTTTTTGGCATTAAAGTCCCCCCCAATAAAAGTTCCCTCATAATTTTTGGAAAAATTATTTATCTTATCTAGACCCTCATATAACAAATTGCCAGAAGAATTACAAGGAAAGTAAACACTACCAACCAAAAAGGATTTACGCTGACCATTTAAATTAAGATCAACCTGAATAAAGACGGAAGGAAAGTGAACATCAGGAATGAAAACCGAAGAATAAGTATGAGTTTTTTATTGCTATACCAATGCCTTGAGGAGAGGTGTCACTTATAAAAGCATAATCCTCAAGAAAAATGGACCGGTTATGAGGGCAATGTGTTTCTTGAATAAAAGCGATATCTATATTGTTTTCATACAGAATTTTCAACAGATCTATTCTTCGGCTAACATCCACCAAGGATCTTACATTCAAGGTTAGCAAATTAAGTTTATGGACCATATTTATTTTTAACCTCATTTAACAACTTAAGAAATTCTAGTTTAGCCTGAGCTTTAGGCATTGAGCGATAATTATCAATAAAATGTTGAAGTTTACATTCAAGGGAGATAGGTTCTGGCACACAAAAAAATTCTGCCATCTTTAAAAATTCACTCACTATAGAAGGTCTTCTATTATCTGAACATGGCTCCTCAACGTTACTATTGAGAGGTTGAAAAAGACTAGCAAAGCTTTTACTAGAAGATACCAGATTTTTACTCACCGCATCCACAGCCCTTGCAGCACTGAGTCTAGCCTCCTTAGCGTCAGCCATTTTTTTTTTGCCTATATATATGTTCTTTATAAACCGGGCAACCTTTGTAATTTGCTGGGTGACCAAATTGATTACAATTGATACAATATGGAGATGAATTTTCGTCTTTTCTAACGAGGCACTCCCCGGGGTTGTGAGACTTATCACACTTAACACATGCTAGAGTCCTATTGCAATTACGGGCACCGTGCCCCCACAACTGACACCTGTAACATTGAATGAGATCAGACCTAGACTTAGGAGCTTCCCAGGTAATAGATTGCCTTAGCACGAATTTAGTTTTACTCAAATCACTTAATTTTTTACCAGGAACCAGAGTAACGATAAAAAGACCCGTTTCATTATTACTACGCTGAGATTGGCAAGTTTTAACTCATCCAAATCTGTTTCAAAATATAAACCACGTATTAAAACCCGAATTTGTTTCAAATGAGAAGGAGTGAAAGAGTATGAGTCTATCCCCTTCTCATTAAGAAGAGCCATCATCGCCTTGTGAGCCTCATAGTCTTCAAAAAATAATTTGCTTTTAAATTTACTTTTGTTTACTATTTTAAATTTTACCTCTGGGCATTTAGCCTTAAGCTGAAGTACAAGACTATTAATGTTTACATTACGTAAAAATATCGGAGGGCAATAAATTTTCTTCTCACTCAAAATTTTGGGTTTAGTGTTATTTTTAGAAATATTAATATTATTTGAATTAGTGTTAACATTTTTTTCAACATTTAAATCACCTAGTAAGGCAAAACGATTAGAATTATTTACAGCTACCTTATTCTGGAAGCCAGCTACATCAATATCTTTGATGACATCTCCATTAGATCTTTTGAGTCTCTTACATTGTACCATGGTAAAACCCTCGCTTTGAAGATTTAGTAATTGCTCCGCTGCAGAAAGAGCTCCAGGAGACGAAACGTTATCGATTTCCATAACATCATGCCTACGAACTTGTTGAGGCTGCATTTTAAATAATAGGATGCAGTAATTTTTGTTGTTGAAACTGCTGCTGCATAAGTTGCTGATTCTGCTTACTGAGCAATTCAAAATTTTTTTATTTTAAGGGTGGTGGCTATAACTGATTTTTGAAATTCATACCTTTACTCAATTGCGAATAAAAGCGAAACTCGTGCATCGATTTTCATGATCTTTGTCTCATTTTGCTCATAGGTTATGTGACTTTGCGAAAAAGTAACTAGACTTGAAACTTATTTCCGTTTTGTATTTTTTATGAATTTAAAAAAAAATATTTTTTTTCTTCATGCGCTTATTTTTAACTTGGAAACTGTGGCTTTTATAGGAATACAAAATATGAATAGATTAAGAAAATTGTAATTTTTAATTTTCTAAAATTTATTTCAACTAAATCGGGCTAGTGGTTGTCGAGCTATGTCAAACAACAGGGCCTAAAACGTGATAAATTCCCCAATACGATAGTACTAACTTCAAATCGATATGAAAAATATTTTGGCAGGTAAGAAGACAAAACGAATGATGCAGAAATTCTTCTTTTTGGGTCTAATTTCACATACAGTTCTCAGAATTGAGTTGGCAAATCATGTGTTGTACTGTGTTATTTTACCTGTAAATATAAAATACTAGCTGAAACCCGGCGCGTTGCTGCCACTCTCCCTATTCAAACGCCCATAAAATGTTATCAGTTAAACAGCATGTCTAAATTGAGGTCAAATACTGAATTCTGAGACTGTGCGACCTATATCCACAAAGCTATTCGATATAACAAATTTGGGTTGTATAGGAAGTGCCACTCTCTCTTCATCACCGCTAATAGAATGTAATCAATTAAACTGGATGTCTACATGGAGGTCGAATACCGAATTCCAAAACTGTGCGACATATAACTCCAAAACTATTCGATAGCACAAATTTTGATTGTATGGGAGGTGCCACTCTCCTTTTCCCTACGCCCATAAAATTTTAGCAATGAAACTGCATGAGTACATTGAGGTCGAATACTGAATTTTGAGGCTGAGTTACCTATAACTCCAAATCTATTCGATATCGCAAATTTGGGTTAAATTGGAGGTGTCACGCCCCCCGACAAACTCTAAAAAATTTTATCAGTAAATCTGCAAGCGTAAATTTTGGTCGAATACTGAGTTCCGACGCTGTGCGACCTTGAACTACAAAGCTATTCGATATCACAAATTTTCGTTGTATGGGAGGTGCCACTCCCCCTTGATCAACGCTCATAAAATGTAATCAATGAAACTGCATGTGTACATTGAGGTCCAATACTGAATTCCAAAGCTGTGAGACCTATAACCCCAATGCTATTTGATATCTCTAATTTGGGTTAAATAGTAGGTTTCACGCCCCCTTGTCGTACGCCCATAAAATGTAATTAATGAAACTGCATGTATAAATTGGGGCCGAATACTGAATTCTGACGCTGATATTCAATATCGCAAATTTACGTTAAATGGGAGGTGCCACGCCCCTCTTACCAATGAACATAGATTGAATCAATGAAACTGCATGTGTATATTGAGGTCGAATACTGAATTTCGGCGTTGTACGACTTATAACTCTAAAACTATTTGATAGCACAAAGTTGGGTTGTATGGGAAGTGCCACTCCCCTTTGCCCTACGACGACAAAATGTAAGTATTGAAAATGCATGTATAAATTTAGGTCGAATACCGAATTCTTACGCTGTCAACCTATAACTTCAAAGCAATACGATATCGCAAATTTGGGTTGTAAGGGAGATGTCACGCCTCCCTGTCCAACGCCCATAAAATAAAACCATAGAAACTGCATGTGTAAATTGAGGTCAAAAACTGAATTCCAAAGATGAATTCCTATAACTTCAAAGCTATTCGATATCACAAATTTGGGTTGTATCGGAGGTGCCCCTCCCCCTTGTCCACTCCCATAAAATTTCATCACAGAAACGGTACGTCTAAATTGTGGTCGAATACCGAATTTCTAAGCTGTGCGACCCATAACTCTAACTAAAGCTATTCGATAACAACAATTTTTTATTTATATGTGGGAGGTAAAAGGGGGTGTGGCATTGCCCCTTAAACCATCTCGTACTCAAAGCAAAGCGTACTTACAAAATTTGAGCTCGATCGGACCAATGGTTTCGAAGTATTTTGATATATTCTTTAAAGTAGGCGTAGATGAATTGTGACCACGCCCATTTTTTCAAAGTTAATTATAGTTATCATACGAACTTATTTACCAAATTTTAATTTCATACGACCAAAACCGTCTTAAATACAGCATTTTTATTGATTTGTGGGCGACAAAAGGGGGTGTGGTACAAAACCTGCAAAGATACACACATGCAATTTCTTATGTGCACTCTCCACACAGACCCCAATCACCCCTGAAAATTTCATTGAAATCGGGCAAGCCGTCTAGGAGGAGTATGCGAACAGGTAGTTTTGCCACTTAATTTTATATATATAGATATCAAAACAGTGGGCGCAAAAGTGGGCGTGGTCAATATTTCTTTCAGTAAACACTTAAATTGGATTACTACGAACATTTGAAAAAAAAAATTATCCAAATCGGTCCAGCCGTTTTCCGATTTTAGATAAATTGAAAAAAGTGGGCGCAAAAGTGGGCGTGGTCAATTTTTCTTTCCGACAAAACTTAAATTGGATTACTATGAACATTAAAAAAAAATTATCCAAATCGGTCCAGCCGTTTTCCGATTTTAGATATATCAAAAAAAGTGGGCGAAAAGTGGGCGTGGTCAATTTTTCTTTCCGTAAAAACCTAAGTTGGACTATTACGAACATTTAAAAAAAAAAATTATCCAAATCGGTTCAGCCGTTCTCAACTGATGCAATTACCAACGAACGACATTTGATTTTTATTTATATAGATTCAATTAAATTTCGTTCATTTGTCGTATGACCATTTTTTCCCTTTGTAATTGGTTGCGTGCTATTTTGATTGCTATTTCCAACAAAAATAGCGCGTATGTACACAATTTGAACTGCATAAAATTCATACATTTACTTTTCATATCAATTAAAATCAAATTTGCAAAAAAAAAAATTTCCAATAGGTCCAAAACCCTGCACTCAAACATATATAACTCGACCAAATCAAAACATTTTCAAACAATTTTTTTTTAAAACCATCTAGAGAACGTACCCTACAAAATGGTATCGGCAGATTTTTTTTTACCCAGCCGAACTCTCAAACACTCGTCACAAACAGATTTGACAACATTTTTTTATATATATAGATAAGGGCAATTACTAGAAGTGACACTACTTAAAAAATTATACAAAAAAACTAAAAAAGAAACCATTTTTATTTTTTGATATGGTATAGGTGAAGGAGAAACCTTTCTAAAAAAGTAATACACTGTAAAAAAACCCTTGATCTTTTTGGATTTATCGTTAGTTAAAATTTTCTTTTTTTTTATAAATTTTTTAACAGTGTAATTTTTTTTGTGTCATAAAACGTGTCATAAAGCCTGTTAAAATATCTTTTTAATGATACCAAGATCAAGGAAATCGGTTTAGCCGATTCTGAGTTATTGTAGTTTAAATGGAGCTCTTTTTGACCATTTTATCGTTTTTTCGAAAACTTTCCCACTGTGCCACGCCCAAAAAATCGCAAAACAGTCATTTTTAAGAATTAGAGTTTGTTTGTATTAATCAAATTTAGCTATGAACAAAATTTCATCGATATCTGATGGGGTCGGGTTCAATGCATCTCGATTTTTACATGAAATTCATCATATATGCTTGGACTCAGAAAACGGCTTATGTCTTAATCCCTCCAAATCGAAATGCTTAGTGATTTATAAAAAGCAACTAGATTTGATAAATTTACGAAAAGTTGTAATGAACTTTACTGAAATTTAATACGTCACTACAGCAAAAAATTTGGGAATTGTATTTGATGGAACTTTATCGTGGAAATTTCACATTACAACCACAGTTGGGAAACTTTACGGTATGCTTCGATCCTTGTGGGCTACTCAACATTTCACTCCTCTCAAAATACGCATGACACTTGCCAAAGCATATCTTATTCCAACATTATTATATGGTAGTGAGATATTTGCAAATTGTGACTCGACCAGTAAACAGAAGCTAAGAGTTTTGTTTAATAACATTGTGAGATACATTTTTAGCTTAAAAAGATCAGATCATGTATCTTCCTTTGCCTTGCAAGTTTTTAATAAAACCTTTGAACAGCAATTTGAATTCAAAACACTAACTCTGCTACACAAAATAATATACTCGCACGAACCTTCGTACTTATATAATAGATTGAGATTCACCTCTTCCGGGCGCTCTAATCATATCGTGCAGTTAAGGCATACGTCGCTTATGTCGGATCGTCAATTCTTTATACATGCTATCAGACTTTGGAACTCGCTTCCTGCTCGTTTTTTATGTAATAGTAATATTAATGTTTTCAAGAAGGACCTATCAAACTATTTTCAAGTGTAATTAATGTATTCTTTTTACCAAGCAACCAATTTGTCGTTTCTATGTTGATTAAATGCTCAATTCGTTATTTGATGTCAATTTGTTTTTTGCCTGTAATGTAACTCCTAGTTATGAGAACTGAATAAATTGTATTTTGTATTTTTGTATCTTGTATCTGTTAATTGTAATAAACTAAGCAAATTTGAGATTGTATTAAATTTTGATAAATTTTTTCTCAATTCAGTCAATTTGCACCTGTATTTAATTTTGTTGAATTTTGTTAGTATAAGATTATTATATAAAACTTATATTTTGTTTAAATATTTAACTTCACACAATCTTGTTAATACACTTTGTCATTAGTGCAGCTTTATAAGATTATATTATCTTACTGTCCTAAGATCTTAAATAAAAATAAATTAAAATAAAAAAAAGAAGGTGTGAGACGCATAAATAGATTCCAGATAAATGAAGCATATTCCAACTTTGATCGAACTATTGATGTATAAAGACACTTCAGGGTATAAGGGTCCTTAAAACTTGATCCATTACGTCGAACTAACGCAAGTAGCGAGTATGCTTTCGGTATAATGTAATTCAAGTGACCTATAAATGTGAATCTCGAATCAAATATAACCACGAGATCTTTAGTTTCATTTACGAATTTCAACCACGTATTATCTAAATGGTATAATGTTTTTATAGGAACACTGATACTTTGGGCCAATTTTTCAGTGCGAGTTTAAACTCTAGTCATATTAAACTGAGCGATTAAACTGAACGATTAAACTCGGTTTAACTAAATATTTTAGCATTCGTTGAAGTTAAATTGACTTAAATTGTCATATACTGTGTTTCTTTTTTGCCTATACCGAGTTTAAACGTCCCATTTTGGTGAGTTAACCTCAGTTTAAATTGACTAGAGTTTAAACTCGCACTGAATAATTGGCCCTTAGTGTATGTAGAAAACACACAATCAAAAACAGCATTTAAGTCAGATTGTAGTAACACAGCATCTGACAATTATCTAATTTTGAGAAAAATTTTTAGATCATCCGTATATAGAAGACATTGCGAATTCTTTACTTTTGATTTAATATCATTTATAAATATAATAAAAAGTAATGGACCCAGTATACATCCTTGAGGAACACCAGAAGAAGCTACAAATGGTCTAGATAGTTCGTTTTCAATGCAAACATGGTTTAACCTGTCACTCAAATATGACCCAAACCATCTTAATAAGTTAGAATGGAAACCTATTTTCGCTAATTTGAAAAAATATCATGAGAAACTTTGTCAAAGGCCTTTGAGAAATCGGTGTATATTGAGTCAACTTGATATCCCTTTTGCAAGGCAGAAATACAGTAAAACTTGATAGTAAATAAAGTAAGGTTTGTTACCGTTGATCGACCAGGTACAAAACCATGTTGGAAAGAAGATATTAAGCATTTTACGGCAAAATATACTTTTTCTTTCACTATTAATTCGAACAGTTTCGATACAGAGGTAAGTTTTGATATCGGCCTATAATTTTCAATATTGTTTTTATTCATAGATTTATACATTGGAGAAATAATTGACACTTTCCAGTCCGGAATAAATGACCCTGTAGATAGAGATTTGTTGAAAATTAACAAGAGGGATTTTGCTATGGATTTAACACATTTTTTTAAAAACAAACTTAATAAACCATCAAAATCAGGTTTGTTTGTCATTTTAAGATTCGAAACACGCTTAATACATCCTCTTCAGAGACGTACAAGGTACCCAAATCAATCAAAGGGCTTATATCTTTTGTAATATCAGCTGAAAAAATAACTGATGGTTCAAAATTTGACTCAAAAATGTCAGCAAAAAGATTTGCACTTTCAATGGCATTTTTTGAGTCTTTTTTTTTAAAAAACATTGCAGTTGGAATGTTTGAGCTTTTTTTCTTAGAATTAACAAAACTCCAAAATGCTTTCGGATACGACTTTACATTCATTTCAAAATTTTGAATGTATTGTGTATATAGAAATTTATCTAAGAAATTAAATTCTCTCATAAAATGTCTGTATTTATTAAAATAATCAATATTCTTATACACCGCCCATTTTTAATAAAACTTATTCCGAAGATTTTTTTAATTTTAAAAGACCAGAGGCATACCACAGCAGTCTATAATTTTGCGTGCTTTTTTTAGGAACATGCTCACGACAAATCCTTAAAATATTAGATTTAAATAACGAGAAACAGTCTTGCACATTAAGATTAAAGAATTCATTATGCCAATTTATGCTTTTAAATAAATAATTCAAAAGATTAAAATCACAAGCATTAAAATTAAAGTTAAATTCATTAATAATTTTAGTCTCACGACTGTGAAATTCGTAAATTCCATTCCTATAGACTAAGGAATACGATATAAATTAGCAGGAGATATGGGAAAACTAGACTCACTTATATTGATATTAATATTTTTACTAATGAATCTAGTAGTCTATTTAAATTATTTGTACACTCAATACATAGACTACTGGGTTGTATGCTTTGGCTTCAATTCTGAAAACGAATGCCCCTTAACACTCGCGCAATTCGCACCAAAGTTCGTTCACGTTCAATCATCGCACTTTACCGAAATGTGAGTGTGTATGTGTATTGTGTAAATTACTTTTACTTAAAGACGAATAAACATGCTAGCTACCCCTCTTAAAATTGTTTTCTGGAAATTTGTAAAGTTGTTCTCTGTAATAAATAATTTACTGCACAAATATTTTGCTTTCAGCTTAATTTCAACTTTAGCTACTTGATGACAGAAAAAGGAAACAAAACAAAAATATGTAGTGTTTCCTGTTCTCTTAATTTCTTTCCTGTTTCTTGCGTTTTATAATAACGTTCAAAGTTTGTGTTTATAATTGCAACATCTAAATTTTATTTATTTATTATTCTTAATGCAAGCTAATTCAATGTTAGTCCTCTGAATGAAGGGTCTTTTATATTTGTTTGTTTAAGATATCTTGTAGATTTATAAAATAAAAAGACACTTAAAAGTTGTACACGTGTATCGATGTTTTTAAAGTTTATGTCACAAGTATATACTGTCACAAGTATATAGTTCTACATAAATTTTCAAACATATCTCCGATTTTTAGCTCCCCTCAAAAAATCAGTACATTCCCTGCAGAAAATTGCATCAATTTTTTAATAGTTCTAAACTAGTTCCAAAAAGTACCAGTACTGGTTCCTCTACAATACCTTTTACTTTGATCGAACTGACACTTTTTACGTATTGATGTCATAGGAAAAGACAATTGTACCCAAAAACACTCCTTTTTCCTTTTATTTGAACTAGTTCCAATAAGAATATTTCCAAACTGGTACTTTTTGCTAAAGTCTTAACCCGAAACAACACAAACACAAACACTTAAAATGTGCTTATTTTAGTTTAAACCAATTTATATTTGCGTTAACAAGTCATTCTGAAAATTTTACTCAGAGTGATTCGGGTTAAAGTAGATCTTAAACTGGTTTGAAAATATTCAACTTTTAGAGGCATTTATTTCTTATCTCTTGCATGTATTACAAAAAGAAGTGCATTACGGAAAATATGATGCACCGTATGTATATTACGCAAACGTAAATTTGCGGTGAAGATGTGTTTAAGATATGAATTTTCGACTTTTTTTTTTTATTTCCATCAGTGATGATCCATGTGAAATTTCACCCAAATCAGAGATGGTTATTCCGGTAAAGGCCGGTACGTTCAAAATGGAATAGATTAATGACTTGACTTTACTACTGACTTCGTATCTTCCAGCGGATAAATGGGGTCATAATGATAACTTTGATTGAGCATCAAAGCTTCTTTATGAAATTCCAAAAATAAAAACAACACAGCAGAAAGAGGCCTGAAGTTATTCAAAAAATAGAATTATGTTTAAATTAAATCAAATATTAGTTCAATGTAAACAGATTTCCAACTTTTACCTAACAGCTTTGCCAAAGCCCTTTTAAAATAATTCAAATTGTCAAAACTATGTTTTAATAAATTTAAATAATTAATAAAAATAAATTTTTATTTATATAATTAGTATTTGTCAGAGTTTTAGTTAATCTTGAATTATGTTTGCTGCATAAACTTTTTCTAATGCAATACAAGAAATTGAGTTTTTTCGAGTTTTAAAAAACCGCCAAAAATTAAAAAAAAAACCTTAGTTCAAATATATGTACGACAGATAGTGAAAGCTTCACACAATATACCGAGAATTCGTAAGTTGCAGTGGTTTTTGAATATTTTTCACCCTAAAATCCATGGACTCAATCAAACATAAAATTATAGATTACCTGCAGTACCGACGTTTATTATGTAAAGTTCTTTCAAACATATATATGATGCATCTGGTGATTTGTAAACACATTATCATTAATTTAACAATCTCAGTGGATAAATGGACCTAAGCGTAAAATGGAAAAATTTTGGTGTATAAACATCTAAATAATCTGAATGGACCTTAACCTGGGATCTTCAATTGCCTCATATCTTCATGATGATTGTGACTATATTTGTCGACGGTACCGTGGTGTCTTGGTGTCTTTTTACCTCTTGAAACACTACGTTAGATCGATTTGTAATATATTAATATGAGTGGCCGATAAGACCAAGTTTGTCTTCACTGAACCAAAAAGGTACATTATATTAATGAAAAGGTGCATTAATTTCAATGAATTATTCATTGATTTTGGTCCAATGAACTGTGGTCATTGATTTCAATGAATTTTCTTCATACTTTAATGAATAGTTCATTAAAGTTAGTGATTTTCAATGAATGGTTCCTTGAATATCAATGTACACTTCATTGAATTCAATGAACACGTTCATTAAAAAAATGCCAAAATCAATGATTTTTTCATTGAATTCAATGTAAGGTTCATTGAATTCAATGTAAGGTTCATTGAATTCAATGTAAGGTTCATTGAATTCAATGTAAGGTTCATTGAACTCAATGTAAGGTTCATTGAATTTAATGTGAAGTTCATTGAATTTAATGTATAGTTCAATGAACCTTACATTGAATTCAAAGTATAGTTCATTGAATTCGGTGTATTATAGTTCATTGAATTCAATGTATTATAGTTCACTGAATTCAATGTATAGTTCATTGAATGTAATGTTTATTTCATTGAATTTAATGTATGAAGTTCATAAAATTTAATGTATTTAGTTCATTGGATTCAATGTACAGTTCATTAAATTTAATGTATTCAGTTCATTGAATTCCATGTATATTTAATTAAATTTAATGTATTTAGTTCATTGTAATGAATGATCTATACATTAAATTCAACGAATTATTTGTTAATCCCTCTCTAAACATTTTTAAAATAAGGAAATAATAACAATTTAAACAATATTTTTTTATTTTAAAGAGTCAGTTAATGTACAAAGTTTAGAAGATTTTGAATTGTTTTTAAATTTATAAAAATATACGCCAATAAACTCCCACACGAGAGTGCATGCCGCAGGATATTTTAATTGAAATAATTGAAAAATTTTGAAGCACACATCTACGGCTCTAATAAAACTTGCAAATTGAAATTTTACACCATCCATGAACACATAAAATTGTTGAAATGAGGAGAAGTTCTTCTCTCCAACAGCAAGGATTAATGGTTGAATATTTTCGCCTTTATTTTTAAAAACTCCATATGCTCCTCGACTTCCTGGATGCTGCTTCCAACAAAAACGAATGCCTCTTGGGAACTGGTAATTGTATGCTTTAGGAAAGTTTTTCTTCCAAAGTTGTCCTTACTGCATACTTTTTGAGTGGGCACCAAATACCCATGAAGACTCCAAAGAAGTTTCATAGCAGTACTGTCTGGAAAGATATTAATTGAAAAAAATAACTATTTATTTATTTAGCTTCGAGAAAAATTAAGCTTACCACTGCAATTAGTGAAATCTTCAATTTCTGCCAACTTTGCCCGCACAGCTTTATCTTTTATGTGGTTTTCATCCTTTAAAAATGTAAAAATTTTTTGAAAATGATGGCAGCAGTCACTTAAAATGCCAGGTATATTTCCGAAAGCGACAGAGAAATCTTTATCAATCTAGAAGATAGAACAGCGGTAAACACTATTAGCAGATATTACATGATTTTTTTTTATATGAACTAATAGTAATTCAACAGATTTAAATTTTCTTTTACATTCAAAGCACAACATTTTCTTCACTTTTAATTTAATTTATTATCACCTTCTATCTAAAATTTACACACACTATTGCCACACGTCTTCACAACTTCGCGTTTCACTTCAAACAAAATTGGGAAAGGAATAAATTAGTATACATTGAATTTAATGAACTGAATACATTGAAATTAATGAACTATGCATTGAATTTAATGAACTATACATTGAATTTAATGAACTATACATTGAAATTAATGAACTATACATTGAAATCAATGAACAATACATTGAATTCAATGAAATATACATTAAATTCAATGAACTATACATTAAATTCAATGAACTATACATTGAATTCAATGACCTATACATTGAATTCAATGAACTGTTCATTAAAAATCAATGTGTGGCTCGTTAAAATTTGATTTAAAACTGAAATCAATGTACTTTTCTTTGATATTAATGAAAAGTCCATTAAAATAATGAAAACAAATCATTGATATTTATTTAGACATTTTTAATGAATATTACTTCATTGATTTCAATGAACAGTACGTTAAAAACTATGAGCAATTCATTAAAATTCAATGAATTTTTCATTAAAATCAATGAATTAATTTTAACGTATGCTGTTCATTAAATTTGTTTTTTCTGTGTTGGTGCCTGCGTTCGCAACTAGTTTTCTTTATTTTATGAAAATTGGTTTGGTGAAGTTGACCTAGTTTGTCGAGTAACCACCCTGTCAAGCCAGGATCTCACTGGCTTCAGGAAGACAGAACGATATATATTATATATATACTAAACCTCTGCACAAATGCACTCGTTTTTTCTACAACAGTAGAGCCAACAGTGCCGAGTTCAGAACATAACATAACTCTGTTAAGTCAAGCAGAACATAACCAATTCATTAAACGACAAGAACCGAGCAGTGCAGAGCACTCGTCGGCTTCAAAACAGAACTTGTTCGCCGCTTGCTTTACCAGAACACGATGTTTTTCGTTCTATAGAACCAAATTGATTGATAACAGCAAGAAAAGCATCGATCACACCTAACGCAGCAGAACATTGGCAAAGATATTAAGGGCTATTAATTTCATGCAAATGCAACTTTTTACTGGGCATCTTAAAGCGCAAATGGTTAAGTTATCTTTGCGAATCATGAAAATTCCTTCTAAATGGCATTCAATAGTTAGTGCATATTTTTGAATATTTTGTAATAAATGTATGGTTTTGCATATTTTACAAAAAATGCTTATTTTTGCATATTAATTGCGTATATTTTTTATACAATAAATTCATGTGGTTTTTGCATATTTTGCTTGTTTTGATTTGCAACCATTAAAATTCAATACGAAATATTTTGGAAAAGATAACTTTGAATTATTAGGTACTTTTAAATGCACTTTATTTTTTTTATAAATTAATTTTATGTTTATTTAAAAATTAATTATTTTTTTTTGTTAATTAAATGCAATATTTATTTTTTAACCGATAATAAAAAATAAGAAAAATATTTTTAATTGCATATTTTACCTTTTTTTAGCGAATATTTAAGAGTTTTAAGTGCATATTATATGCTCATATTTTCGATTTTAATGTTCAAATCGTGATATTTTGCAAATTTTAGTATTATTTTATGTGATTTCGGAGGGTATTTTTTCCATCATTTTAACTTGAATTTTTTAGAAATATTTAAGGCACTAGAAAAATAAAGCCAGTATTTTATGCCAGGGCCGTAGTCAGGACTTACCCGTGGGAGGGAATGTTGATGAAATTCTTTTTCAAAATTAATATATAGGTACAATTATTTGTTTCATTTAATTTTTACTTCAAGTTTGCAAAAACTATTACACCAGCCAATATATTGACGAAAAACATGAATTTTAGAGGTTTTTGCAAAATGGCTTAGCTCACTGGCGATTATCGTAAAACAAAAGATACAAAATCTGTTGATATTTCGTTGGATAATCTCTCCGCTACCGCACATGACACGATAGTGTTGATATATGGATTGAAGAGCTGATTTTTTTTTCTAAAATACAAAATGATATTTTTAATTTTATGATGAGTAGTTCAGATTCTATATCAATAATACTAAACACGTGCCAAAAACGTTAAACACCCTGTAAATTGAAAATGTTACAATATAGGAGGAAATTGAGTACAGATTTGAAACCAGGGTTAAACGGACATATACGAATAAGAAAAACTAAACGTAAATTTGAAATGAAACAAATAATTGTCCCTATATTTTAATTTTGAAAAAAAAAAATTACCGACTAAGGCCCTGGCATAAAATACTGGCGTTATTTTTCAATTACCTTAAATATTTCTCCGAATATACCCTCCGAAATCACATTTTTCTAGTAGATCATTCAGCTTTACTAAGATATACCACAAAATAATGACAATGAAAAACATAAACATCATCGCAATAGACCAACAACAACACCAATACTACCATAAACAACAACGCCAACAACAA